>CALZFC010000100.1:0-177500 GCA_945643635.1 Allodiplogaster sudhausi | reverse complement strand
GTAGAATAGAAAATTAAATAAACCCTAAAGCAAACTTCAAAACCAAATTAAATTCAAGATTTTTACATACTACTGGACTACTGTAGCTTGTCTCCCGACTTTCGATCTCCCCAACTCACTGTTTTCTGAACTCCCCAAAGTCCCTCTTCACAAATGATCTGCTAATGTTCGCAATGGCTGCTTTCTGTTTTCTTGCACTCCCCTCTCCTTCTCTCCTCCCTCATTCTCTCTCTCTCCCTCTCTCTCTCTCTGTCTCTCTCTCTCTCTTCCTCTCTCTCTCTTGCTTGGTCTCTCTCACTCTCGTACCTCTTTCCCTCAGTGAATATCTCTTCTCTTCCCTCTTTCTCTCGCTTCCCCCATTGTCATCTGTTTGAGGTGTTCGTTCCTCTTTCTTGCATCTTCACTCTGTTCCTCCACTCGAGTACTAAACCGTCGACCGCCACCCACTTTCCCAACAATAAACTAGAGCATGTACGATCACCGATAACGAATTGAGAGTCGAGATAAGCGCAGGTTGCATATACCGTTGCTGTCTGTGCTTGTCTAGATGGCTCTCTCTCCATCTCTGATTCTCTCTCTCTTTTCTCTCTCTCCCTCTCTCTCTCTTTTCTCTCTCTCTCTCTCTCTTTTCTCTCTCCCTCTCTTCGACATCCCAAGCTTGCTTTTGCCATCTCCTCTGAATGAAAAGACCAAGCACGTCACAATCCACTTCCACATCCGAAACCATCTGCTCTCGATAGGTTCCTACCTCGCCACTCGCTCTCTCTTTCTGTTAGTCTCCCGGTCTCTTTCTGTCTCTGTCTCTCTCACTCTCTCTCTCTCTGGCTCTCTATCTCTCTGTCTCCGGCTCTTTCAAGAAGGCAACAAGATAAATAGTAGCTGCCTAGCTTGCAGTGTACACGTCCACGCAATTCGACCTCTTCCCTGCTCTATTTCGAATCTTATTTATTTGTTTTCTTGAATTACTTGTATACTTGACTTAATTTATTCACTAGATCAGTATAAAAATATAGTTAAAAGGAATAATCATAACTTGACAAACGCTTCTTTTCGCTTATTGGTGGTTTTTTATGAAATCGGGCAAATGTTCAAAGGAAGCCCATTTATACGTTCTGATGAATCATATATTTACCATTAGAATGGCGAAGAAAATGGTATATCATACGAAGGCAGAAGAGAGAGAGAGAGAGAGAGAGAGAGAAAGAGAAAGAGAGAGAGAGAGAAAGAGAGAGAGAGAGAGAGAGAAAGAGAGAGAGATAGAGAGAATAGCAATGAATTCCGTCATCAATGAACATTTCCAGTCTCATCTGCTCACTTTTCAGGCGCGCGTCAATCTGAAGCAGGACATGACTCGCACTCACTCTTCAGATATGCTCTCACTTGCAGACAACAAGAAGGATCAGAAGTTAGAGAGAGAGAGAGAGAATAGTGGGGGGAAGAAATATATTGAGAAAGAGAGGAGAGAGAGGAGAGAGAGAGGAGAGAGAGAGGAGAGTGGGGGAGGGAAAGATATTGAGAAAGAGAGGTGATACTTGATTTTGTCCTAGATTCTTCCTTTGATTCCCTTTGATGCACCCAGTTTTATCTTCCAAATTAAATGTCAACTAAATCAGACGTCACTCAATCGGATGCGACACAGTCAGCAATAATCCAGAGGACCGCGCCGCCACACGCATTCAGGTGCTTTAATAATGCTCATTTGCGTTGACTTTAAATTAGTCTCAAAAAGAAGCGACATATTTAATTTGAGGCTTATTAGCGTTATAGCCTCTGATCTGTATCGGAAGATAATAAATAAATAAACAAAAATAAATAAAATCGTGCCATAACAGGCCGAGATTCGTGGCTTCCTCGCACGCAAGCAAGTGGAGAAGATGAAGAAGGAGGACGCAGCGGCCGCTACCAAGATCCAGGCACACATTCGGTTTGAAATTTTCATTCTTTTTTTCCATCTATATGTTTTTTTAAATCATTATCAATGTAATAATTCTTTTTTTTCCATCGGTATCTCAATTTAAAAACAAAAGTTTATTTTTTTCAGTGTGTTCGAAAATTTTGTCGCAGTAAATTATAATATCCCTATGCTTGCCATCCCTGACGTTAGGAATAAATGTCAAATCTTATTGATTTTAATTTTTTTCATATCGTCACTAACGGAAAATATAGTGGAAGATTCTAAATTTTGGAAGACAATATTCGCACGTTATTTTTTTCTTTTACTTGAGACAGTCTTATACAAACATACATAATTTATTATATATGCAAACGTGAGAGCTCGCCAGCTATTTATAGCAAGTGTTGTTGTTGCTATGGCATGGCATGTTGGGGGAGGGGGTTTGCATTTCAATGATAGTAGCAGAAGAGGCAGATCCGTCGGCCTCGGAAATAACAGCACACTCTCTTTTCTCTCTCTTTGTCTCTCTCTCTCTCACTTTCTCACTCTCTCTCCCTTCGTCTCACTCTCACACTCTCACTCTCTCTCTTTCTATTTCTCTCCTTGTCTCTCTCACTCTCTCTTTCTATCTCTCTCTCCCTCTCTCTCTCTTTCTTTCGCTGGCGCGAGTGTGCGCGCTTCACCTCCATTTGTTTGCCTCTTATCGGCGACACACAATGAAAAAGAGAGTGTCGAAAGATCGTTACTGAACACTCACCCCCTTATGATTCTCTCTCTCTCTCCCCTCTCTCTCTCTCCCTCTCTCTCTCCCTCTCTCTCTCTCCCTCTTTCTTTATCACTCTAGCTATCTTTCGCTCTTTCTCTCTCTCTATTACTCTCTCTCTCGTGCTCTCTCTCTCCTTCTTTATTGCATAGTACACTTCACTTATGAAAGCAGCACTCAATGCTCGAGAGCCAGGAAAACTGTTGACTCGAATGATAAATGACATGCATACACGCTAATTTTGCTAATTCGATTTTGTTCAAACTGAGAACATTATTTTTGCCTTTTAATGCATTTTAAATAAGCGATTCTTCTCCTTATTCCCAATTGATATATTTCGTAAAATTTTTTTAATTAATTTAATTAATTAGCTGTAATCTTCCAAACCGTATTCTCTCTAACCGTACTACTAGACCACCGACCAGGGATGTCCAAAGCGGGCTGAGCCCGGGCCGGGCCTGGTTCTGGACATCCCTGCCACCGACTCCTATTCCGACAATGTCCCTGAATAATAGGACATTAATGTGTATAGGACATTAATGTTGTTATCGCCGCATTGACTACAAGATATGTAGCAATCAAATAAGTTGTGCGAGTAGAGGGAAAAGAATTATGGAAGTGTGAAGCGAGGGGAGAGTTAGAAGGTATAGGAAAAATAATAATAAATTAATTAATTAAAAGACTTACCAATATTTCAGTGGCTACCTGACACGAAAGCACCTCGAGGAGCAGGGAGTCATCTCGCCCACTCGCTCCCGCTCCATCCATTCGTCGCGCTCGGACGATCTCGACCGTACGGCGTAGTACACGCCTTTATCCAACCCCAAGAGCATATGTTAGACCCGCGCTTTAAACCCAGTTCCCATTAAACCAAAGGCATATCTTAAAGCCCTTGAACCCAGTTCCCTCCCAAGGGTATATGTTTGACCCAATTTTCTCTAGACGCCGCCTAATCCAAACACCTCTCTCTACACACTCCCCCCACCCTGCACAAGCTATCATTTACCATCTCATTACTACGTCCTGCTTCATCGTCCACATCCTGCACAGCGTTCTTGCTCTCCTTTTCCAAAAAAAAAAATCATCCATTCATTCGCGCTAAATTCATCTACTCTCATTGGCTGCTCCCTTTTTCTTCCTATTTTCTTGTTTTGTTTTCTGTTACCAGTCTCTCTCTCTCTCGATATCATTCTCCTTCTCAATTCGGATATCTGCAAAAAATGTCACTCAAGCAAAAAAAAAAGAAAAAAATATATATAAAATAAAATATGCACGGAGTAATTTTTGCGTATGGGACTAATTAGCCAACAAATCAGTTTTTTTTTGTATATCGGGGAAGGATTCTTTTCTTTTGTTGTCATACGTACATATATGAAACCTAATTACTTTATCCTATATATCTTTATTCTCAACACTGCACTGTTCGACTAGTCATATGTATACGGCGAATTGCCACAACAGCTTCTCTCTCTTCCTATTCTCCTCACTCAGAGTTCTGTTTTCAGTCCGTTATCATGTTTTACTCCTCTTGGTCACCTGAAGTCACGCACAGCTCTGTCAAGTATTGGCTTCAAACACAACATAAAAAACCACTAAAGACTATCTACATTTTACACTGAGAAAGTATTCACAATTTAAACTGTTAGCCCATGCGAATGTAAACTGTACATAAGGTTACACAATTTCGTGATTTTTCATTTTTAATGGAAATAAAACTTCCCATATGAAGAGCGTAACTATGAGCAATTATACGGATCTTAGTTGTTTTAAACGTTTATCCAATGAAACATGAGTCCCATTTCTCTCCATTGTTTTGAACATCATATTCAATCCTCCTTAAAATGAACGCCCAT
Source organism: Allodiplogaster sudhausi (assembly GCA_945643635.1). Lineage (NCBI taxonomy): Eukaryota > Metazoa > Nematoda > Chromadorea > Rhabditida > Diplogasteridae > Allodiplogaster > Allodiplogaster sudhausi. The sequence continues at coordinate 172,990 of CALZFC010000100.1, read as the reverse complement.
TTGACTAACATACGTTTGTAGTAGGCAAGTAGCAAGCATCGCTGAAGAATCTTCATTTGCTTTCGAATTTCCTTTATCACATTTTTCGATTGTAAATTACACATACCGTATTTTCTCTATTAGTACCCCCCCCTTTATTAGAACCCCCCCTCTAATAGTACCCCCCTCTGATAAAGCCATTGAAAAATAGAACCCCTCCCTCTAGTAGAACCCCCCCTCCAATAGTGCCCCCCCCCCTAACAGCCTGAAAATCTCAGCTCGAGACGTACCTCGAATGGATCCTGGAGGTATGGGATGCTCTCTCCAATGAAATCATTGCAAATTCATTCACAACATGTGGTAAAATGGATATTCCAGTGATGATTCCTATGAATTCGACCTACGATTCTTCTTATTTTGAGAAGAAAATGTTGTTATCAAACTTTTAGTGTCTCACATTGAAAAATAGAACCCCTCCCTCCAGTAGAACCCCTCCCTCTAATAGTGCCCCCCTCTCGCAGGGCTATTGAAAAATAGAACCCCGGGGGTACTAATAGAGAAAATACGGTATATTCATAATATATCTGCTGCTCGGCTTTTGCTAAGGAGGACGAGAAGAAGAAGAAGCAACCGTTTTCCTATCGACGTTCACTGCATGAGCTTATCTTTAATAAATTACTATATATATATGAAGCAAATATGTTGGCAGTGAATGAGAACGAAGGCGATATCATAGTGATGAAAGATATCTCAAATGAGTAATATATTAGCTATTTAAGAAAAGTAAGAAAAACAACAAAAAAAACAAAGCGAATTTGTCCTTCGCATTCGTAGTAAGTGAATTAATGCCACAGTACATAAGAAGTGATTATGTTGAAAATTTTAAATATAAAAAAAGGTCGCAAAAAAATTCGCAAAAAAATTGTACTATTGGAGCGATTGCAAACGTTATTGAACAAGGGTTCAATAACGTTTGCAATCGCTCCAATAGTACAAGAAACAGTGATGAAGTAGATATAATCGACTGTGTGAAAGAAACCATAATTTTCTAGCAGAACATCTCCTTTTTTCCTTTTTGGAGAGATTGCAATCTATAGATGCTTCCTCCACGCTTCCTAGAACTGCTGGCTTTCCTTCGACATGTACGGATAGTAGCCGTCGGGGTAGTAGTACGAAGCCGGAACGCTGATCTGTAAGTTATCATCGTGTTGTACCGAAATATGTACTTGTACTTCATCGATTACGCGTAGTAACTGATGAAAAAGTCTGCCAATTGATCAGAACTTTCATATGAGCCAATTACACGTACATATGTATGTATAGCAAGCAGCAGTAAACATTCATGTATGGGTGTAAAAAGAATGGCGCGGACCCTTTAATGTCTTCTGGTTTTGCGTGATCATTCCATAACATCAAAGAGAGTCTCCTGTTTATATGGACTTGAAAAGTGAATTATATACATACCATTCGAGAGATCTTTTCATGCTAAGCATGAATGTCTCACAAAATATATACATATGTATATTGTATCGTCAAAGGGTGGTGTGTGGGTGCGGATATTCGAGCGATCTTTTCATGCGGAACATGATTGTCACACAAAATATATTGCATCGCCCAATAGAATTAAGGGGTTTTCTTTAGGCCTGCTAACCTGCGAGACATTCGAGCTTTCGGTCGCCTGCGACGACGAGGCCAGACGACGTCTGAGCGCCGCCGTCTTCCGCTTGTTGATGTAGTAGACGCAGAGGAGCGCGGCAAGCGACGCCAAGATCGTCAGGATCACCACCGCCAGCAGCACGAGCGCCCATTTGTACGTTGTCGACTCGCTGAACATGCACTTATATACATATTTATCAATTAAAGAAAATTGTCTTTTTCTGTCAGCTATTGCTTGACAGATCGATTAATCAATCAATCAATCATCTAAACAAAGAAAAAATTATATCTCTGTTCATGCTCGATTACAGATTAGCTGAAACAATTATTACACTATTGAGAGTTTTCTTCTTAATTTTTGTTCTTTCATAAATAAAACACTGCGAATTCACAATTGAGCTCATAGTAGTTTGAAGGATATTGAGGGTAATAGCTATTTATAGTTAAAAAAACACGCTCTTTAGATGAAAAGTGAGAATGAAATGGAGAGATTTAGGAAGCAGGAATTGTGAAGAATTGAAGAACGAAAGCAATGATTTCCAGAATGTGGAATAAATGAATAAATTTATTATAAATTAAGAAAAATAAATAAATTTTATAAAATAAAATAATGAAATAAAAATTAATAAATAAAAAAAGTTTAAATACAGACGTCGCTCGCTCGCCGACAGCGCAGCAGCCGCGGCGACAGCAGCCGAGCTCGCAGAGGAAGGGCAGCGGCTGCTCTTGGTCGAGATGGCGGTAGTAGCAGATGGTGCGGTCGCCTTCTTCAAGCATGCTCTTGCTTTTTATTTAGTTAATTAACTTTAGAAGAAAACAATTTATAATTTTTACAATAATAATAAGGTCCTTAAAAACCTTAGTAATTCTCATGAAAACAGCTAAGTATATATGTAAGACGCGATACTCCGAAAACAGCGCAAGCAAATTGTATATGCCTCATGGGAAAGAAACGAGAAAGAGGGAGTGAGAAAAAGAAGGAAAGAAGGAGAGAGGAACTCTAAAAAATATTCTTACTAAATTTACCTACTCAATCTCTTGCAATTCGGAACCAAAAACGAACAGAATAATTTGTCAGGAAAATGCATTCACAAAATGCTTTTCACACATGTTTGTTTCGCAGTCTTACATGGTCTTTGATTACTTTTTTCTAAAGACGGTAATGATTTTGACACGGCAAATTGAATAAAAATACAGAAAATCCGATAAAAGAATGGCCTCTATGGCTCTCGTCTCTTTTCCTACCTGCAACCTCCTCCCGAATCAATCCGCCCGTCCTACGGGGCAGCTCGCTCAGACTGTCCGCAGTAACGGCACTTGAGCGCATTCTACAATGTTCTTTCTTTGGAATATTAATTTTTGAAGGATTTTCCTAAAAAAAATTTTCTCAAGGTTGTGATAGTCGATTTCATTTTCGGGTATTTTAAAGTTGTTTGGGACTAGTGAATGTGCGTGAACTCTTGTCAAATATAATTACATTTTAAAATTTAAAAAGAAAATGAGATTTTTTTAATCGGGCCCAGACGCTTTGCTTTGAACGACATCTCTCTGCTCTCAACTGACGTGGTTGTGGTGGTGGAAGCGAGGTGCTGCAGCTCCTGCTCACTGATTGGCAGATTCGCCCAACGGCCCGAGGACATCAGACGAAAGAGAAGAGAGAGAGAGAGAGAGAGAGAGAGAGAGAGAGAGAAAGAGAGAGAAAGTCAGAGAGAGAGAGCGAGGGGAGAATGAGAGTGAAAGAAAGAAAGAGAGAGAGAGAAAGAGAGATAGAGAGAGTGAGAGAAAGAGAGAGAAATAAGTTGGAGAGAGTTAGAGAGCGAGTACAGAGTCACTGTTTCTCTTCAGTCGGAAAGGCCACTTCCAATCAGAGCTCGGTCTAGGACAGTAGAATAAGTCCGGATTATTTTAAAAGCAAATTCAGCGCCAGACAAGCAATTGCCCAACTTTACAGAGATCGCCTCGATCAAGCAATACATATTAGTTATTGTTTTCTTTGCTCCTCGTTTTTCCTTATAACGCATCTCTCTCTCTCTCTCTCTCTCTCTCTCTCTCTTTCTCTCTCTCTTCAGAATCCTTCACGAGAATCTCTGCTTTCCTGTATCTGAGTCTCCTATGGAGGAATAAAACCCCTTTTTCTCGCACGACCAACGCAAGATGATCACGGCTCACGCGAAATGAGGAAATGTCAACAGAAGCGCTCGTGATGACGTGAATATGGTAGAGCTGCATAGAGAGTGCAAGAGCAGACAGAGATAGAGAAAGAGAGAGAGAGAGAGAGAGAGAGAGAAAGAGAGAGAGAGACAGAGAGAGAGAAAGAGAGGGAGAGAGAGTGGCAAAGAGAGAGACAGAGAGAAGGAGAGAGGGAGAGAATTAAGTAAATAGTAAATGATAGCATTTAAATGAATAGGACAACATCGCTACATTATTAAAATATACTACAAATGAAACATTGAAAATACACATTCTATTTCTCCATATTTATGCAAATTTATGCAAATTAAAAATTGAATTTTCGACATCCTTAAACGAAGAAAAGAGAACTTTGTTTGCTTTAAGTAACTGAGGGCCTGTGAGAAAAGAAAAATGCTAATAAAAGACATACTAATTGTAAGCGTAATCTGAGAAGGGCTAAGAGAAATTCCTCGTATTGATTGCTAATTCTTGCTGCGCAACAACACTTTCTTTTCACACGGAGGACATTGGCGCAGGCTGCTTAGGGGGTGGGAAGATCATAAAAGCTACTAGCACAGAGATGAAATGCGATCGCTTTGTAGAGTTGAATGGGAATAAGAGCAGAGAGAGAATGAGAGATAGCGAGAGGGATAATGAGAGACAGAGAGAGAAAGCAAGAAAAAGAGATAGAGAGAGAAAGAGAGAAAGAGAGAAAGAGAGAAAGAGAGGAAGAGAGAAAGAGAGGGAGAGAGAGGGAGAGGGAGAGAGAAAAAAGAGAGAAAGAAAGGGAGACAGAGAGAAAGAGACAGAATGAGAGAAAGAGAAAAAGAGAGAATTCAAGAATGAGGCTGGCGACCCAGCTTAGCAACCACCTTCTCTGTTCGAGAAGGGAGCGAAGAGGGAGGCTTCGGAGGGAAATTTAAGGCTAAGAGAGCTGGAGAGGGGAATGATGGCTATCTCCCGTCATCGCCTCACCAGATTGGAGGAGAAAAGGTGCAGAACGTAAGTGGAAGGGGACGGAGACGTCTCCACTTCGTCCTCCCTCATCCTCTTCTGTACGCCCTCCAACCATCCCGCCCCTCTCTTCTCCCACGAGTGGACAATTCGGAGTGGACGAGGGACAGGGCACCAAAGAGAGAGATGCTAACCATCCGGGATGCTTGCTAGCTTGCTATCTCTCTGTCTCTGTTCTCTCTCTATCTCTCTCTCTGTCTGATTGCTCTATCTCTCCCGCTAACTCTCTTTCTCTCTTTCTCTCTCTCTCTCCACCCTATCCTCCTTGAGCACAAACACAAGCCTTTTCTGATGAAGCAGAAGAAGCTTGAGAGAGAGAGAACGAGAGAGAGAGAGACAGAGAAGAGCGAAAGAGTGAGAGAGAGAGAGAAAGAGAGACAGAGAAGAGAGAAAGAGAGACAGAGAAGAGAGAAAGAGAGAGAGAGAAAGAGAGAGAGAGAGAGAGAGAGAGAGAAGTACTCCCCCACTCCCTCTTGACCGGGAGCGCCACCTTTCGGTGGCATTCCAACGTAGCACTCTTTTTTCTCATTCTCTCACACTTCACATTTTAGGCGAGAGAGTACAAGAGAGAGAGAGAGAGAGAGAGAGAAAAGATCTGTACAAGGCTTGCAATAGCGAGCAATTTGTTGAGCGAGGTGTGAAGAGATAGAAATGAGACAGATAAGAGAGAGAGAGAGAGAGAGATAGAGAGAGCAGAGATAAAACAGTGCCCGCGCGAGATTCGGAAGCTATACCGTCGTAATTGGAGGCACAGATCCAAAAGCTCGTGTGGGAGCATTGGACGGGGCCGGAAGTTGGTGTGAATAATTGGAATAGTCCAGTGCACAATATTAGATGCTGCATTCTTCGTCCTTGACTGCTCCTTATTCCGCCGTTCCCTCCTCACATTTGCTTGCCTTTTTGCTTTGGAAGGCGGAAAAAGGAGAGAGAGAGGGGCGAGAGAGGCTAAGAGAGAGAGAGAGATAGAGAGAGTGGAAGAAGGAGAGAGAGAATATGAGAGACAGAGAGAGAGAGAGAGAGCATTCCTTTATCAGGAACCGCATCCGGAATGAAAGACGCCTTTAACCAGAATCGACGAATGGATGAATCAGCCTTATCTCAAGAAATCTGGTCTGCTTCTATCCGTTTTACTTCATCGGACTCTGACCATTCTCTCCATCTCTCCATCTCTCTCTCATTCTCTCTCTCTCCCTCTCTTTCTCTCTCGTCTGCTTCTTATTTTTTCACCATCGACTTCTTTCTCTCTCACTTTTTTGTTTCAAATCCTTGTCGCCCCTGAACTTCTACAACTCCTTTCCATTCTCATTGTCAGCACTAACCATAAGCCGTGTGAAGCGAATAAGGAGAAGCAGGCCTCAGATTATCTGAAGGAAAATGAGTCCAACAGCTGACTGAATCCATTGAGCAGATTAGGACGAAGTGAAGAAGAAAGATGAAGAGGAAAAGAGAGAGAGAGAGAGAAAGAAAAGACGACAGAAGTAGAGAGTGAGAGGCTGGGAGAGAGAGGGTGAAAGAGGGAGAGAGGGTATCAGAGAGAGAGAGAGAGGGTGAGAGAGGAATCGAGAGAGAGAGATTGGTAGAGAGGAGAAGGAGGAGGAGAGAGCGGGAGGGAGGTAGAAAAAATACATAAAGTGGTCGCTATCCTCAGAATTTAAGGCCATCTTAGGCATCGCGTCAATCGTTCTGGCTGCTTTGTGTCACGTTCTTTATGAACGTATTTACGCATTAGCGACAGCGAGAAAGTGAACGCGGGATGAGTGAAGGAAAGGTTTACAAGAAAGATTTAAGCAGTTGAGAAGCTGCTCAATCACAGTCTGACCAGCAAGAAAGAGGAGAGAGCGAGAGGCGAAGCTCCCAGAACGATTTTAATTTAGACTTTTGGTAAAACTCATTGTTATAAATTCTAAGCATAACAAAATTTTAGGATATTGTTTAATGGAAGAAAATATGTATGTTACTACTGCACGTGAGATAACAGGGGATTTTTGTAAGAATATGACAATTTTATAAAAAAAAATCAACCCGTCACAATTGTTTTTCTTTTTTTTTCTTGTAATTCCCCTGCCACCGGTACCAAACACGTGTGTTGTGGTATGAAAACACAGATAATGTCCTCTGAGCTAAAAAAAAAAAAGAAGCAGAAGCTGGACGATCGCCAAAGAATTATGTGCGATTTCAAATCGCACTATCATTCTCGCATATACAATTTTCAGGCAGCGGTTTTGTGCGACCTTCGAAATATGCGTAATACATTCTATTCGACTATTCGAACCGAAATCAATTATTTATAATCTGCGTCCTTTTAGGAGGATTTCACACGCGAGATAACGATAGTTTACTACGGACGGTGCAATCTTCTTGGCTATAAAAAAAATCACCACTGTTGGTTTCCTGGATAAGGTTCTAGAAACAAACATTAGCACATGGATTCGCCTTTATCAGTAGATTAAGTGTAATAAATATCGAGGAGACTTTAGGCATTGCTTCCTTTTTCCAGTCACTTTATTTCGATATGTTAACTTGTTTACTTCCCCCAATCATGCATGTAGGTATCCTTGCATACATTTCAGATGGTCGATGTATAGAAGTTGTGTTTCTACAGAATGGCTGCGACCCATGCTAGAAATAAGATGATGGACAAAGAAAGGGAGAGCAAAAGAGAGACTGGAGAAAGGTAGAGAGAAACTGAGAAAGGGAGGAAGAGATAGAAAAAAAAAGAGAGATTGAGAAAACACGTATAGAAAAAGAGCAAGAGAGAGATGGAATAAAGCGAGAGGTGAAGAGAGGGCGGAATAAAGCGAGAGGTGAAGAGAAACATCGCTTTCTCATCGACTTTAAAGAAGGCCAATGCTACGGCGAGGTAATTCATTGCTGGTTTTGTAGTCGCATTCATGCCTGAAGTTGTCAGCAAATTGCAACGTTTGTGCTTTTTCAGTTGAGATTCTAAGAAGTATAGTGAAGTATTTCTTTGATATTCTTCATTAAACACACGGCCAGTGCTTACTATGTACATACATTACATTTCCATTGCGTGCATTTTTCATGGCCCTTTCTCATTCTCCCACTCTCTAATTTTTCCTCTCTTTCTCTCTCTTTCTCACACTCTCTCGTTTTCCTTCTCTTTCTCTCTACTCACTTCCTTCATTATTTGAACCACTCCGCTGCCCCTGCTATTGAGAAGAATAGCAGCAAAGCAGTAGGCTGGCATTTGATCACTATCATGCATTCTAATGCAAGCTATCGATCGAGCCAGGGAATCAGAAAAGTGGAAATGAGAATGAGAGAGAGAGAGAGAAAGAGAGAGAGAGAGAGAGAGAGAGAGAGAGAGAGAGAGAAAGAGAGAGAGAGAATGAGAGAAAGAGGAAGAGAGAGAGAGAGAGAGAGAGAGAGAGATAGTGAGAGACAGAGAGAATTAGGTAGAAATAAAGAGGAGAAAGTTCTTATGATATAGTTTCAAATTGAAGCTCCGTTGAATGATCTGATCTTGAACGCTAGAGAAGAGCGTTCGTTAATTGTGTACTTTGCTAGGGTAGTTACATATTGTTATTTCAAGTGAAAGATGAAGCGACAGTTTAAAAAAAAAACAAGAGATCGCAGATATCGATAATTAAATAAATACAACGAATAATTTCGATCCACTTTCCCAAATTCATTATTTTCCGCCTTGCGTTCTCAGAGTGTTATCACAAATTTGCGAATAAATAAATAAATAAATAAATAACCATGCAAGATATCTTTCCCACTAATTCAACTAGACCTTTTCAATGTCTTTTAAGACTTCATACATCTTAGTCGTTGCTCTAAACCTTCACTAGAGACTGCCAAACTCTGTCACTCCTCTTCTTTCTCTCGTTCTCTTATGTCGCCTCGATTCACTTCTGTGATTTGGTATCAATGCACCCTTCGTATCTCGTAATGTTGGGAACGGAACGACGTGTACTCGCTAAACATGCAAGATGTCCATCCGTTAGTCCATGACCATTACTTCTCTCTCTCACTCTCTGTCGCTCACTCTCACTCCCTTGTCTCTTACTCTCTCTCTTTCACTCTCTCTCTCTCACTTTCTCATAATCTCTCTTTCTTTTACTCTCTTTCTCTCTCTCTCACTTTCACTTAAATTCTCATATTGTAACACACTCTCTCTCTCTCACTCTGTCTTACTCTCTTTTACACTCTCACTCATTATCATATAATCTTATTCATTCTCTCTTTCTCTCTCACTTTCTCATAATCTCTCTCCCTCTCTCTCTCTCCCTTTTACTCTTTCTCTCTCTCTCTCTCTCTTTTTCCTCTCTCTCTCTCTCTTTTACTATCTCTCTCGACCATTCTTCTTTCGAACACGTACATATACTTCTCTCCTACAATTCGTCTCTTATCTACGTCGTATCTCAGATCACTCCGTTCTTCGTTTCCTTGTGCCCACACCACTTCCCATGCATGTAGTGGACGCTCTTTGCTTATCTAGCCCACAGACGCGGGAGTAAAGAAGTTAAGAATAATCAAGACCCATTTGTTCTCGTTTACAAACTCTTATATTTATTTCGTTCGTTTTCAAACCTTTCTATCACACTGATTTTACTGATTAATTTTTATTTTGCTTTCCGAAATTACAAGTCATAATTCTTCCGTGAGGTTCAGAGAGAGCGGCATTTATATACGAAAACATAAACAAATATTATTTTCCATTCTTTTCCGTTTTCTCTTACTCTGTGTAGACAGCCCTTTTCCCAGTGACTGCATCTTTTCTCTTCTGCTCTTTAAATCCGTCTCCCACACATCTCCTACTCTTTATTTTCCACTCTCTTCTCATGTGAGCTCCCCAACCCATAGCTCAAGCGAGCGCGACAGAAATCGTGGCAGAATGAGGGCTGACTTCAGATTTTCGCTCACCGTCTCTCTATCACTCTCGCTCTCTCTCTCTCTCTCTCTCTGTCTCTGTCTCTCTCTGTTTCTCTCATTTCCCAGCCTGCCTCTGTCTGCTCCAACAACTCTACCTTATTTCGAACTGTTATGTACATACCTATATACAAATATGCATATTAGAGAGGATGCCAATGAAAGTTTGGTTGCACAGCCTAAAATGATGCCTATTTTTAGAACCGGTTTAGAAAGACCATATAATACACTCTAATTTTCTCTATCTTTCACTATCCTGCGAACTTGACTTTTTAACGGTTTCCTCGTTTCTCGTTCCATTTTCGCAGAGCCCTCTCTCGTCTCTTCGCGTTTCTCACCCTCATGGTCAGGCGAGTTTTGGACTCACTTCAAGATTCTATCAGTTCTCTCTCTGCCCATTTGAACAGCTCAACTTTGCGTTCGACATTTTGCTCCGCATTCCTGTCCAGTTCCTTGAATCATTTCGTCCGTGAAACAAATGAATTTCCGCCCTAAAGTTTCCATGTGCTTTCCTTATCTCTTCTTCTGTAGGGGAAGAGAAAAGAGGTGCCAGCTATCTATCAAAGTTAATGCAAATGAAATACTAGGATTAAAGAATATCATTTTAAATATGTCGATAAAAATAAATAAATCTATATTAATTTGGATTTATATTTCGAATCATCAATAAAAATTAAACGTTTTTCATTCATATGTAAATGACGATCTTCTTTGAGGATTCTCAGAGTGATTCAATGAGTCTGTTTGTTTCCTTTCAATTTTTTTGCTGTTTTCACGACGGCTTTATTTCCTCGAGAAATTCGCATGGCATTTGCATAGATATATGAATCTCTGTTGTTTCCTTGCGGCAAGGCATAAGATTGCATGACCCCTCATGCATACGCTTGCTGTGTCATGGCATGAGATTTCTCTGCTGATTTGTAGTCGTAGGCTTGAGGATGAGAAGTGAGGAGAGAAACAGAGAGAAAAGAATATTGGACGAGACATGTTGTTTGGTAAAGAGAAACGAGAGGAAAGACTCAGAGAGTGAGATAGAGAGAGAGAAGGGAGAGAGAGAAAATGAGTGAGAGAGAGCAAGAGAAGAGATAAAGTGCGTTAGACTCGACACATCGCTAGTACGCCCTCAGCAGGTAACCGTGCGGCTTTGAGGATAATATGCCGGACTTTTATACGTACAAGATGAAGGATGAAGCGGACTGCTAAGAGAGGCTCATTAGTAGTCACGAGGAGAGAGAGAGAGTGAGTGAGAGGGAGTGAGAAAGAGAGAAAGTGGGAAGCCAATAGGAGTAACACGTGATGTCCTCATCAAAATATGGAACGAGGGATTTCAGAGAAGACCTTTAGATGGAGAGATACAGCTAATAAGTTCAGAAGATCTGAATCGTAAGGTGTGGTGAAAGAAAAACGCAAAGAGCCAGAGAGAAAACACGTTTAAATGATAAGTTATGATAAGCAATATCCTTTTGGTTTCATGAATTGCAAGAGAAAAAGTGTGTATTGAGAGAGAAGGCTGGCATCCTGGTAAGTAGATTTCTTGTTTGAAAATAACCATGTTTTTCAGAGTTAATACTTTGAAGTTCTCAAAGTTTTTGTTTAAATTTCTAATTTTTTTTTAAATTGTTTTCAACCATTTTTTAATGTTTCACTCTCGCTTGGCCCACCCTGTGAGCGTGCGATTTTGCTCTCTTTGTTGCGACTCTCATACGCTTTTTCTCTTCCACTTTATCTCGCTATCTCTACGATCACTGGCTCTCTCGCTCTCTCATACGCGCTCTATCATCCTGCCTTCTGTTGGTCTTCCGGCAGTCTTAAAATTTTCGCGTCGTCTCTCACAATGCTCTTTGACCATGGCTCACACTGTCTGCGTCGCAATTTCTCCATGTCTCTCTGATTCTCTCTCTCACTCTCTCTCTCTCTCTCTCTCTCTCTTTCTCACTATTACACACTCTCAATTTTTCTTTCTTCGCACTCACTCTCTCACCATCTCTTTCGCACTCGCCCAAACACGCAATCAATGAGGCCGGCTGCTCTCCTCTCAGCTGCTGGACACGTCTGCCGCTCTATGCTGTCACTGGATGAGTAGCGCAGACTTTTCCGACTTTTTTTTCTCTCTTTCTCTCTTACTCACTCTCTCGCTCTATCTTTATTTCTCTCACTCACTATCTCTCGCGCACTCTCTCTCTCTCTCTTTATCTCTTTCGTGCACCCCCATCTCACTTCATTTCCACTTCTTTTTATGGTCGCCCCTCCGCTTAAACTCTCACGCTTTTGTCAATGTCTGCTATCTCTGTATGCATACCTCTCACGTGCTTCTGACTTGTTATGCCTTGTTATGGGCAACTAAACGAAACTACTCGTTATTTACATTAATCTTACCTTAGCCGTACTTCACCGTTTCTCCTAACAAATTTATTCGTTGTCGATAATGTAACTAAATATTTTGTCGAGGAATATTTAATGTTTCTCGAATCCGAAGCTGTCATTAAGGATTATGTATATATCCATGTACATGGAAACTTCTTTTCTTCTATTCCTTTATGAGTATGCGTCTGATGAAACATCTCCCCTTTTATCTTTTTGTTGGCTTTCTTCTCTCGAGTATTCATCATCATTATTCTTCTTTTTGAATAATTTCTCCTCACGTGCCTTGAAATGGCAAGTTTTTTTTTAAAGCGGCGTTTAATCGCGCGACTAGGATAATCCTCTCCGAGTCTCACAATAAATTTAGGCGTGCCGTCCTGCTCTATTCTGCCGTTGCTCTTCTTTAACTCTTCTCGATATTGTTCGCGTATATTTCATTGGTCGAAAACGAAAGTGTTGCCCAATTTGTAATGTTTTTGTTCATTGTTAAAGATGTCGCGAAATGGAATCCTATTTGTTTTGTGGGAAAACGGCGCGAATTCAAAACTCCTTTAACTTCAATTGTCAATTCAACAATCAGGTGCTCTTAGCGCCGTCATAACTCGGTCTCTGCCACACAAACACACAAATGGAGACCCAAGGCGGCGCCCAGCCGCCGCCGTCCACAATGGCTGGCGGCTGCCCTCCTGGCGGCTATAACGGCGCCGTCCCCGCGCCGCCCGCCACCGCCTACCCCTCCATGCAACACCACCAAATGCATCTCGCACACGCCCTCCAGCAGCAGCACATCACAAACCCTCCAATCACCTATCATCAGGTTCGAAAATAGTATTATCCTTTTTTTATTTTTTTATACAATTTTATTTTTACATTTTATCTTCAAGTCACTCTGGATTTTCTCCTTTCCCTTATTCATTTATTTCTAATTAGTAATCCAATCATTCATAGAGTACTGTATAGATCTAACTTGGAACATGAAAAATGTGATACAGTATACCGTATCCCCACCCACACAGCTTCAACCGCCGAATCCGCAAGGGAATCCTCACTTTGTCGGCGCCCAAATGCATCAGCAGCATCACCAAAGCGGCAACTCTTACCACCCGGTACGAAATATTTCAGTCATTCATCATTAAGATGTTCCAATTACAAGAAACATGTACACATGTATGTATGTATGTATGTATTTCAAAATAATAATGAAGAAAAGTTATCAACTAGTGCAGAAAAAAGATAAGAATCATTTAGTACATGTATACACATATGTATCTAAAAACATGGATGGTTTCTGCATTAATTGGCGAGAAGTTGTACCATCATTATTGGTTGAAAATGTCATGCAAAGTGGATAAAAAGGGATGAAACGAATTTTATGAATTCTTATCTTTCGTCAGATGCACATGTCCCAACAACAACACCAACAACAACAACAGCAGCAGCACCACATGATGATGATCTCGCCGTCATTCCACGGCACCGGCCCAGCTGGCTATCATCCGCAGCAGCAGGTTCAGTCCCGTCTTCCCTTCTATGGTGTATTTTATTTGATCTTACCATTAATACTACATAGAACTATTTCCTCCTTGTATACCTTATTGTTAACCAGGAACTTTATTAACCTGTAAAATATTTTTTTACGAATTCAAAGCCACCTTCTGTCTTTAAAATAACATTGACTTAATCTGACAACTAAATGAGATGATATATTTTATTTGGAAAATAAAAAAAACCTTTCAGAAAAATCTGAATCCGAGAATATACATACCTTGATAAATCATCGGTGAAAGTGAGTTTTTTTAAACATAATAAATGATGTGAAAGAAAGTTATTCCCAAATTTTCCCTCAGGGCATGCCGCAACAGCAGCCGCAGCACCACTCGATGGGCCCGCCAATTCTTCAGCCCCTCCGACACCCCTCCGCCGCCGTCGCGGCCGCCCCGGTGCAGCAGCAACTGCAGCAGCTGCATCTCCGTCCACTCCAGCCACCACCACCACAGCAGTCCACGGCACAATCATCACCGATTCCGCAGCTGCAGCAGCAGCATGCGCTCGCCAACCAGATCAACCCGGCAAGTAAAGCATTTCGAAAGTCTTACAAGAAAATTTTTTTTTTAATTAATTTTATTTAGCCTTTTGTGACCAATAGGCTCTTGAGTATTATACGGAAAGTAAAGTTTAATTTTTTTAAATTAAAGGCCGGCGCGCAAGTGAAGCGGCAACGCGCGACTCCACAAGGGCAGCAGTCGCAGTCGAATCGGCGAACACCCACCACTCCACGAAGTCAGTGCAGGGGCACTTCAACAATACAAAAAAAACCATATGAAAAAAATAATATTGGTTTTTGAAAAACTACGGTATACCGCAAGAAACTTTTTTTTAATTTCTATTCTATATTTCTATGTATATGTTTTATATTTCTACAATTCATGCTGTTATTAGTGCATGCTTTACAGCAGGCAACTCGAGCGGCACAGCAACGCCGGCGAGCGGCGGGCCAGGCGGCGGTGGCGGTGGGCGGCGCGCGAAGCAAGAGGTGCCCACCGACCAGCGCATCCCGCGCGATGTCATGCCGCTCGTCACCGACAGCCCGGCGCGCATCGTGCAGTGGCTGCTCGACTGGTACAAGGTAGGTGGGTGGGGGCATGAGTCCATCCTACACCCCCGTTCTAGAGAGCCAGGCAGTAAGGTAAGGTAGATTTAATTCTCTACTGAAACCCGTAAAGGGGGGGAGGTGGTTCAGATCCGCTTTCCGCCTAAGTTAGAGAGACTTTCCCTTGAACTCTACCGATTTTTTCTTACGGATTACAGGAGGATACGGTAGGTTTCATGGTGTTTGGGCAGCTAATTTTTTTGGAAGCCTTTCATAGAGCATAAATGTACCGTATGTTCGTAATACCGTGACATCGTGCAGTGGCTGCTGGACTGGTACAGGGTTATAGGTGGAGGTGGAAAAACGGATCTGAAATACCTCCCCTCCCTTTACGGGTTTCAGTAGAGGATCAAATATACCGTTCCTTACTGCCTGCCTCTCTAGACTTATACGATTTTGTCGTGGGGGAATACGGTACATTTCGAAGAGTTTGGAGTTTTATCATAGAAAGTGGCTTCGGCCGGTCAAAGATATATTTGCTTTCAATTCGCCATTCGCTTCTCACTCAGGTCGTCCCGAATCCAGCGGATGCCGAGGACTTTGCGCTGAAGGCTTGCGAGAGTCTGATGAAGAAGCTCAAGGACCGGCCGGACGACCTGCGCACCCTCTTCACGTGCATCATCTCGCGTGGCGAAGTCGTCGGACCTTGCATTACGCTCCAGAAGACACTCGACGGACGGCTCCAGGTGAGAATATTTCTCCTCTTTTCTTGTTTTATTTTTTTCAATGCATAAATATTTATAAAAAAAACAATTATGGCTAGGATAATGCTTCATTTTTCTTTACATATTTCCTGCGATTTTATATCTCGAGAAAAAGAAAGAAAGTTCATAACATGACCATAACTTAACCAATAGGCGAAATAATGCCAAAAAAAAAATAAAATGAGTAGCACAAGGAGGAGATAGTTGAAAAGTATGAATTGTGGTACTGTCAATGCTAGACGGATACTGTAAATGCAACTTGTTTACGTATTACTGTGTTCAGGTCGCCGGCCGCAAGGGCTTTCCGCATGTTCTGTACGGAAAGCTGTTCCGATGGGGTGAGATGCACAAGAACGAGCTGAAAGCCATCGATTCGTGTCGCTTTCCCTTCGACACCAAGAGCGAATTGGTGAGTGCACGACTCAATTTTGCATAAAGCGAATAAAAAAAATTTGTTGGTTGCAATTTTTCTTACTTATTTAGGCACTATTGCACAGAGCAACAAAAACTAATTTCGGATCTAGTTTCTTTTTTTCATTGCATAAAAAACGCTGAACGAATGCTACAAAGTAATAGTAGTAATTTCACTAAAGCGAAAAAATCACAAGGGAATCGTTTGTCAAGGTCTAACAAACTCGCTTCATTCTTGTTATACATATTTTGTACTTTCCAAATTGAGCAACGCGATCTTTTGGCATTTCATCGAATGCGTACATGGCTTTTGCCTAATTCTATTCCACCATTTCTTCGTCGTCGTCTTCTATCGTCTTCTTCTTATTCTTTTTTCTCTCCTCGTTTCCTTATCCTCGGTGAACATTTGACTTTGCATACTTGACTTACACATATGTTAGAGCACATGCATACATATATTTGTTCATTTTTATCACATCCGCTTTCTCTCCACTTCTCATTGCTGAAGCCCACAAGAACCATTTCATTTCTCCAACGATGGAATGATCGGTAGCTTTCTAGTAATTATTGTCGAATTTAATGATCTATATTTATTACACTATGAATTTGCGTTTTCTCTACAATGTCGTCATTTCAAGAGTGCGCTCGAAGTACTTCACTAATCTCTTCATCGTTCCTTTTAAACCACTTTTGCGACATCTCTAGCATATTATTAAAAGAGGCCTGACGACGCATCTGCCCTGGTTATTTCCGTCAAGCATTCAATATCTTCCCTTATCTTACACTCTTGTAGAATCGTCATCTTCGTTTCAGCCCTTTTCTCATTGTCACATAGCATTTCATGTTCTCTGTATCTCTATTAATTTCAAGATTAATCACATTAGGACCAATTGAAATGTACTGCTTCAATTATTTAATTGCTACTTATTTCCTATTTGTCTAACATTCATCTGTTCACCTGCAACAGTTCACTTATACATTATGCATATATTTTCTCCTGTGCGATATTTAATCGACTCAAACTCTCACAACAAACATAGAATAGGCCTATGTTAGAATCTCTCCAATGGGAAATTGAAGCACTCGTTTGTCATGACGACTGTGTCTAAAGTGGACATCGCTGAGAGGAAGAGTATCTCTATGTCCGATATCATTCTCTCTCTCTCTCTCTCTCTCTCTCTCTTTCTCTCTCTCTCTCTCTCTGTCTCTCTCTTTGCCTTAATCCATCCTCTTCTTCTTCAGCCCCCTTCAATTTCCGTCCATCTCATCTTTTTTTCTCTTCCTTCAACTGCCTTCGTAAGAAGGAAATGCCAAAATTGAGAACTTCTGACGTCAGCACAAAGCCGTATCAGCCGCACAATTTATCTTACTCGAGGGCGCAGACAATAAAATGTCCAGGACATCTCCAAGACATTTTGTTGTCCAAGACACTTCAGAGAAACATGGGAGACATGTCACGGACACGTTTTCATTTGAAAACGGGCATAGTGGGCTGCCAAATTGGACTTGCACACATTTATGCATGTTTACTCGTCATCTTAATTGGCTTCCTGATTTTATTCTTTATCCTTCCTTGAGGAATATCCAATCGAAAATAACTAGCAATAAGTTAAGCCGAGAGATGTATGTAGCAAGTATGTGTCTGTCTCCTCAAGTAAGATTAACCGCGCGGCAGGTGTTTTGAGATGTAATTGGCTCTGGTGAATCTCTCGCAAGGAGTACTAGACTTTGACGAGAGCAAGTTCTCATCGTTGCTAATTAGTGGCGACACATTGGTTTAAGAATACTTTTGCGCCCCGATAACATTCCCTTTCGTAACTGAATTATTTATATAAAAATTGCTACGGAATATATGCATCCTACCGTCAATGTACATATATTCATAGGATTCGCGAAATAAAAAAAATTCTAACTTAATTTCAATTACTGCTTAAATTCTCGAGCACCAACGAATGGTTTATTAAATCTAATCACAACCCTCTTTTTTAGTCCCACAAATACCGGAATTTTACATCTGAACAACTTCATGAACCACGTGATCTCCAACGAGTTCCTAGAAAGATATGATAAATATCTCTAGAAATTATCGTCTAAGTGAACTAAAATAAAGACATTCATAAAGTGAACTAACCATGCATCATTATGAATCATCAGTGAAACTATTTTCCTTAGAATTCTCCCGCTCAAAGGTGATGATCAATTTACTTGAATTGCTTTGAAAGTAAAGGCATGCGTATTAATCTTACTAAAATAAACTTTTTTTCTGAGTCTTAAAATCAGCTAAAAATCTGGTAAAAAACAGCTTAACCTCCTTGTTCTCCTCGTTTCAGGTGTGCATCAACATGTATCACTACGAGAAGGCGCCACTGAACGGAAACTCAGCCGAGCAGCACGAGGATGAAGACGGAAGCTGTGGTGGAGCCGGTGGTGGCGGCGGCGGCGCTATCCCAGCGACTCCTGGCTGTGCCGCGGCTGGACCGTTAGTCATTTTTTGTTGTTGTTTCCTTTCTTGTTTGTTAATTTATCTATTTATTTATTTGTTTATTTATTAGCTTGCCAAAAT
This sequence comes from Allodiplogaster sudhausi, assembly GCA_945643635.1. Lineage (NCBI taxonomy): Eukaryota > Metazoa > Nematoda > Chromadorea > Rhabditida > Diplogasteridae > Allodiplogaster > Allodiplogaster sudhausi. The sequence continues at coordinate 154,584 of CALZFC010000100.1, read as the reverse complement.
TTTTTTTAAATATTTATCTCTGTTAAAAAATCTTCGAGTAGAACTTATTAGTCGGCCTGCAATTGTGCAGCCTCTCAACATCCGTGGCATACGAACACGCATGTTTGTAGTTTGCTCTCCCACGCTCGATTCACGAAAGATTTAGCAAAGTGTTTGCGATGTTGTGTTCATATTACTTTTCAATTAGCAACACAAGGCGCAAACAATCAAAGTAATGTCGTCCTGTTAAACAAGGTGCATTTGAAAGAGGATCTCCAAGGCACTGAATACTTCCGATTCCCCACCTCCCATCCCCTTTTCATGAAACTAACTACATGGCTCCTACTATTCATCACCATTCATTTTTCATCTTTCATTTTTTTTTGTTCAACATACACATATACACGCAATTTGTGTATGTACATACATATAAGGTACATATTCGGCTCAAGCGGCTCACGCAACGACGAAACAGTGAAAGTTTTCAGAGGTTTTTTTGCTTGAAGCGCGTGCCGAACATCGACACTGAGCCGCTAAAATATGAGCCTTAGAATTTCGCTTCTTCGTCGAATTACTCATAATTTCAGAAAATATAGCATTCTTTCGATGCAATGTGTTGGTGCGTGGTAGTCGTGAAAGAATTATGTGCATATGTGTTATCCAGCTTAATATATTTGCCTGCTTTATTTCTAATATTCAAGGATGGCTTGAGCATTTTTTTAGTGTTCTTATAATGGCGATTAAGATAGCAAATCACGCAATACGAAGCGATCCCTCATCTCTTGGGCCAAGGGCAGGCAACACAACCAACGTGCCTCGGATTCACAAAGCCAGTACCAGTAGAAAGAAAGAGAGCTAATTTATTGGAGGAATGTAATGGAGAGAGAGAGAACGATGGAGGATGTTAGTGGTGGAGAGCCAGATTGGGAGGGGGACAAAGAGAGAGAGAGAGAGAGAGAGATGAAGGGCGATCCAAGAGAGAGATGGAGAGAGAGCGAAGAGAGAGACGATGAGGGAGCGAAGTGGCTACTAGTGCATGTGAAACTAAGGCCGCAGGTGTAACGGCATATTTCTTGTGCCTTCTCTCTCGTCACTGTCTGGCAGGGAGAAAAAAAAAGCATGAGATAGAGAAAGATGCTTTTGAGATGAGAGGCTGAAAGGAATTAGAATAGGAAGATGGAGAATGGAAAAGGACGACTGAGTGAAAGAGAGATAGAGAGATGAAGACATAGGCACCAGATGTATGTAGGCAAGTCCACATGTTCGCAGATTCCGCAAATCTATTGGCATGCTCCATGACTTTGAAGTAGAAATATAAGTAACACAATTACTGAATATATTATTTTTTTAATGTTGCTTTATAAACATAAATACTTATATGTACCACGCCATTTCAAGTTCGAAATATTCCGCTCTTGAACAGTTTCGCAGAGACTTTGGCAGGATTATGCACTTCACACTGTGACATCTCAAGTGTCCCTCTTTTTTTGCTCTTCTTGCACATTGTTTAAGCGATCTTTCAATGTGCTTGCTAATTTGGGCTTTATTTAATTGAATTATATCGTTATGATTCTAATTCGGATGATATAAAATGATATAAAGTTATCTAACATTTATCCTCAAAGCTTTTCTTAATTTTCAGTTTGAAAATGTGTTCTATTCATTCTATTCGGTTCTTACAGATTGTATAGCTTATACTCTAGCTACCTTTCTCCTTGTTACTGCGTCGTCCTCTCCCTCTCCTGGCCTCTCCCTCCTTTTTGTCTTTCTCTCTTCTCTTTCTCTCTCCATCCTCTCCCTTACTCTTTCTCTTCTCTCCCTCTCTCTCTCTCTCTCTCTCTCTCTCTCTCTTTCTCTTTCTCTCTCGACAGCACTCATTTTCCAATCCCACCAAATGACATGATTGCATAGTTGCCAAGTCTCCAGACTGGATAATTTCCGCCGAGGTGATTAAAAGTGCTTTTCGAACCCTTCCGTCTTGTACGGGTTTTAAATCTTTTTTTGGACCGTCTAGTGCCCTCCAAAAATGTAAGCCTACGACGATTAAGCTTCACCTCTCGCAAAACTGCGCCCTTTCCCTCCACCTCAGTCCAGCCTTTCAACGTATTTATCTTTTTTTGCATGCGGTTCACATGATATGGAACCATTTCTCTGCTCATTCCGCACATTGTTGATGCATATTCATAGTCGGTCAAAGGGCTAAACTTTCATTTAACATAGATTTTATCAAATTTTCAATTTTTGCTTTCATTTTAATGATAATAAGATAGAATGTACGTTACGGTCGATAAATTCATTCCCTTTGTTTCTTCGAATCAGTCTTTGGAAATTACGTCACGTATTCAACTCTATGAGCTCTACCAAACGGTCCTTACTTTAAAATGTTCAAAAGTTTTACCGTAGTTCTAAATCTGATCACTTCAAAATTTTCTACTTGCTACCACATATTTCTTTTCGTTATCATTTTGAAATATCCTAAATTTTAATCTCTACAACTTCTTAATTAAATTTCTCCTTTCATCCTCCTTAAAATAAGTAACGAAACATTATGGGAGGCTAATTAGGCGAAATAATTCACTTTATCTTCAACCTTCACAAAACAAGACAGCAATACACTTAAAGTTCGTTAACCTTCATACAAAATGCGTTCCTCTCAAAAGAATTAAACATCTAGCAAAAAGTGCAAACAAAGGTATAAGTCTCTTCTTCGCTACTGTGATTGCGCTTCCTTTCAGGTCACACGTGATGAAGTCGCCAATGGACACATGCACACGGCCCGTGGCCCACATCACACCCGGCAGCAATGCTGGTCCAGTCCCCGGCCCCGGCCCACTCCATCCCATGACGACTTCGAGTGGTGTTGGACGAGGAGGAGGCGGTGGGCCGGCAGGCAACGTGCCAAGTGGCAGCGGATTCGTGGCGGGACCAGGACCTGGGCCACCGCATCCATTCGCGAGCAACCGCGGCGTTGCCGCGTCAGATGCGGCGCAGTACTCTGAACTCGCGCATCATCTCAACCAGCCCACCACAAATCCACCACACCACCAAACCCAGCAGCGCCTGCAGGTTCCGTTCCTGGTACATTTAACAAATTACCCAATCAAAATACCTAGGGTCCGGAATTAATCTGATTAATCCGATTAATATTATTAATTAAATTAATTTAAATAATTTAAACTGGAATTGCGACGTGATCACGTGTTGGACGGGACTGTAGATGAAGCATAGATTTCAAGCGAGCCCACAGATTCTTTTACCTCTTCAACTTTGATTACTTTGAATTTCGTTTCGAAGAAGCTAAGCTAAAGCTCTCATACAATCTAATCGGCATCCAACTTATTTTCTCGCCAAAAAAGAGTAAGCCTGTAGTCAAAAGCTTACCAAAATTCCTTTCAGGGCCCACCAATGATGATGCCGTCTACTCCGATGCAACAAGGCTACCAGAGCGCCGGCAATCATTCGGTATGCTTTTGAGCTTTGCTCAGACGGGGATTTAGTAAGGATTTTATGACCAAAGGTGGAAAAATAACGTGATGAGAAATGCGTCCTCTAAAAAGAAAATTTATTGCACATTAAATGTGCATACAAATGAATATTAATTTCTGCAATTAAAAAAAGAATCCTAAACACAAACTTTCTCTCTACCCTCCCTCCATAATCAAAGTTTCTCTTTGAGATGACGTCATCCGACTCCCAACAGCCGTCAGCTGAGCAGAGTCGTCCTGCGCCGCGCTATCCACCACTCCCGCCACGCACCCATGCGGTCAGAGTTAGCAAGGCCATGGATATCCAAACAAGGTCCTAGCCCGGTTTTGAACAGAGCGGGTCGACCTGGTCCATGTTTTGGACATGGCTTATCGTGGCCGCCTGCATACATGTTCTCTTTTCTCAAGAGTTACGGTTTATTTTGTGAATGATTCTAGACGTTCTATCTCATCAGGTTTCAACACGCTGCCTGGGAAATCATAGTTTGAGTATGCATATGTTGAGGGAAGACTTCTGATATCGTCTTTTAGCCTGACACTAGGACTGAAATGGTCAGTACAATACAAATACATTGAATGGTCTCATAAATAGGCATACACACACTATTCGATAAGAGGCGCCAAAGGAAATTGAATCCGTGCTAGGGAGAGAGGGATGCATATATGCAAAGTCCGTGTGGCAAAACGAATTTCCCCTCTCTTCTCCACCTCAACAGTCTGCCATATCCGTTGCATTTATATTCGTTCCATGCGTTCATATCGGTTCAGTATTTATCCCGAGGCTGGTTGCCTATCAATTGTCCTTTTCTTTTAATTTTCATACTGCGATCGCTCTCCCTGGTTCTCACTGCAGTTATTATTTATTAATATATCATTTTCAAAAATAATTTGAATGTGGTGAGGCTTGAAAAGGTTAATAAACATATACATAATTATATCTCTATTTCTTTGTCTCCATAATCTCCCTGGCACTTTCTCTTCTTTGCTCTTTAGCTCTTTCTGTCTCTCTCTCTCTCTCTCTCTCTCTCCCCCTCTCTCTCTACTATGTTTCGTTATCTCTCTAATTCTCTCTCCTTTCTGCAGTCTCTCGCCGATCGTCGCAAGATGATGCTATCGGCGATTACTGTAGCGACATCCGGCAAGCCCGAACAAACGGAAGCGCATCCGTCCTCACATGCCCCGCCCACTTTTGCGCTCCAAGCTCCGCCCCCTTTTGCTCCGCCGCCCGGGCTTGTACGACGTCCACCGTCACAGCAACAGGTCAAAGTAGAGACGGAGCAGCCGCATCAGGAGCAGTCAGCAAGTTTTGCCCTCTTCCATCTCTCTCTCTCTCTCTATCTCTCTCTCTCTATCTCTCTCTTTCTCTCTCTCTCTCTCTGTCTCTCTCTTACTTTCGCTTTCTCCCTCTCTCTCCCTCTTTCTCACACTCTTTCCATTCCCTTATTTTCAGAAATGGTCTGAAAAAAAACAAAATGAACTCAATTGAGCTAAAACACAATGAGTACAAAAACAATTGACACCTCTCTTTCTTTTTGTTACGCGGTTTTCTCATTCAATATTTAGCCACGCCCCCTAAACCAAACCCATGCCCCGAATTCCTCTTAAAGCAGCTCTCGCGCGACACCCACCACCGTGCCCTGCGGCATGAGTCGCTGCCCGCCGACCCGCTGGTACAGTCGCGAGAATCAGCCAATGTCCGCGTTCGGCGAGTACCATCCGACGTTCGTTGACTCAGAGCCTAAATGGACTTTTGAATTTCCCGCCCAATCCCCGAATAAATGCAGAAAGCTACAAAATTCAGCACGATGCATGTGATACTGCTTCATCAGAAACAATATCACATGCATCCAAAAACGAATGGGGGAAATTGTAAATTTTCATAAAGCGTGATATCTTCCGATCGATCTTTTTCGCCTATTACAGGAAGATAAAAGAAAGTTCGTCGGAGACCCCCTTTATGATTGACTAGAAAATGGCGAGGAAGGGAACTTCTCCGTTCTTGCAGCTTCTACAAGCAAGAACGCAACGCAGGCGAGCCTGAATTCGATGTAAACACCGGCGCGAATCGACCTTCGCTGCCGGACGAACGGCCGCACTGTTGTGAGTGGTGGTTTACAAGTTTACAAGTTTATTCCACAATCAGAGACTGTGTGGGTGAAGGCAAGTTCAAAGGCATCGGCATTCATGACTGAAGTTCGCATCCATGTAGTGGACAGATTTCATCCCACCTTATTCATCTAATTCATCTTAGCGATGGTGGCATTCTCCTCATATTTATTATACCTGGTGGAGTCATTCTCAAAATCACATTCGTGGGAACCTTCTTGCATTCTACTTCTCATATGCAAGCCTTTTTTGCATCCTCAGCGTCATCGGAGGCGAAAACAAGGAAAAAGAATTAAATAAAAAAAATAACTGAGGTAGAAGCGTTCTCATAATAGCTGAGTGAAATAAACAAACCATACAACGACATTGAATGTCAAGGGAAACGAGTTGTGCGAAAAGGACAAATGGATGAGAAAGACTGGAAAGGGCACTGATCTGGGAGCAGTGGCACTGTAACCAGTGTCGTGGTAAGCAGAGAGAATGCCTAGGAACTGCTGACAAAATCAAAAGTTGATTTCGAGTATCATAGAGACATAAAAATGAAATTAATAAAAAAAAAAGCAGATCCAGCAAAAGTGGGCTGTTTTCATTAAAAAAATATAGGCATACCTTTATATTTAGTTCAGACAGGGAAGAAGTGGTGAGATAGAGAGAGAGAAAGAAAATTGGCCTGCCTTACAGGGAAAGGCAGCAAAAGAGAGAGCGATAGAGATAGTATGTAGAAAGAGAAAGACTTACTTTGCAGTACCTCTAACCACGATGGCGCAAGCGCGCATCATGGCCGAGCGAGCTGAACTGCCTCCGCTCGACCAGGCGCAAGCAGCATTCGCGAACCATTTCGATCGTATCCGCGGAAGTTAGTTTCGTCATAGTTTCATCATCATTTCGTCATCATTAGCATTTCACAAAAATTCTCTTAATTTTAAATGTAACAAACATTTTTTTGAAAAATACTTGTGAGTTGTCACCATAAAGAAAGAAATGAACAATTGCAGCGCTCGTCGCCACCCATTTTGATCTTCAAAGCAGAATGGAGGAGCAGGTCAGCAAAAAATGCATGGAATGAGCTATGAAGATTACATTTAAAAAAAGTGGTCAACCAATTGACAAGTTGCCAACCTTCAAGGTAGTTGAACATCGCAAGTATATGCTAGTATGAATCCTTGGTTACGAATGTATGGGTTATGAAGTGTACACATACTGTTAAACAAATGAGAGAAAGCATCAGTAAGAAAAGTAGAAAATTTGTCTTTTGAGTTGTGTCAAAAAGTTTTTTTTGAAAAAAAAATCAACTACACTTCAACAAGAAAGTAAATGTAATTACAGCCATCTTCAAAAACAACTTCGAAGACGTAGAAAGTAAAATCACTAACACACATATGCTTCTTGAGGAAGCGTATCGCGTCGAGCGAGAGCGCTACGAGCGACTCAGACGTGCGCCTTTAATGGAGCCGGTGGGTCTTTTATTTGCTTGACTCCTCTAATTATCCCAAACTACTACATGCAGAGAGTTCAATCCGAATTCGCAGGCAGGCAAACACTATTCCAGACCATAAAACATTGGGAGAAAGTAATGAAAACTCTGAAAGTAATGAAAGAAAATCTCTGAAACTTTCGGGATATCTGTTTTATGCCAAGATGAACTTATCCACATAGAACAAAAGATAGGTTAATTATTCCCCGGATACCTCCTTTAAGACGAATCTGAGCTCCTCAAAACCGTCTGCATACACGTAGCTCAGATAGTTTCTCAGGGCGTCTCGTACATGCCGGGCGATCGTGAGCGTCTTGCTGGCATCGTCGAATCGCAAGACGACAGCAATGGCCACTCGGCCATGCCGCCGCACGAATGCGCTCCGTCCACATCGGCCGATGACGAGGCACTCTCGCAGGAGATTATGAAGGATCGCGAAGATCGCAAGAATCTACTGAGTCAGTATTTCTCGAGAACTTTCTACCAACTTGAAACTACAGAAAAATTCGTAGAAATTGTTACCTCTTTTAAAGAAATAAAGTTTCTTCTTGTTTTATTTAACCATATATCATTCGGCATTAGATGAGGAATGTATCCAAATGAATTGACTAGAGAGTTTAAAAAGTTTTAAGGACTTCTTTTTGTTTTGAAGTGATGGTTTTTGTCCGTTAATTAGCCGTCTGTCACCTACAGAGGCGATCAACGAGATGATGTCCATGTCGCTGTCGGAGAGCGTGCGCAGCTACAACGGAACATTCGATGCCACTGAAGACGACGGAGAGGAGGGCGCAGCGACGACAAGTGCTCAAGGGAAGGACGCCAGTCACGACGGCATGGAGACGCACACTGAGAAGGTGAGATAGGAGATGAAGATGACGAAAGAAATGAAGAATAAAAAAAGAGAAATCAAAGTATTTCACAATATCCTAAGAAAAGAGCTTAAGTTCTATAGAAGAAGATCAACTTTATTGTTCTCGACTTCGCAAACTGTTGCGATATGTTGGAGAAATGGAGTAACATCCAATAGATATTCTTGACGGTAAACTGAAGGGGCGCTTCTGGGCGCGTAGTTGAAACACCATTTTTACTTGAAGTGCCGAACATGTAAAAGCGCCTTGTCTTTGATATATGTATATATTTTCAATAACCCCCAGTAAATTAGTGAAATAATAGTAATAGCAAAATATTCAATATTACAAAATAGACTGACTCAATTTTTTTAAACCTATGGTCTCTGCAGCCAGAAGAGGAAGAAGATCAGGAGGCGAAACGGCTCACTATCAAGGTAAGCATGCATGTATTTTGAGTCATAGTCTAAATCGACACAAAAGAGCGCGAATTCAAACGCGAGATTTCAGCATCGTCAATGTGATGTATTGTTTTGCTGTTTAGATCTTCGATGGAATTCCGCCGAATTGCTCGTGCTTACCGCGAGAAGGCGAGCCCGAGCCGATATGCGAGGTGAGCAATGTATGCGAAGATTGAAAAAAAGTAAAAGACCAGTAAACAAACTACATCCCCAACCATTATACGGCGCAATTCATACAGCTATAAAAATATTGCTAAAGTTAGTATTGATAAAAAAAATTAATTTTAACAATTAAAAATGTGCATTGATTAAAAAATTACACATTAGCTTTGTGTATCTTCAGTTCGGCATGCACAAGTGCTATCCGGTCGGCGTGAGCAAGGAGATGATCAGCCTCGCTTTCCAGCTCGCGCCCTTCGTACGCACCGACAAGGATGGCCGGCACTTTGGCAAGCTGTGTACGTGCCGAAATGTAGAAGAAAACATATCTTTACATTTATCAATTCTTAAATATATGAGAAGTTAAAGTCTCATCATCGTCGAATTTCTCGCAAAGAATTTAAGTACACATGCAGTACCGCCCACGAGCCTGGAAGATATGGGTCATGCCGCTTGGAATATTCCCTGGCTCATGGGCTCTACTGTATACCACGGGTGGTATACAGTAGTATATTATTCAAATTAGTGTAGTATTTTTTTGAATGCACTACTGCTCCGTTTCGCAGACGAATTCGTGCGTCAATTCAACTGCCCGAGCGTCAAGCGAACTCGCCTGACAATGCGAGAGCCGCCGGCTTGTCAAGGTTACATTCATAACTTTGGTCAAACCTTTCAAAAGTTCGAAAGTTCGCTTTTCGATCCTTCGTCCGACATGCACTTTTGTGTCATTTCAAAGAGTTTGCTTTTAAAATCATTGTGCTAGATACAAAGGCTCTCCGATTAGCGTTTTTTCAAGAAAAGCATAAACATTTTCTTCAGTTGACATCTACAATTGGTGCTCAGTGACGTACTTTGAATACGGTGACCAGATTGGAGATCAACGACAGGTTCAATATCAGATACATACATACGCATCTGAGAAATATGTTAAGGCGACTGAAAAAGTTTTGGAACAATCAATTAAAATTTTACATTTCGAGAATTGGCTGTTGATTTTGCTTTTTATTCGAAAGAAGGCACAATAAATAGTAGTTAATGTTGAATAAAATATTTTTTTTAATCCAAACAATTTGGCGGCGTGCTAAAGGTGTTCACGAACGAGTACTTCATCGACGGCGGCCTCGACCCGATTCACGAGCAGCGCTTCTGCCTCGGCTGCGTCACCAATCCCGTCCGCTCAGCATTCGTCGATCGCATCCGGTTAGTCTCCTTGCAATGTTGAGGCAGCCGAAAGACCGGGTGCCCCGAGAGCAGGGTTCGAGGTGTGTAAATCGCTTGTCACTTTTAGAACCTTAATCGACGAGACCGGGTGGTAAGGTTGTCATGGTGCAGTAAGGTATTATAGATCCTAACAATAAGTATATTGCAGTGGCTACAGAAACACGCCTGAACAGTGAAAATTGTTTATATTGAAAGTAAACAAGCTGAACGTGCATTATTTTCTGTCCTTGAACGAGTATATAAAATCAATGCCAGCCCAACTCAGGACCTTACAATTAGCGGAGCTAAGTTGCCTGATGAAACAGGTGTATAAAAAGGCTCTACCAAGAGAACCGGGCCCGCAATATATGTATACAAGAGATTTGCAGTCGCCTGATTGGCTCCGGTGTCCGTATCTCGTTGAAGTCGAACGGCGACGTGTGGCTGCGCGTCTGCTCGCGCTACCCCGTCTGGGTGCAGTCCTTCTATCTCGACCGCGAGGCCGGCCGCATCACCGGCGACAACATTCACAAGTTCTACCCGGGCGCCTCCATGAAGGTACGTCTTTTTCGACAACCTGATGCCAGCAAGCAAAACAACAACATCAAGAGCACTTGCTCATTTTCATGTAAATTGTTCAAATACAAGGAAAGAATGGGTGGTCCGAGGGTCCCTCAAAAGTGGGTGGGTTGGAGGACCTCCGAAGGCCTCGAAAAATAGGGTGTATAAGATGAAAATTTTTTTTTTTCGAAGAAAATAGGGTAGGAAAGCCAAAGAATTTAAATGTTTGGGTCTTAAAAAATTGCGTGGGTAGTCCGGTTCGGACCCCCCTTTTTTTCCCCTGTTCAAAATATCATTGTCCGAAGCCATACACCTAAAACCTATGCCATAAAAGATAAAGGGTGGGGGGGGGGGAGGAGCGGTAGAGGAACCTAATCACTAGCAGCTACCTTCCCAGGTATACGACCTGAGCATCGTGCGTCCACTGATGAAGCAGATCGCCGCCGTCCAACGCACCGCCTACCGAATCGTCGAGGGCAAGCTGCCACAAGAGAAGGCGCCCGTGCCTCTCAATGATCTCGACATGTTCACCGTCCATCGGGTACGCGTGTGTGTGCGCAGACAAAGCTATTAGTGAAATGTAGTCGCGACCGCGACGCTAACCGCGACGCGTCGTCAGAGTGCGATCAGGGAAATTGGTGGCAATTCAAACAATAATAATTTTGAATTAACTCCCCACCGTTACTCACTCACTCTCTTCGCTCTTTAAGTTGATGCGCATCCAGACGGACGACATGAAGCGACTCTGCATGATTCGCGTCTCGTTCGTCAAGGGCGTCGGTGCTGAATACCCGCGCAAGACGTACTCCGAGGCGCCCGTCCATATTGAGATCAGCATGAACAGGCAAGCATAAGGGTGCCGTGGTAGAGTCATGCTATTCTGTGATCTTTGTTACACTTCTTTTTTGTTGAATTTTAGTCACTATTCAGGTTACACGAATTCAAAATTGATTGCCTTCTCTCCATTTAAAGAGCCTTCGACTACATGGACAGCTACGTGCAAGGCGCTCCGTTGCTCGTGAGCGAGAAGAAATATCGAGGCTCCGCGCACGAAGAGGACAAGGAGACCGCGTCGGGGCTCATCGAGTCGGATGAGGTAACATCCGATTCTCACTTTGCCTTCGATGCTCCACCCGCTTAATTCCCCGCTACCCAAAAGCTTACTTAATATACTACACGGGCGCTCATATCAAATCGGATGAGGATGCTGCGCCCACTTCTTTACCAGGATCCCTCCTACACACTTCTTACTAAACATAACCTCACGGGATCACCGAATCGGATGAGGTTGCATCCATGATTCTCTGATAATCTTCTCGCCCTGTTTCCCCATCCTATTTTCTCTCCTATCTTGAGAATCACCAATCTTAATCTACTTAATCCGATACATACCTATCTATATTTTACATTGGTATGTACATATAGACGTCTTTCAAATGGCAAACAACACCTGAAAAAATAAAATGTATAAGAAACAAAAACTTATCTTCAGGAGGAAGCGCGCGGTCCGACGCTCCGCTCGGATGATCAGCTGCAGAAGGCGTCCATCTCCAGCCAGGGCACCTTTGTCGTTCTTCCGCCTCCTCAGGCTAACGACGTCCTCATGAAGGACGACCAGGCGAGCAGCTCCAAGGCTGTCAGATAAGCTCCGCCCACTGCTTTCCCACGCCTCCCCGTCCCCCACAATACTTACTTTACCTGCCCACGCAACTAAACAATTACATTAGCATAGTATAATCACTCACAATGCCTCTGAGCACATCTCGAACAGGCTCGCTTCTTTAAGATCGCAGCATATTATTATTGCTGAAAATGAGAGTATATATATATTTTTTTTGTACATATACCGTGCTTAGTTGATTGTTGAGTACTTAACTTTCTTCGAGTTCTCCTCATCAGATAAGTGGGAAACGTTGAAATGCATATGTGCAGCTCTTTTTTGTTTTTGTATTATTATTCTCAGGAATTACTTTCATCGCCGTTAGAGACCCTGTGGAGATTTCTTGTTTTTTCTCCTTGGTCACTGAAGATTGTTTTTTTGTTACAAATAATAGCAAAACCGAATAGATTCGACGATAGAAAAGAAATATAGAGCTATATAGTATTATCGAGTACGCTTGTTGGTTTGAACATGCTGTTATTCCACATTTACAGCAAACCCGATTTACCGCGTGGACATGATCTGTTACTGTTTCTTTATGCCACTCTTATTGCTTTCTTTTAAAGGAGATGAATATTCAAGATCACGATTATTGATCTTCTCTATCTCACTTTCTCTCTCTCTTTCGCTATTTTCTCAATAAGTTTCCTCCGCCACCTTCACAGAGTCCCCAGTATTTGAAGCAAGAAGTTTGTCATATGGAGATTACTACAATGTCAAAGCAGAGTATATGGCCTCCACTCACCGAGTTCGTGCAACTCAAACGTTGTATTACCGGTCATGATCGATTTTCCGCAGTGATTTAGATCCAACCATGTAGGCAGCCGTTCCAGATACGATACGCTTGCTTTTGATAAAAACATTTCAAAATATTTTTTTTTTGTTTATCGTTTTATTTTTTACCGTTAATTCCTTCATAAATGAAGAAAGAGATTGTTGTGAAAAACACAGTGTTCGCAGAAATAAAATAATATTCAACGCAAAATGTTCCAAAAACCATCACAAATAACGTCTTGCGCTTAAAGCACCAACGAGGGAAATCATTTCCCATTCTAAAAATTTCAAAGTAGATTTGCAATCTGTTCTTCCGGTTAATCTTATCATGTCTGGAGTTGTTCTCAGATTCGAGTGTTGTTTTCTTTTTCATAACCCTCATTCATTCGCATCGCTGGCTTATTTCCAACTTATTTTCTGTTGCGAAATGTTGGTAATATTATATGATATCCGATGTTGATAATTGTTCATGATGTTTAAATGAAGAAGAAGATTAAACAAATTTGCTTGACGTCAGAAGTGTCTTTCATTTTCTGAAGAAATGAATTGCATAGTTACGGCACGGCACCTTGGTTGCTGTGATGTACATCCATCCATATATATATACATATGCCTTTATTCAGTGTCGCTTATTGATTATAATGAGGAGAAGAGTTGGCAAAGCAGACGGCAGAGGAGAGGAGAAATAAGACGAGTAAGGGAGTGAATAGTATTTGTATGTAAGCACGAGCATATACATATTCATACATACATTTTGTAACAAAAGTGAGTGTCAATCTTGCATAGTCGAGATTACATTTCAGCCTTTACTAACATGTACGCATCGCAATTGATGAATGATGCCTCAAGAGGCTTTCTCTCTCTACGGTGCTCATTAGTCACTTAGTCATTTGTCAGCAATACACACTGCCACTTCTCCTGCCTTCTCTCTCTCTCTCCCTTTCTCTTTCTCTCTCTCCCTTTCTCTTTCTTCCTCCTTTTCTCTCTCTCTCTCTCTCTGTTTCTTTCTCTCTCTCTCGCTCTCTCCCTCTGTCTCTGTCGAACGAACAGAGTTTTGTGACTAGCCCTACAAAGGCCAGAAATGTCCTTTTCTGCAAGCAGCTTCCTGGCATCCTCTCTTCTCTCTCCCAATGTGTTGCTCTCTATATCCCGCGCTCTCTTTCTCTTTCTCTTTCTCTTTCTCTTTCCCTTTTTTTCTTTCTCTTTCTCTTTGTCGTACTCTTTCTCTTTCTCTTTCTCTTTCGCTTTCTAATTCTCATTCTCTTGCTCTTCCTCTTCCTCTTTCTCTTTCTCTTTCTCGTTCCCTTTCTCTTTCTCTTTCTCTTTTTCTTTCCCTTTCTCTTTCTCTTTCTCTGTCTCTTTCTCTTTTTCTTTCTCTTTCTCTTTCTCAATCTCCCTTTCTCTCTCCCTCCATATATGTTTTGCTTGCTTACCTATTACCCATATCTCCTCAATAACGTCTCCCTCTCCTCTCTCTCCCTTTCTCTCAACTGATAATGCAATCGATTTGCCTTGTCTACATATTGCAAAGTTGTTGCTGTATGCCTCCAGATGATTCATAGACTTCAATGACGGAAGCATCAGAATGGATTCTTCCTCTCTTCCTTACAATTAGAGATACAACAACAGTCAAAATTTTTGTCTTTTTTGCCAAAGAAAACAGAGAGAGAGAGAGAGAGAGAGAGAGAGAGAGAGAAAGAGATTCATTTATACTCAGAGTTTGCTTCCCTGTCCTCCTCCCTCTGTCTAGCGAGGAGAAAAAAATTATGTGATGAACTGAGTGTTCAAATTGGACCTAACGCTGCACGGCCACTCGTTCTTCACGTGCTTCGCAGACAAGACTACCTTCACTGTTCTAACCCTTCTCTATCTCTCTCTCTCTCTCTCTCTCGCTCTTTCTCTCTCTCTCTCTATCGCTCTCGCTCTCTCTTCCCCATCTCTCTCACTCTCTATTTCACAAACACAGAAAAGAGCTCGCTCGTATCTTCCCATTTCGCTCTCTCGATTATGTCTCGGCAACTCCCGTGGTCAACATGTCCATCTACTGTACATGCATGACTTCTACTCAATTTTGCATAATATCTCATCTTCACAACTGGTTCTTGTTCACCATGTGTAATTCCACAACAAGCTTCCCTTTTCCTTGCTCTCATTTGCTATCTCATTTGATATATTTCCTGCTCATTTCACATCTTACAAGACGTGCGAGCCTTTTTCTGATATCTTCTATTCCAATTCATCCATTTGCCTCCTCGCTTCCTCCCTCTCTCTCTCTCTCTATCTCTCTCTCTCTTCCTCTCTCTCTCTCCCTCTCTCTCTCTCTCGCATCTCCCCCACCTCACCCTTCCACCCTTCCTTCCATATTCTTCTCACTCCTCCCTTCCCCTTGTTTTCCCTCTGCCTACACACAGAAAAAAATGTTATGCACAAAAAATGTTATGGAAAAATGTTCCGTGGAGATGTTACGCTGAGAAAAACATGTGATGTTTTCGCCCGGGTGAGCGTCGCCTCCTCTTAAGAAAAAAAACGTAACATTTTTTGTATATACCTGGATGATACGTGGAGCGCTACATTTGGGCATGCACAAAAATGTTACGTTTGGCCGGAAAGGCAGCGACTCGACTGCGACCGGTGAATAGCGAGTGTCATTTCCAAATAGTCACCACTGCACACTAATTATGCGGTGCAGTGGGAAAATGCCATTTCCGACATATTATTTTTCAGTGTTAACTTTCTTTTCTTCGCTTTTTCTTTTTTAATTAAACGTTGTTTTATTACTATTTAGGGACGTTTGTGTCGTCCGGAGCATCACCAGCGGTTGAGAGCGACCTACTCTCTCACCTAATGGGCGTCTCGGCGAAGAACAAGCTAACCAACGACGCGGCACGAATCTACCGCGAACTCAGCTTAGAATAGTTTGTGCATTCCCTTTGTTGCGTTTCAGAATTTTCACTCTTAATTTCCTAGTTATACTCATTTATGGAAGTATTCCGCTTTAATTCTTGTGAGATTAATTTTCTTTGTAAAATATTATCGATATTTATTAGTCTGGATCTTTAACTTATAGAAAATATTGCTATACTCATCATATTCTTGTGAATATAATATTTTTTTTCTTTTCTCATGTAAAAGTATCTTGTTCATTAAGTTCATTCTCCTGATTATAGGGATATGTTATCTTATTGGAAGTTTCTTGTGAATATAATCTCTTTTTTTCGCTTGTAGAAATAATAACTTGTTCATTAAATTCAGTCTCCTCATTATAGGGATTTATTTTCTTATTTGAAGAATTTGCTTGTAACCAATCTTGTAAGAATTGCTTTGACGGTTATTTGAGATGATATGAGAATGAAATAATTGCTCTGTTCCAAAGAGACAGTGATAATGACATACAGCTTGAGAAGTTTATCGATCGGCAGAAAGAGCCTTGGACACAGTGACATTTCAATCTCTCTCTCCGTTTCTTTTTTCCTCCCCTTCTCTCTCAGTTAGTCAATCTACTTCTCTCTCTCTCTCTCTCTCTCTCTCTCGGTGTTTCGCTCCCTCTCTCCTCTCTCTCCCTCGCTCTCTCTCTCTTTCTCTCTCTCTCTCTCTCTCTCTCTCTCTCTCTCTCTCTGTCGGTGTTTCACCTCTCTCTATGTTTCGTCTCTCTCTTCGATCTAATAGCAGCGAATCGATGCTGAGAATGGCAGATTAGCAGTTAGTAATTAGAATGAAGAGAGAGTTCGAGGGAGTACAAAATGAATTGTGACCCTTGTTAACAGCAATAATGAACAGCGAGATGATGAACACGCTACATCAGTGCGTAAAACACTGGAAAATTGTAGTAAAAAAATTGCATAATATGCCAGTTGACGAAAAGTCGCCGTTTAAAAGGAAACGCAATAACTGCTGCATATTTTATTTCTATTCTCATTGTCAGACCTCGGATGACTAAAATTCTTTTAAAAATCCAATCGTTCAGACTTACTGTTATACAACATTCAATAGCTCAAAAGAACCGCCTTTTTCTGTAGAAAAATATAGGATAGAGAGAGACGCAACTTATGGGCTCTCTCTAAATGATTTTCTCAAAAGAAACGCAAAAACTGGGGAATTTTAGAAAGCTCGTAGCCAAATTGGCACAGATGGAGAGACCGAGTTCGTAGAGTTCTCTTTCTCTCTCTCTCTCTCTCTTTCACTTTTACTCTGTCTCTTTCCTCTTTTTGTCTCTCTCTCACTCTCCATTCTCTTCTCAACGTTCTCTGTGGACTCGGCCCTTTTCATCTGGATAAGTTCTTCAACATTCAGATCGCGGGGGCGGGTAGTGGGGTGGTTACGGTTTGGGTGCGGGGAGCGCGGGGTGGTGGTTCGGGTCCGGGCGGGAGCAAAAATCTCAGTTCTAATTCCAGGTACAACGACGACGACGCCAACACGACTCTCCAAACCAGGTTAGCCAGTTTTTCAACTTTTGCAGTTTTTGTATTACTTGTAGGATAACGATATGTATGCTTTTAGCTCATTTTCGGACTTTTCTAATTTATTTGACTGTTTTTCAAGCATTTTTCATGTTATATGCCCTTGCGGGTGGCTTCTGCTGCTCTCACGTTCTTAAGCATATTTTGTTTAGTGTAATAAAGGGTTTTGTATAATAAATATGCTTAAAAGTATAATAAATATGCCTAAAAACCAGTGTTTCCAGCTGCATTTTATTTGTGAGCGGATATAAAGATGTGAAGGGGGCGTGGCTTAAGAGCAAGTGCTCCCCGCCGAGGGCAAACGTAACATTTTTGTTAAACCCTGCATGTTACGTCGCGCGTAACATTTCGGGTTGCGCATTAAATGTAACGTCCAGAGCTACATGAGATGTTCCGGAGCATTTCAATAACATTATTGTTATGTTCCAATGTTACGCTCCACGTAACATCCTTCTCTGTGTGTACCTCCTTCCTCTCCGTTTGGTCTTTCTCTTTCTTTTTCTCTCACTCTCTGCCTCATTGTCTATATCTCTCGCAGTCTCTCTCTATTTCTCTCTCTCTCTCTCTCTCTCTCTCTCTTTCTCTCTCTCTCCCTTGCCCTCTGCCCGTTCTCTCCTTGTTTTCCACAAGTGGTACCCTCCTCTCTCCCTTCACATTCATGCATTGACCGGCAAACCAAAGTTTCTTCCTTCCTTCCTTCCTGCCTGCCGCCTCTTCTCCTTCTTATTTCTTGACACCTACTAAATCAGTTAAGAGAATAAAGCCATGTTTACGATGTTTCTCTTTCTCTTTCCCTTGCTCTTGAAAAGGATTTATGAGCAGTCGAGGTCCTATACAAACAGCTTTAGCCATGGCAGCTCTGTATTCCTTCTTTTCTCTTTGTTTCCTCTGTTTTTCTTCTCCTTCTTCTTCTTCTTCCTACTGCCCTATATATTTGTCAATGCTACCCTCCTGCACAGTCGCTCTTGTTCCCTATCTTTCTCCCTCTCACTCACTCTCTCTCTCTCTCACTCACTCACTCTCTCTCTCACTCTCTCTCTCTCTCTCACTCACTCACTCCCTCTCTCACTCTCTTTCTCTCTCTCTTTCCCTCTCTCTCACCCATTTTCTCTCTCTCTCTCACTATCGCACTCTCCCTCGCACTCACTCTCTCTCTCTCTCTCTCTCTCTCTCTCTTTCTCTCTCTCTCATTCATTTTCTCTCTCTTTCCTATCTCGCTCTCACCCTTTTCGATCTTCGCTCATTTGCTCGCGCCTTCTCCTAGAGAATGTCTAGCAATACTACAAGTTATGGCTCTTGTCGGCGATAGTCATCTTTTCCCATCTTTTCCCATCGGCCACGTTCATCTCTCCCTCTCTCTCTCTCTCTATCTCTCTATCTCTCTATCTCTATCTCTCTCTCTCTATCTCTCTATCTCTCTCTCTCTCTTTCTCATTATCTCTCTCTCTCTCACACAGACATTCTCTCTCCCTCCTTTCTTCCATTATCCTTCAATCTTTCAATTAAAATCGCGAATAATCCTGACAATGAGTATAGACAAAACCGGTGCACCAAATTCATATAATTTCAGAACAAAACACTTAAAAGCAGATACGTATTTCTGTAAAATATTCTACAACAGAATTCTATGCAATGCCTGGACTATAGAAAGAGAGGGGGGCTCGCGAAACTTCTAATTTAGTGTGATCATTGAAAGATAGCCCATTATCGAATAAAAAAAAGAGCTAGATATTGCAGGGTTTCACATGCGACAGAGAAAGCTAGGGATGAGTTTGGAAGAAAGTGAGATGCTAAGAGTCATGACAGGATATGAGTAGAGTGACGTAGGGGGAGAGAGAGAGAGAGAGAGAGAGAGAAAACGAGGCTGAGGAAGAGAGAGAGAGAGAGAGAGAGAGAAAGTATGTATGCAAGAATGTATGTAGTAGGGTGGGACGGAGAGTTCTTTATGGCAATGTGTATTTTTGGTTGATTCCCCTTCTCATATGGCTCGCAATGTATCCACAAAGTACATTAGAGGAAGAAAATTTTTTTGCTTGTCTTTTTTCCAGTTGCCATCACCTTTTGCAGCAGTCGAAAGCATCTAAATAGCTTAGAAGAAATTTTTTTCTTGAAAATGTGTTATAAAATTCTATTAATGAAAAATTTCGAAAAAAAAGCTCTGATCTTTTCCATTTCTGGCCAGTTTTCTCACAGTTCGGTCGCGAATCACATCAGTAGCGAAGATATAATTTTTCTTATGAAATGGTCGGTTTGCTTTTTGCATTCACGTCTCAAGCCGCCGACTTTTGCGTTGAAAGAGCTGGAAAATAAAAGGAGGGAGAGAAAAAAAGCTCCGCCTTTTGTTGATAAGCCTTGTCGCAATATCTAATGTAAGCCACTTCTCGACTTGCGTCTGGATCGCATTTCACAGCTTCCTTCTGTTCTTTCCGCTTAGATAAGCATCATCAAGTGGTATAGCAGAGTCACTGCTAATGTAGGAAAAGTGAAAGGGGTGAGAGAGCGAGAGAGCGAGTGAGAGAGAGCGAGAGAAACAAAGAGAAAGAGAAAAGAGAGAGAGAGAGAGAGAGAGAGCGCAAGAGCGAGAGAAACAAAGAGAAAGAGAAAAGAGAGAGAGAACGCTTTTGCACTTGCTGTAAAGAAAACGAAGCAATCGTCGTCTCAATCAGATCAATGTTCACTACTAGATAGATGGAGTTGATATGGCTGTACAGTACAGTACGCTGATATGATGGCGGAAGAGCGGTTGTCAACAGTCAACACGTTGCTGGTGTCGACAATAAGAATGCTCTTTAAAAATGATATTACTTGCCTTTACATTAAAATAATTTGTATCGCTTAAAATGTTTACTTTTTTTGCTGTAATCCTCCGAGGAATCATTTCACGTTTCATCCGTAGTTGACTTTCTCGGTGAATAGAACCTATTTTCAATTTTATTTTTCTGATTTCTTGATGTACAGTCGCGAAGCACTATCTTGGTGTAATGAGTAAGTGAATACTTGAGTAACTAAAAAGGAGAAAAAATTTGACGATTGTATGCCCTTTCGCCCCTTGTGTCAGGCAAAAAGACGCGAACTGAAGCGCGAGTTCTTGGCCGTAAACAAGTAAGCACATCAGGGAGCGCGAGAGAGATGCTGCGCCTCTCGCGCGAATCCCTGGCCGAGTCGGGCGTGGGCGACGACACAGCGCCACGTCTCTCGCGCAAGGATCAGCTCCGTCTCGCGCGCATCCACCTGCACCAGTTCATGATCGGCGACAGCATGCTGGTTCGGATACTTTTGTTGTTTGTCTATCTCTTTCTCTGTCTCTCTGTCTCTCTGTCTCTGTCTCTGTCTCTGTCTCTGTCTCTCACTCTCTCTCTGCCTCTCTCACCCTCTGTTTGTCTCTCTCACTTTAACCAAGTCCAAGCTTTTAATATTCTGTCGGAACCCTAACAATTTTTTTATGTAAGATCTTGCCATAAACGTTTCAGTTCGTGCCCTTCAACGACTGGGAGGAGGCGGAGCGGGTCGAGCAGCGCCGCCGCCACTTCTTCGGCGCTCTCTACGCGATCGCCGATGGCAGCGAGCCGTGCAGTCAGCGAGTGGCGACCGATCGAGTCAGTTAAGGAACGGGTAGAATGACAGAGAGAACAAAATAGGGCTGCCATCATTGGGCAAGATTAGATAGAGAGAGAGTTTGCGTGCACTCTCTCAAGGACATTCATAATGAAGCAGGAATGATAATGAGATGCCGTAAATAGCAAGCACTAATTGAACACTTCAAATGAGCCCAGTCAATGAGGAGCTCTAAATAGTACGGTGAAAATTACAGGAAAGTGACTAGGAGTTTAGTCTAAATGAAGTATTAGAAATCTTTCGTTCACGGGGATGTAAATATAACCGACTGTGTGAAAAAATCCTCTTTTTTCCAAAAAAAACTTTTATTCGAAAACAGGACGAATTCTATCAACGCCGCCGCGCCAAGCTGTGTCGTATCAAGGACGAGGCACTCGGCTCGGAAGCCGAAAGCAGCGACGACGGAGAGACCGCGAGGGGAGGGCAGCAGGTGGCTCAGGTGGCTGTGGCCAGAGGAGGAGGAGGCCAGCAGGTGGCAGAGGCAAGGCGAGCGCCACGGAAGAGGCAGCTCGTCGGCATTGACAGCGACGACTCGGACATTGAAGATGAGGACGAGGAAGAGGAGGAGGAGGGCGAGGACGACGACACGGACTTTGAATCGGTTCCAGACAACTTTGACGTCGAGTTCGACGAGTTTCCGCCCGAATCGACCGAGAGCGAGGAGATGGCCATCGACTGGACTCATGTAAGACG
Organism: Allodiplogaster sudhausi; assembly: GCA_945643635.1. Lineage (NCBI taxonomy): Eukaryota > Metazoa > Nematoda > Chromadorea > Rhabditida > Diplogasteridae > Allodiplogaster > Allodiplogaster sudhausi. The sequence continues at coordinate 133,112 of CALZFC010000100.1, read as the reverse complement.
CGTGAAAATAGATTACGGATATATATATATATATATATATATATATATATATATATATATATATATATATATATATATACTATGAATGTCTGTCAAAAAACACAGAATTTTCCCCTTTTTTTAACGTGAGGGTCTTTGAAAAAATTAATATATTCTTCAGGTCAAAAGCATCGCAGGAGGCCTTGTCGAGCGCAGTCTCTACAGAACTGAGCATGCTGACTACAGGCATGTCAAGTGTCCTCTCTCTCATCTGTCGCTTCTTTGTCTCGCACAAAAAGTCACCATAATTGGACAGCATAAATGGGAAAAAAAATCATATTGTGTATTTATATGATATATCTTGGAAGCAACTGATTTTGTGATCGCAAACATGGATATTTTTCAACATTAATAACTTCTTTTAAAAAAAACTTATTTTAAGGAATGAATCCCATCAGATTTACGATCTCTTCTCCGTCGACTACCTTGAGCAGCTGATTCAGAATCCATTTGTTCGTTCCACTTTCCGAATTGAGTAAACATAAAACAGCAAACTAAATGTAAACCAGAGTATTCGTCATAACTACAAAGCGAGAAGTAATAAGACTGGTGGACTACGTTTTCGCTCTTGCTACTTGTCCCAAAATAATGGTGTGCGCAAGTCTACGAGCACACGCAAATGTTGTCTACCCAATAGGACATATTTAGAAGAAGAATAAAAGATCTTTAAAATGTATCATATATTAATATGTATGATATAACGCGGGTTGGTCTTTCAGAACCGCTACCGTCCCTGCCATGAGTTCCGCCTCAGCTACGGCGCCGAATTCGAATGTCACCTTCATCTTCTGCTTTGAAGCGCACGCCTCGTCCAATCTCGGATGCGCGAATTACAAAAATTTCTTTTTGCAGGTCGAAACGAGGGCATGCGCAGACGCTACGGGCTCTTCTGCTCGCAGCTGCCGCTTGCAGATGATTTGGGCTCACTGATTTCAGGTCAATTTTTTATATCTTGCACATATTTATTCATATTCTTTCTCCGCTTTTCACTCGTTCCTTTCATTTATCTTTATCTTTTCATTTACTCATTTATGGCTTTAGAAGGAGAAGAATGGCTCATCGGAAAGAGTGTTTCCAAGTTCTACAGAAAGGACGGCAAAACTGATGAGCTGGTTAGACAGCTCAATTGTCTACAACACTTATCTTCTCTCTCTCTCTCTCTTTATCTCTCTTTATCTTCTCTCGCTCTCGCTCTCTCTCTCTCTCTTTCCCCTTCTCTCTCTCTCTCCCTTTCTCTCTCTTCTCTCTCTCTCTTTCTCCGCAGCTCTGCGACTTGGTGATTGCGGGCGGACTCGACCGCGTCCAAGACTTACTCGACGAGGCGGAAGAGGAGCGCAAAGAGCTGAGAAAGTTGCTCGCAGGCAAGGAGGACGAGATGCTTCGTCGTAAGGAGTTCGTATAATTTCCCTTCTAAAATGTTTTTTTTATAAATCAAAATGGACACATTAAGCTCGGTTCAAGTATGTGCTCTTTTCCAAAAGTGCCCCTGGATGAGATATCGCATATAATTTCTCGAATAAATGAGAGAAAACTTACAAGAAACTGCTCTGTGATAAGTGATAAAATGTCATCACCTATATAGGCAATGAAGAAATGTTATAAGAGAAAAAACAAATCATGTTCTTCATACCCTTCAGGAGACTGGTGGAACAAGAATTGAAAAATCTCAACGAGCGTATCCGCCAGACAACGTACGGGTGTTCTGTTTCTTTTATTTAGAATTTTGTCAAGTCGCAAATGATACTCTTGAAAGCTAAGCTAAAGCTAGAATTGAGTGCATTTTTCAATCTGGCCATTATTAACGCCACACCAATAAATTTTTGCTTCTGAATAGGTAAGATAAAATAAAATAAAATAATTAATAATTAAGAAACTAATATAAGCAGTTCATTAATAATTATTATATAATCGATAATCAATTAACCAATCCTTTCATGGCTTCTTCTTTTAGGCCTCGCAAGAAGAAGTCGACTTGGTGGCGCACACTCTTCCTACGCATCTTCCACTAGGCACGACACTCATTGGTCAGCAGTATCTTTAGAACACCAGATCCCTGGAATCTCCTCCTTTAAAGGATCTAAAAGATTAGCTTCAAATTGAAAGCAGCCATTCAAACATTGGACGAAGAACTCCTACTACAGCCTCAGAAAAAAGCAATAAAATGCAATTACAGAATTGCATTAATAGACTTTTTCAATATTCTCTCAATTTTCATCGCATAGACTTTTCTACGAGTTTCGACTTCGTTTGCACATGAAAGAACATTTTAATAGATATTTCATGGAAATGGATTTGGAAAAATTCTTCATATAAAAACCAATCATCATCATATTTTCAAAAGGTCTCAGCGCGCTCAAAACTCTCGCGTACCACAAAAGAAATCCAGCGATAGAAATTTGTATGCCCGTTTATTATGTCTGTTATATGGAATGCACAAAAAAATAAGCTCTGCGAAGTGGCTTTCTTTCAAACTCAGATTCCAGGAAGCGTTGCGTGCATTCTATTTGTGTATAGGTTGACTTGGTAAACAAGGTTATTTACATGCGCCCGAGAGTGGGCTCCTGCAAAAATATGTATGAATGCCACACAGGGCACATTCTGCACGGTGCCAGCGAATTCTGAACACAGAGAACGAGGCTGAGAAAGAAAAGAGAGGAAGGAAAAAAAGGGAGAGAGAGAAAGGAAGAAGAAGAAGAAATTGGAGAGTCTCCTTTGCAAGGCACAAAGTCTTCATCAGCAAAGAAAAAACACATGCAACCCTGCTAGAATCAAGAAAAACAATGCTACTTGAAGAGAAAGAAAAGGAATGGAGATAGAGAGAAGAAGAGAAGAAGAAGGTTTAAAAGAAAGAAAGATGGCGAGCGAAAGCTAAAGAGTCAAGTTTCTCTCGTTCTTGCAGAGATGGAAAGGGCAAGATGAGGACAGCATCTTCCGGCCCTACACTACTTACACTCGGAGATCTACTTTTTTTTCTCTTTTTTTTCTCTCTCTCTCTATCCCTTTCTCTCTCTCTCTCTTTCTCTCTCTTTCTTTCTCTGTCTTTCTTTCTTTCAAACACTTCTCTCCTCGACCGCTCTCTTCTTTTATGTCTCTGGCAATTTCTTATCTTTTGCCTGGTAGTTTTTTTTGTTGTTTCTAAATCTTGCCCAACTCCTTGTATATTCCAAGTACATCTCACTAGAGAAAGTTACACAAACCTTAATGGAAATGAAGCGATTTGATGTTCCCATATAGGTAACGGCAGCTTTTTCAACTAAATGTTTGACATATTTGCTGATAAAAAAAAACATTTCTAAGAACTATGAAGATTTATTTTGCTTCTTTGTAAGAGTTTTACTGTTCTGAATTGATTTCAAAGTCAAAGGTTCTTTGTGTGTCTGTCTTGTAGTTGCTCCAAATGACACATGAAATAAGAGAAAAAAAGCGAAAAAAAAAAGACTTTTTGTAATTCATCTTCAAGTCATCGCATCAGCAAAAATCCCTTGAAAGTAGACTTCTTTCCGCTGTCCGATCTTGCATTTATATTTCGATTCTTGCAATGATACCTTACTCTTCCTGAGATTGCATAAACTGTCCAACAACAAGCTCTCGTTCAGTTGCAGAATCTGTGAAAGAGTGTGATTTTTCATGAATCTTTTCGCCTTTTTCCGTCACAAATGCATTACAAAGTTTAGTCAAAGTAATTGCTACGTTTTACGTAGAATTCCGGGTGTACACGCATATGCCTCTGAAGAGGCAACTCTTATTTCTCCTGCTGTTCTTATCTGTGCCGTAGAGAAAAGGAAAAGGCTGCAGAGGGCATCCTTGTTTACGAGCCCATCATGCAAGCCCGCCTGTGTGGTGTCAAGCTGGGCAAAGGACGAGAGTGTGACTGGGGGGGGGCAGAGAGAGAGAGAGAGAGAGAGAGACAGAGACAGAGCGAGAGAGAGAGACAGAGCGAGAGAGCGAGAGAGAGAGAGCGCGGGAGAGAGAGTGAAGGATAAAAAGAAGCAGAGAGTCTGCTGTCTGGCGGGAAGGAGCGTTAGGCGGTCCGCTGCAGAGGGGTGCATATGCTCCGCTTGTTTGCGATCAAGCAAGCAAATATGAATGTTTGTCTAGACCAAAATACATTAACCATTGTTTTGGGCTAACTCTTTCACATAAGAATTCCCTTGTCACTTCTTTCTTTTTCTTTCGTCGTGGGAACCTCAATGGCAAATACATTCATAGAGTATGTACATGCCAACATGCAGTATGTGTTTACTTGAAATGAATTTGAAACGGTTTAATTTTGGACTCCGGAAACGGAACTTGCTAACAATGAGCTCTCTCTTTCTCTCTCTCTGTCTTTCTGTCTCACTCATTCTATCTCTCTCTCTTTCTCTCTCTCTCTCTGTCTTTCTGTCTCACTGATTCTCTCTCTCTCTCTCTCTTGTTTTCACATTCTCTCTCGCATACTAGACAACGAATGCACTTTCTCTTGGCATTATTGCCATTCTCTCCACGCACTGTTGACTCTCTCTTACTCACTTGCACTTAAATGCTACGTAAATTTTACATTCTATTTCCTGGGTCAAGATTTGCTTTCTATCTGCTTTACGCATTCTCCATTTTCAACTGTCTCTCCCGCTCACTCTCTCTATTCTATCTATCTCTCTCTCTCTTTCTGTTCCTCTCTCTCTCTTTCTTTCTCTCTCTCTCTTTCTCTCTCTCTTTCTCTCTCTCTCTATCTCTCTCACTCTTTCTTTCTCTCTCTCTCTCTCTCTCTCTCTCTCTCTCTCTCTTTCTCGTTCTGCCTGCTTTCCATAGCAAACGCTGTCTAGCAACTTCAAGAAACCCTGCTTTCATTTTGCAGCAAATGCCAGAAATGAAAATAAGAAGAAAAAAGAGCAGTCAGACAGCGTCTAGCCAACCTCCCACCCCTTCACCCATTTCTACGATTCCGCTTCGTCTCTTTTGTTTAACTTCTCTCGAAAAGAAGAGTAAAATATCCAATTACGTTTCTTCTTCTTCTGGTCAATGTCTGGTCGAAAGCTTACAAATTTATCAATTTTTCCTTGAGTTGCTGACATTTCACTATTCTATTCCATAGTATATAAACCCTTCAGGCACGTATAGCCTTCTGCATAATCCTTTTCAACCACAATACCTTATGTTTCCTGCAACGTGAATGTTGCAGGGAACATAAAGTGTCGGGCAAAAAAAGATATATTCAGAATGTGGGAACGAGAGAGCTGCAAGAGAAGGCAGAGAGATGGAAACATAGAGACTCTGTAGAAGTGAACGAAAAAAAAGTATGACTGGACTTAACGCAGCTTCATACATATGTGTGTGCCTGCACCTAAAGGAAATAAAAAAACCCCCTTTCATTCAATTTTTCACACTCCTCTCTTCCTTCTATTCAAAATTACCTTCATAAATCTTTTTTTGGTAAACCTTTTCTGTGTCCCAAATTTCACTTTTTTTTGCCCCAAATTATTTTCGTGTCCATAATTTACTTTTTTTCCCCCAAAATTTTTTTCTGTCCTTAAATTTACTTTTTTTGCCCCAAAATATTTTCTGTCCCAAATTTTACTTCTTTAGAATGTATGTTGGTGTTCCTATAGGTGTTGCTCTGTCCCCCCCCCCCCCACCATCCCCATCCCCCCAACTACGGGCTTGTCCCGGACGGTGATTCCCCCCAGCTATGGGTTCGTCCCGGACCGTGGCCCCTCCCTCTCCCTCTGCCTGTCTGGATCGTCGCGGCCGCTCGTTCGCGCGTCGCCCCGCTCTCTCTCTGCCGTCGCGTACCGTCTACATCGCCGCCGCCCGTCGTCGTCAAGCCAATTGGAGTAAGGTATACCTCCCCCTGTAGGTCTCTCCTCCCCGTACCGCTTGCTCTGTCACTCTTCAGCTGCGACTCTTGCTCTGCCACCGGTTAGCAATGGTTTCCCGGAGTTTGCTTGTCTTCCTCTCGTGGGAGCAAGGTCAGCAACAGAGACTGAGAGTGCCGGCCGCTGGAGCATCGCAGCTCCTCTGAAGTCAGCGATTTCTCGCGGTCTCGTCAAGGAGTGCAGGGAGGCTACCGGGACCAGGCTGTCCAAGCCGCTCGGTGGTTCGTCGTCGGCAGCTCGTCCACCTCCAAGCCCCCCTCTTCCTGGTCTCGACGCCGCCGTCCAGCTCCAGAAGGAAGACGGGGCCAACAGAGGCAAGGTTTGACCTCCGGGAGTTCGGATGCGTGTGACATTCCAGTCGCGCGCCTCGATCCTTACTTCAGGACGGTTCACGCTGGTACCTCTCGGCCTGTCCCTTCCTGGACCCCGCTCTCCCCCTTCTTCGGACGAGCCTCTGGAGGGCGCCTTCACACCCCGCGAGGTGTGGGGGCACCTCCGGCGATGCTCTGACACGGCTCCGTAGCCCGATGGACTTCGGTACTCGGCCTGGCGTGGCTTCGACGTGGGCGCTTGCATTCTGGCGGGTGTCGCCTCAGCCACATCCCAGCGCCCTGGAAGCTGTCGAGGACAGTGCTCGTCCACAAGAAGGGAGACCGGGACGACATCTCCAACTGGCGGCCTCTCGCGCTCGGCGACACCATCTCCAAGGTCTACGCGGCTCTGCTCAACTGCATTCTCATGTCGTGGGCCTTGGCCGACAATCGGTTGTCAGAGTGCCAAAAGGGATTTATCCCTGGGGCGCAAAAGGCCGGTCTGAATGCTCTCCTCCAGATGGGAATTGCCGGCGCCAAGCGAGAGGGCCGCTCTCTGGTGGTCTCTTTCCTCGACCTCGCGAACGCGTTCGGCAGTCTTCCGCGCAGCGTCATGCGTGCAGCTCTGGAGTGGCACGGCCGCGGCTCCATGTCACTCTCCCGCATCCTCTCCCTCTACGACGGCACCTCTACAAGGGTGCGGGGAGGTGTCGAAGCGTGTTCGCTCTTGTGTCCGATTGGGGTGAAGCGGAAGCCGCGAATAGTGATGATGCTTTATTCTTCAGTTTTTTTTTAAATGTCGTCCTTTTGAACTCGTCGTGGTTGTTCCGCAGCTGGGAGGGGTAGCATTGTTCCACCAGTAGAACCACTTTGTTAGCGAATTCGTCCACTGTGCACGTTCCCTGTCTTAAGGTACTACTGATCCACTGGCAGAAGGCCAACTGCACGCGGACCTTCATCCTCTTCCGTCTCCCCTTCCAACTGCACTCATATGATGGGAAAATATTAAATTTGGGGCAAACTGAAATTTGTGGCAAAAAGAAGTAAAATTTGGGACAGAAAATATTTTGGGGCAAAAAAAAAGTAAATTTAAGGACAGAAAAAAATTTGGGGCAAAAAAAAGTAAATTAGGGACACGAAAATAATTTGGGGCAAAAAAAAGTGAAATTTGGGACAAAAAAAGGTGCTCGCATCTTTTTTTTGTGACATTTACATTATATCCTCCTTTACAGCGCTGATTCATCAAAGCAATTGTTTCTATCGCTGAATGGGAAGAAAATGCGCGCTCTGAGGTGTTAGTGAAGAGATGAAGATAAGGATTAAAATAGCGATATAAGGGGGAAACTTCTCTCTGAAGAGGATGCTCCGCTCTTTTTTTCTGAAGTATTCTTGTTCAATGTAAACATGTTTGTCAGTGCCTTTGTTCATAAACTCTTCCCAGCACATCATCACCGTTTCCAATAACTCTCTTTCTCAGCCTTTTCATATCTCTTTCTTTCTCGCTTTTTCATACTCTCTTTCTCTCTCTCACTCTCTCTCTCTCCAGGATGACCCGTTCTCATGTGCCAGGCGACGATGACGAGGTGGTGCTGCGTCGTCCCGGCCGGCTGACCTTCGCCCTCTGCGACTGTCCCCAGTGCATCCGCTCTTCACCGTGGACGCACCAGATCGAGGAGGAAGGAGAGGCCAAGCCGGTGGCCAGCCAGGCATTCAGAGAGGAAGAGAGCGTGAGACTGCCTGCCAAGAGAGGTACTCTCTCTCTCTCTCTCTGTCTCCTCTGTCTCCTTCATTCTCTCTCTCTCTCTTTCTCTCTCTTTCTCACAATCTCTCTTTCTCTCTCTCTCTTTCTCTCTTTCTCACTCTCTCTCTCTTTCTCTCTTTCTCACTCTTACTCACTCTTTCTCTTTTTCTCACTCTCTCTCTCTCTCTTTCTAGCTCTGTCTCTCTCCATCTTTCACTATCTCTGTCTGATATCGCTAATGCGATGCCACCACACTGTTTTTTAAAATACAAACAGCGACATAATGGATGCAAAATAGACATGCCAGATCACTGTTAAGATGTGTCTATTTATCTAGATATGAAAAACATACTCAGCTCTCTCTATGTCTTTCGTTCTCTTTCTCAACTATCCATCTCACTATCTCTTTCTGATACCCGCTTCCTGATTTCAGATCATGACCGCCTTCTCAACGACTCTTCTGCAATGCATTGTCAAGGCGTGAATGTTGCAAGCAACCGAAACGGTTTCTCACAATATTCTTTCCATTGTCTACAGAATTCTAGCCATAGTCAAAATACATATTTGTATTGGTTGTTCACTTCACTTGTCTTCGTTTTATTAGCTCTCTCTCTCTCTCTCTCTCTCTCCTCGAGCACTCTCTCTCTTTCCTCTCTCTCTCTCTCTCCTCGAGCACTCTCTCCTCTCTCTCTCTCTTTCTCTACTTTCTCTCCAATCTCTCTCCACAACCATCGTCTAGGAGACAATGCATGGCGTCAAGTGTGATTGGAATCCCTGCCGCCGCCTCCTTCCTTTTCCCGCTCAGCCCGCTCCCACGCCCATTGTTCCGTCTGGGAAAACATTGCTAATTTGCCACTTTCTTTTCATTTCTGGAGGACCTGAGTAAACAAATCCGAGGGATGAGTGAGGGCACATGATTTTTTTTTCTTCAAAAAATGCATATATTTTGTTAGAAAGAAAACTTTCCTGGTTCCTACAAATATATATATGTATATAGTATTGACATACATTTGTACTTAATTTCAATAGTACTAGTAGTGTAAAAACGAGCCGATGTTTACAACCTACTGCTTCTACAATTCAAGAATGCCTTTTTAAAAAAAAAACCAGCATAGATATATAAGTTTCATAGAGAGCAGGTGAGACGGAGAGAGAGAGTAATTAATTATACTGATGTCTCTTAAGATGGAGATGCTCAATTTGATCGAGATGGCGCTCCGCTGCTCAGCTGCCTCGACGATTTCCTTATTATGGAAACGGTAATGCACTTTCAAATTTCGCGCCTTCTTTTTGGCGCCAAATTTTGAAACTTAAAAAAAAACTTAAAAGTTATAGCACAATTGCGCACGACTTATTTAGGAGCCCGAAGGGAAAAAGCGAATTCGTCTTTCGGTCGGTGCAAATACGTCGTCAAGAATGCAATGAATCATCAGCAATTTTATAGGAGAAAGGAAGAAGAACAGACGACAGACCAAGAACACTCCAGAATATATTCATTTCAAAGTAGCACGAAACGTAACTAATACATTTTCATATTTTCTGCCGATTCTATCTCGCAAAATCACTTCCTTGGGTCACTGAAAAAGGCTGGAATTCCGGGCGTGGAGTCTTTTTTAAAAGCAATTTTAATGAAGGAGTTTCACGAACAAATACATAGATAAGAGAGCGCACTCTGTTTTCTCTGTCTCTCCTCTTGACGCTGCTCTCTCACATTCTTCTCGCTTGGCAACAGCTTCACACTAATTGGAAGCGTGTATGAATATGCAGGAGATTCTGAAGAAAATGATGTGTTTATGTATATTCCTACTTTTTATGTTGAAAATAAGTTTTCTATTAAACTTGCTTAATTATGACTTCTTTATATATATATATATATATATATATATATATATATATATATATTTAACCGTCACAATTGTATTATATCCTTCGTTGTGAAAAGGACACAGAGGAATTTGATTACTAGTCTCTTTCCGTTGTCTAAATAAGTGTATTGTAAGGGCAGCGGCCTTAAATTTTATACAATTCGATGATTGTTGTTGACATGCGCTGTTTTTACTTCGTCTTCGTAATGATAATTTATTTAATTAATACCGATAAAATGCAGCGAACAATGCGTGAATCAAGGTATCAGGAAAGAATTAATCCAACTGTCTGAAAGTGAAGAACAATTAACAGAAGCTAAGACGAGTGGAGGCCAGTGGAACATGGCGAAATCAGAGATTTTTTTTACAACTTAGCAAGTAAGTAATGCAAAGTTGGACAATATATGCACATGTTCCTGTCCATATATTATATCCGTTGGACTTGTTAAGTTTTTGCAAAACAGCTGATCAAAAAATTTATTTTCCCTATTCCACATATCGCTCGGTCTGACCGGAACAGGAAGACTTTTCAGACATGCCAATTTCCGGTTCACCAAGAACCAAAATGGTTCTTATTGTTGTGTGTCTTTTTACTCTCACGTCTATTAGGAAGAGCGGCCGATGTGTCTTCAGGCCACGCTCAAGACAACCGCAAAGAACGCACTCCACCAAAGTCCCTTCTTTCCGGATGAACATTTCTTCTCCCCTATGAAAATCATCGAGTTGTTTAGCTGTCCTTGCAAAAAAGATCATGACATTCATCTACATACAACCGATTTATGATTTACACGCCTTTCATTGTTCCTCTCAAAAGATCATCATATATCGCCTGAAGTGTTGAGCGCTCTTATTTCATCGTCGAAACAAAATGATCCGCTGTTGCCAATAATTGTATGCGTAAAGAAAACACTTGAACATGTCGTGAGAGCGATGGCAGCTAAAGATTTCACACATTTTTCTCTCTTGCTCCGGACTATTATTCTAACATGCTCTCTCTCTATGCCTCTCGCCACGCTACTCATTCTCTAAATCACTCACTCTCTCTTTCTCTCTCTCTCTTTCTCTCTCTCTCTCTCTTTCTCTCTCTCACTTTCCCTCTTTCTCTTTCTCTCTCTCTCTCTCTCTCTCTCTCTCTCTCTCTCTCTCTCTCTCTGAACAATGGTCGACTTTGCGTGGACTGCGCTTGCCCTCCTCCTCTTCGCTCTCTTCGCTTCACGTCTTCACTACAATCGATTCATCGGGATGCCGCGCGTTTTCGACAGCGATCTGCATGGCATGACATTTGTCGTCACCGGGTCGACGTCTGGTAAGGAGAGAGAAAGAGAGAGAGAGAATGAGAGAGATAGAGAGATGGAGAGATAGAGAGTGAGAGAGAGAGAGACAGAGACAGAGATAATGCGAGAGTGAGAGAGAGAGGCAAAGATAGAAGAGGAAGAAAAGAGAAACAGTCAGAGAAAGTGCAATCTAAAGTGAAAGAGAAATCGCGAAGTAGATATTATAAAATGAAGTGAGATAGTGCGAGCTAGATAGAAGCGAAAAAGAAGGAGATGATTGATAGAAAGAGATCAACGAAAAGTGAAATGAAAGAATGAAATAATGGAGATAAGAGATAGAGAAAGAGAGAGAGATAGATTAGATGAATAAATGTTTTGAATGATTGATATGAACATGAAATTGGAGACTCGAAATGGAAAAGGAATCGGAGTTGTCGGGGAGAGGAAGAGGATGAGAAGAGAGAGAGAGAGAGAGAGAGAGAGAGAAAGAGAGAAAGAGAGAGCGAGAAAGAGAGAGAGAGAGCGAGAGAGAGAAAGAGAAAGAGAGAGAAAGAGAGAGAGAGGGAGAGAGAGAGAGGGAGAGAAAGAGAGAGAGAGAGAGTTCAGGAATCGGCGCCGAGATCGTGCGGCAGCTCTTCGCTGCGCACGCGCGCGTCGTCATGATCGCACGCAATCCGCAGCTCGCCATCGATGTCGGCTATTTCTCAAAAAAAAATTGAGAATATATTCTAATATTTTTGACGGAAATATTCGATCCTTTTAACGGATATTTGAAGATGTCGTGGACAGCTTCCTTGGTCATTAACGAATTAACAGTACCGTACAACATCGTCAGGTCTTGGGTATATCCAAGGATGGCCAACAACTGCCTGCAGAGCGGCTGCCCAGGCCCACCACTCTGCAGGCCGGGCCTGGGGCAGCCCGAGCCTGGCCATCCTTGGGTGTATCTGATATATCCTTGTGAATTGCATCGGTCATATGCATATCCTTGCTCAATGCATCCAGACAAGCGATCGCTTGCGACGCGACAGCCCGACCAGCCGTGGCTCGATCCAGATCGTGCTCGGCGACCTGCGCGACATGCGTAGCGTACGCGTCGCGGCCGACGCCATCACACGCTCCGAGCCGGCCATCCACGCGCTCATCAACAATGCCGGCATGGTACGCGCAAGAAAATCTTGGGAAGCCAAATTAGAAGGCGTATTGACGTTTCACCTATTTATGATATCTCTCGAACAGCATAATATGAACTGATTCTTGAGACGCTGCTTTTTAGTACATTTCACAGCCAATGAAAGATGACCGGTGCTACTTGGCAAAACGCTGTGTAATTAGCCATGCAAAAAATAGCATTTCAACTAACAGAATGCGACTAATTGAAAGGATAACAGCGAATAGGTGAGTGAGGTCCCAATCCCATGGAGCAGTGCTTTGACTACTAGGCAAGGTACATTAAAGGAGCGCGAAACTCAACCGTAACCTATTTGAATTTTCCTGACCATTTTCTCTCTAAAACACACCCGGGTATCCGGCACAAAAAGCGCCATTGCAAGAGTCACAGTTTTTTACTCCTTCAAAGTGCAACGCAGTATGATACGGAAATGGAATAAATGACTACAGAATCACAGCCGGGAAACAAGAGAAGGCATCCGAATTTTCTTTTTTTTTTTGAATCCGCTACCGGAAAAGGATTAGAATTACAGATACATATTTGAGGGCGCGAATCGCGAGCGCGTCATGACGCGATATTTGAGGGCGCGAATCGCGAGCGCGTCATGACGCGATATTTGAGGGCGCGAATCGCGAGCGCGTCATGACGCGTGACGGCATCGAAGAAGTGACGCAGACGAACGCGCTCGCACACCTCGTGCTCACTCTGCGACTTCTGCCACAACTCGAACACTCACACGGAACCGTCATCAATCTCAGCAGGTTGCTCTTCTGCCACCCCGCCTACAGCCGTCTTTAAAGCACATATTTTTTTTTGTATACTGTCTTTTTTTTAAATCCTTTAAGTTGTCTGCTCTTACCTTCCTGATCTAATCAAAATGCATATAGAAACAATATGTACAATGTGAAAGTATTATGAGATTGAATGTGGCAGAACATTGAGGATTGCATGTGTGTACATACATACATACATACATACATACATACATACATACATACATACATACATACATACATACATACATACATACATACATACATACATACATACATGTCGTATTCAGAAGGTGACGGCGTATTTGTATATACATACAAATGCATGTTGAAGTGATGACGACCAAACAGAATGACGTCACTTCTCTCTCCAGCCTCATCTCGGCCTTCTCGCACGACGTGGACGCGGACGACGTCGCGCTCACCGATGGCGAGTACAACGGACTCGCCGCGTACTGTGGCTCCAAGATGCTCATCAATCTACTCACGAAGCATCTCGCCGACAAGCACCGTAAGCAAGCCACTTTCTCAAGCACAACACCACAATGTAGATGAATGAAGCTGACGATGAGCTTCAATGTTGAGACAGAGAATAGAAAGGTGATAGAAGATTGAATGTTTAACATTTGTACGAAAGTTTTCAATATGCTCATCCAATATTCTAAAAATTAACCTTATCCTTGCATGACATATCAAGGCAAATATGTACATAGACTGAATCCTCCAGGCGCAGTCAACTGGTTCGCCGCGAGTCCCAGCATCGTGGACACGCCGATCGGCGACTACTTCGTACGCTTCGCGGCGCCCTACTGGCTGCTGCCTTTCGCGCGACCATTCGCGCGCATCGGCCAAGCTTTCGTCGGCAAGGTCCATCTCTGTTCGCTCATATGTGTACATATGAATGTAAATACCATTGCGGCAACTCCTGGTTTCAACGGTTTTAATATTTTCGCATGGAACAAGTTGAAAGATTGGTGGTAATTATTCGGTGTTAATCGTGCAGATATAGGACATAACTATGGGCTTCTGGGACGGCTAGTTTAATCTTGCTTCCGTTAACTATAATAGTCGACTCATGCTACCAGCTTGAATTGGATTTGTTGCAGTGTTTCTCTAAATATGACGCTGCGTTCCCATTAAATATGGTATCTAACAAGGAGTTCAAAAGAATAGAGAATAAAATTAATTAATTAGTTCATTATAAATAAATTAATTAATTAATGACCTAATTAATTAATATTTTTTTCTAGAGTGCCCGCAAGGCAGCGCTGGGCATCTGGCCACTGGCGCTGCCTGCGGCTACTGCTACTGAATTGCCGTCCCTCTCCGGCAGCTACTTGGAGTGAGGCCAAAGCCGTCCGATGCATACGCATCTGAGTGCCAAGCGAGCGGCTGCCATCTGCGATGCCGCCATCGCTCTCGCACTCCAGCATGCTTATCCGCGTCCCGTCAGGTTCGAGGACGAAACTCACGTTTGAATTCCCGCCGTTTACGAGAAATAAAGGACTCGTAAGATATACATAGCAGATAACAAACTTAAAGATTTTTTTCGAAATATTATTCTAACGAGATCGTTCAGAACTGCTAAAACAAGCTTTACAGCAATCTGTCCACCGACAATCTGGAAAGCCTGAACTCGTCTTATGAAGAAGTAGACGAAGAAGAAGAACGAGAGGAAGCAATAAAGCAAATTCTCTTGTCACGGAACAAGTCCACGATCGTATGTGTAATATTTACTAATGTTTCTGAATAATATTTAATACGAAAAAGATTATAAAATTTTTTCCACATAGCATGAGACACGGAGAGGATTGAGTGGGGAATACTTATTTATTTATTGCACATCAATTATATAAATAATCAATGTGTCAACACATGGAAGGAACTCGAGAAGAAAATACTTACATATCTTCAGAGAGACCCGCCCCCTCTGGCGCCATCGAAAGGCGAGCTGACAAAGAAGCAAAAGCGACGCTCGCTCTGCGTGGTCGTGGAGAAGAGCGCAGCATGCTCATCTTCCTCCTCGTCGTTCTCTGCCACACGAGCCAGTCAACATCGACCGCCGCCAAGCAGGCTGCCAACTCATCGCCCAAGACGAAGAAAGAGAGCGCCAAAAAGTCGCAGAGCATCAAGGAAACGAGGGCCACTCGTGTCAAAAATCGCTTTATTCGATCGATTCGTTACTTATTACGTCGCAAAACTGTTGCGAAATAGCGCTCTTTGTGGTCTCAAAATTAATTGACAATCATCATGTTCTACGTGAAGTGTTCCTTTGTTTAAGAGTTCGCGAATTTGATCTATAAGTGCCGGCGATGCTTCTAATTGGGGGAATGCTGAAGCGCTCTTAGCGATGTACACAGAAAATCCAACGAAATCCTTTCACATCGCATCCGCTAATGTAACCCTCGGCTTTCACACTGAAATTCTTTTTCGTTTTATAGTTAGCTGTCAATGTTATCAGACAACTCTGTCATCATCTCGACCTTTTTCTTTCTTCATCCATTCTCTCCTCCCCTCTCCCTCTTTTCCTTTCTATCTCATTCTCTATTTCTCTCTCTCATCTCATTCTCTATATCTCGCTCTCTCCTTTTCTCATTCGTTCAATCTCTCGTCTTCTTCTCTCCTTCTCTCGCTCGCCCTATTTCCAGCAAAATGCCCACCATCCTCTTACGACTCATTCCTATTGTTTGTGCCACCCCCCCTCGCTCTCCCATGGTTTCAGATGCTGATCTAGGTTGTGACACGCTTCTTCCTTTTATTAGATTTGATATTTTGGTTCATATTCTTGGAAGCGTAGAATTCTTCGTTGTTTACTCATATTTGAGCAATCGACGCTGCCTTTCTGAATACGCCTGTCTGCCTACGTAGGCTGCTGCTTTGTCCGTCTTCATTGCTCCGTTTTCTCTTCTTTTTTTTGTTCGCAATGTCCTCAAAGGTCGAAGCAAGTGTCCATTACGAATCTTAGTTCATGAGGATGGATGCAGCGACCGAGAAACCACGAGAAGCAAGTGAGTGAGAAGATTACGAGAGAAAGGGAGAGCAATCATGAAGAGAAGCTAGCTAGTTTCGTTGCTCTCGCACGTAAATTCTCCTGGAATGGAAAAAAATTGAGTGCTGAATGAGTGACTGCACATAGAAGCACATTTCTAGTCCTTCATAATCGTTCGCACATGTTTGATTGAATATGTTCTCTCTCTTTACGACCCCTCCCCCCCCCCCTCCCAACACACACACGCTCCAGTATTTTCATCACTAGAGAGGCGTGCTTATTAGTACGGGCACTAACGTGGAAGCGATGTGTTTGGCAGGTAGGCGAGGAGACGATAGAGAGAGAGAAAGAGAGAGAGTAAGAGAGCGGAAGAGATGGAGAGAGAGGGAGTAAGAGAGAAAGAGAGAGAGAGAGAAAGAGAGAGAGAGAGAGAGAAAGAGGGTAAGGGAACCGCGATATGTGGTGAAAATAGAGCGTTCGAGAGAGATGGCCGACAGCTAGCGTATCACCAGCCCGGTCGGTGAGAGGCTGCGAGAGACGAGGCTTGATAAGCGAATCAGCCATGCCTTTTGATTGGCTGTCCATAGTCTTCCGTGACTGATCTTCACTTACTCTTTTCAACAATAGTTCTGCATCACTCCTAGCCATATTTCATCAATGTTTACTCTAGTCCACCTGAAGGATTCTTTGGCCTTGTCACTAGGCGCTCGCACCGCGAACACTCTTCATCCTTCATTCGAGTTCAGTCCACTCATCTCTCTGCATCCCCCCTTCCAGCCTTGCGAGCTTCTACCCATTCAATCTCTCGCTATCTCTCTGTCTCTCTATCTCTCTCTCTATCTCTCGCATTCGTTCTGTTTTCATCTCCCTGTCTGGTGCACCTGGACGAGTGTAAACATCATGGGGTAGAAGAAGCGGTTTGCGATTTGCAAAAAAAAGAGGACTTTCTTTCTCCGCGTCTGTCCCTTTATGTTTCGATGGTGCGGGAGTCAGCGCCAAGGCAACCACTGCGTACTTCGTTTTCTCCTTCTTCTTCCCACCATTAACTTCCTCTTCGTTTTGAATTTTTTTATTGCTTTGTTGTTTTGCATGACCCCCCTCCCATACATATTCTTCTCCTTCATTTACCGTTGTTCTATTGCCAATCGAAGGCCGAATGAGAATTGGTTCTTTGTTTGCTCAGGATTATTTGCCTTGCTTGATGAACTTGGAATGTACATACTTTATACGTTCCTATGTACATATGTACATAGGGGGCCTACTTCGGCGCCTACTACTATGGCCGGGCCGAATATTTTCGGCCCCCGGCCACCCCTGGCATATAGGACATACTATATGCTTCTGACAAATCCTTCGATTCTAGTTCGCAATTTCCTGGTGGTGATGGAAGGACTTCTGAGCACGCCGTACACGGTTGACTACCTTCTCGAGCGATGCTTCCCCGACATCCATGACGTCATGCAAAAAGTCACGTATCAGGTCGAGCAGGCTATTTTGATTCTTAGAGGCCATTCTGTTGCACTATCAGTTTCACCTTTAGCGACAGCTCTTTCTAAGGCTGTGCACTCTTTCATGACGTTTATATGAAAGTACACTTCCTTTTTTATGTATCTATGAATGTTCATTACACGATTACCAAATGTTTAGCGCCACTCAGAAAAAAAGCAAAAAAAAATCGAGTTTTATTCCTGGCAAATGTGGCGAATTATCCGACTTAATATAAATCTTTCTTTGAATGCAACGCCGAGACCTTGAAATACGGATAAGTATAAATATTGCCTATTGTTTTCGTCAGGTCGTCACTCCGGGCAACAGCAAGAGCTTCTGGTCGCTGATCGCACGCATCGAGCTGGACTGGCATGACAAGGAGCTCCAGCGAAGCTGCCGACTGCCGTCCAGCCTCTTTGTCAAGGTCCTTCCCAGATTTTTATGCTTTTCTCTCTCTCTTCAATCTTTATTAAAAGCATCAAAGCTGTATTAGTCATATATGCAAGCGTAGAGAATAGAATGTAAAAAATGCCTTGAAAAAGAAAGTCACTCCCGCATTCAATATCGACAAGGCAATAGATTCTGGCAACATTCAATTCCTCGCAGAATAACTCACGTTAACAATGAAGCATTGTTCTTAAGGATGTAAAAATTTGAATAAAATAGGGAAAATTTTCAGTATCCATTAAAATATTTAAACATCTATTAATCATCTATTTAATTATGCGACATGGAACTAAAAAAAAGGAAAAGGAGGAAAAATACCAAAGAAAAGGATTGGTTTTTTTCAGCTGCCCACCATCTCAGACAACGTGCTGACGATGGACGATGACGTCTGCGACATTACGGAGACACTCATCGAGTTGACACAGAACGAACTCCACTTCTACAGAGCAACCAAGGCTCTCCTCCTTTCTCTGCCTCTCTCTCTCTCTCCATCTCTCGCATTCTCTGCCTCTCCCTTTCTCTAACACTATTTTAAACTTCTCCCTCTCCTTCACCGTTTTTCGTCTTCAAGCACGCTAACTGAAGTGAATCTCCAGGGCATGGACGTGGCTGGCTTCCCGATTCCACGCAGCTTCTACGCCGAGGACATTGCGAAGAGCAAGGCGGGCGGCACCGAGGGCGGCTGCCTTGTCCTCGAGGACTTTAGCCAGAAGGCGCGCGCCGTCGACTACATACCCGGCTTCACCATTCCTCAGGTGAGCGTCAAAATTGACGTTTGAATTCGCGCCCTTTTTAAAACAAGGGCGAAAGAGCTATGCAATTTTTAGTGAAACCCGAACAAGAATTGTCAGGGGGGGGGCACCTTCGACACGTTCTGAATGCATCGATGCCAGGGGATCGGATTAATGGAGTGAGTACTCTGCCCTTGCCCACAGATCATGTCTAGTTTCCCGCAAACGTTCTTTAGTCTCTCGTTATATACATATACACAGATAGTGTAGTAAACAATTTAGAATCAACTGATCAAAACAATTTAGAATCAACTGATCAAAACAATTTAGAATCAACTGATCAGCTTAGCGCAAACAAGGAAGTTTGCGTTAAGCAGTTCAGTAGATTAAAAAGAGATATGTATATTCTGTCACTTCATTCTCACGTGCTAATTTCACAGCTCGCATAAACCCGCTTCGATGAAAATAGAGCACCCGCGAACGAGAGTGCGATGGGGCGCGGTAAACTGAAATGTCACATTATTTTTCAGCACTCGCACTCCTTTAATACCGCAGGCCGACGATTTTCAGCATGGTAAACCGAAAATCAAGTGTAGCTGAAGATTATCCTCAAATTTAAAAAAAAACTTTCGGTGACAAATAAGGTGAAGAATCTCGAAGATTAATATGGAATTCGTAATGTGCTTGAGGTGGAAGCGCTGCTGGACGCGCTAGGCGCTTGGCACGCGGCAGTCATCCGTGACAAGAGTGGCCTCGCCGCACGCTTCGTCGATGGCGCCGCCGTCAGCCTCTCCTTCCAGCAGTCAATGGTTACTCCTCTTTTTTTATTTCACAATCCCATCCAGAACTCACGTCACCTCCACCTTTATTTACATTAAAAAAATAAATATTTCCCTGCTGGTGTCACAATTCTTCAAATTATCGCTCGCTTCATTCGAACTTAATGTCAAAACTAAAACAAATAAAGTTATGATCTCATTTAAAGAAGAAGAGGATTTCCTTATCATGTCTCGTGCTTTATTTGATAAGCGCCCCGTGCTGCCCATCACGGGAATGATGTGCCCTTACCATTAGCGCTACATAGTTGTAAGTCTCATATGCTTCCCTGTACAGTATTGCACACTCCACAAGGAAGTTTTCTATTAAAATGTCTGACTCACACTGAAAACAAGGGGGTACATCAGTTTTGAGACGATTATTTTCAGCTCGAATGTAAAACCGTGAGATGAATTCCAGATGTGATGTGAGTGCTGGTATTATTATTGCCTGCCATTCTGGACTCTTGCTCTTGGAAAAGTTGGAGGGGAAAAGATGGAGTGGGCGCGAAGCGAAGAGTGGGAGATAGGGAGCCCGAAAACAATAGCTCATCATTATCTTGTCTGTCAAGTGACAGGGAGGAAGCCACCTGATAAGAGTCAGGGACTAAGGCATGCGGAAGCATTTCGATTCGCGCCACAAGTGGAACATCACTACTTCTCCATATGGCGGAAGAACATAACTTTTCTGCACGAAGGGAACGAGATGAACTTCCCGGGTCGGGCAAAGGAGTCTGCTAAATGAGGATACGAGACGGGCGAGGTGGTTGATGTGGGCTGTTTGTGTGCTTCGTTGGGCCATTTGTGTGCTTTCTACACAGGTGCACAGCACACGTGTAATATTATCCTGTCTACAGGACGTCCATGGATGATAAGCGAGTGGAGAGCACGCTTATCATAATGTTGAATATGATCATCATGCTATCGACTTGTTCATTGAGCATAGACTACAACTACACGAAACGCACAATGCTCACAGACATTAGCAGAATACGGACTAAGAAAACAGTGAAGAGCTATAGTTGATAGTTATCCTTGCATTTAGTATCCCATCAGAATATTTATTCCCAAAATGTTGAAATTGACATTTTTTGTTTGTGAAGTGCAAACGAAAGGCTACATAGCTAAAGCTTCCGTGAACTATCTGCTATTCTGCATACCCACATCTCTTGATATGCCAAAATTTTGGTCCATCTTATGCTATTTTTGGTGACCAACGAGATAAACAACGATGTTGGCATAACTATTTTGATGCCAGTGTTTTCAGCGTCTCAATGTTCCCACACAATTTGTAGCCGAAAAAGTTGCTTGACATTTTTCTAGCAGACTCTTATCTGTGTGTTTTGCCACGATGCTACGACATTTGACACCAGGCTTATTCTTGGATAAAATTGACGTAAGATGGGAACGGAGAAAGTTGTGATAGATTGAATTGTTAGGATTTTTTTTTCTGTTGTCATGAACTCATCTGCTATACCTCGAATAAGGGCAACTAAATCAAGATGGAGACAAGAATATGATTTACTTAAGGACACAGAAGTAAGATGTAAATGAAACCATGAAGAAAATAAATAGTAGGAAAAAAACAATAAAAAAATAAATCATATGAAAGCATCCTTTGCAGTACGAGGAGAGTCTGCGTCTCGAGAAGATTCGTCCCGAGTGGTTCGCCGGCCGAATCAGTCGACTCGAACGCTTCTACGCCGTCGATTACGCGACCAAGGCACAGCGCAGCTACCGTGAGATGGGTTAGTGAGGATTGGGAGATAGTCATATGTCAAATTTTCCAAAGCCTGATCCATGTCCGAACCGCAGCAAACAAAAAAAAAGATCCAAATTCTCCTCGTGTCGAACTGCTATTCTGCACCATAAGTTCATCAAGACCTTTTCGTGCGTCTAGCCGTTCTCATCTGCTTTGAATTTGTGCATGTTCTTCGCATTTATCTTTTTTATTGCTTTCACAGATTAGCGTAATCGACAAGAAATCTGCCATAAAATGATTAGATTAGCTGTCTGCGACCCTTGGAAGAGATTATTTTAAAAACCGCTGCAGCAGAAAACACGAGGCAGCTTCTCTCTGATTTTTTAAGTCGCCGAATACGTCGATTTCAATTGCCCAAAGGATGTGTGTACTTGAAATAGCCGCGTGTTTCGATGCTCGAGCCACCAACACGTTGCGCGATGTTTCATGCGCATTCACTTAGAGATCTTTCAATTTCGCGCAGCAAGCAAAAAAAGAGCCTTTGAAAAGGGACGCCAACAAACAAGTTCCCCCTCCCTTTTCAAAGTTAATAGACCGGAAAGATCATGCTCTATCCCTGCGGGATCAAAGTGCATGAACGTGAGTTTGTTCAAGCAAAGTAGTGAGAGAAAAAAACTTTTCAGGGATCCCTGGCGTCCTCGTACACATGGACCTCAACACAACGAACGTGCTTTGGGAGCAGGACGAAAACGGCGACGCAACCGACAAGGCATGTATGATGATGAGTGGTGGCCCACATGACTCTATTCCATATTTGACTCATCACCATTTGGGTCTACAAATTTATGGCGAAAACTTGTGCCCTATTATTGTTACGGAACGGTAAAAAAATTCTTGAAGAGGTTTATGTGGAATAAAGCCGACGCTTTTTTCTTTCGAAAAAATGTGTCGGTTTTATTCCACATACGAAATATATAATTAAAATGTTCCTTACCATTAGGAAGTTTGAAGTTCAATTGGTGAAATTTATTTATATTAAAAGGAAGTACAAAGATCCAACTTCCAGCTCGCCGCTCTGATCGACTTCCAGCAGGCGCACACGGGCAATCTGTGCGAAGACATTGCGCGCATCCTCATGCTCGACATTGGCGTCGATGAGCGGAGGACGCACACGGATCGCCTGCTCGCACGCTACCACGCACGCCTCGAGACGCTGCTCGGAGGCAGGCAGCACATGCCCGTGACACTCGCGCAGGTTTCTTGCCGAAATCACATTAGTGTACACTTTATATACTTACCATGAGATGATAGTAAACAATTAGTACACTAACATATATACGTTTAATACCTGAATTCGTGCCCCCTTTACCTGAAGCTCCGTTATTCTAACCTTGAGATGATAGTACATCAATGTGTATATCAAAAAATATCTTATTATAAACAATCGCTACACTCATATGTAATACCTGAATTCGTACGCTTTACCAGAAACAGCGATAAAAGAAGCGGCGATAAAAAAAAACAGATGAAATGCACTGTTCAGGTGCAAGCCGCGTACCGTCGCATCTTTCCGCACGTCGCCAACTTTGCGCTCTTCGCCGCTGTCTGCTACGTGGGCATGTACGAACGGCACGCCGAGGCGGGGGCCGACGCCAAGAAGGAGGAGCTGCTCAAGCGTGCCAAGGGCATCGTCGACGACATGACCGAGATCGTCGGCGACGGAGCCGAGCAGTAGCCAAACCCGCCGCACTTTTTATTATTATTATCTAGTCTAGATATACGTGAACGTTACTGCTTATATGAATCCAGGGGAGTTAAAAGAACCCAAAGCTACACTCAAGTTTCAATTCGCGCCTTTTTGCCTGAAACAAGGACGAGAGAGCACGCGACCATAATGGTCACAGTAAAATTTTAATTTCTTTACAAATCATTTACACAGTTCGATATTACCTCCCAAAAACATTTTGAGTAATTCTTTTAAAAAAAACGCCAAAACCCCCTGTATCTTGCATTTAGACATTTGACAGTGTAGTATCAAGGCGACTACTTACAATTAGCTGTATACATTTAACGATACTCTTTTCTCTTTTTTTTGTAACTATATTTTGTTCGACATTTCTCATTTTACACCGCAGGCCATTAGAAATGTGCCGATTCTCATGCTATCCATGATTCTTTGATTCTTTACGATTTCTCCTCAAATACCTATACATATCTGTGATGTTCGTGTTTCTAAATATGTGTGTTTCATCAGTTCTAGCTTATCTTTTGCAGTGAAGTGAAACATCTTTCACTCTCTCTCTTTGTACATTCCATTGGCATATGAATCCATTTCATTATCAGTCCTGTTTCTACTTATGTATGTACGTAGCTTCATGAATCTTGTGAATTATGCGACGATTAATGCAACGTTGTTGTTTATGTTACATTGCCATTTGGCGCTAATAGTGCCCGATTCCTCATTCGACAGTTGCGTATTGCATCTGTTTTATTTGACGAGAACTCAAGCTTCTCTCGGATCAATGATGTAGTTGGGTTGCTTAGGAAAAATGGAATAAATATTCATGAAAATACATTAATCAATGAAATTTACCATTTCACTGAAAACAGATGAAGTGGATGGAGTGACTTCTCAAGCTACATATGTATGTATGTAGTTTGATGCGCAAAGGAATTTTTTTTTTGTCATTTCTCCCTCAAAGAGGAATATTATTATTCGCTATCGAAAAGTCATAGTAGGGAACAACATCAGTGGATGACGATGCAAATATTGGTTTAAAACATAATCGTATTTATGGTTTACAGTAATTAGTTGTGTTATTTGTAAGACAAATACGGTTGCAGATTGGGTGAAATGTCCCTAATTGCGCGAAAGATACACATGAGTAATGAATTAATCGAGTCGCGATGCTAAGCCGAAATGAATATGCTTTGTCGAGAACGTCGCTCTCTCTCTAGCTGAAACGAAAAGGAAGGGATATATATAAGTATTTATGCACATGCCTTATACTAAAATATGCTTGTCATATGCTTTCTGTGAACGCTTGTTTTTCGTTAGAAACCTTTCCAAGTAAACGGCTAATATCCTTTCATGCGGTAATTCAATATCCGAACCACTACCACTTACAAGTCTGTCTGTGGTTTTTATAAGATATTCATTTTTTTTTCTAACATAATAAATGATGTACTGTATTTGTTCTTGAAAGTATCTTAAAATCTCCTGTATACATTCAACATGTATTGCGTCTATCAATCAATAACATGGATTCTTCTGTTTCTCATTCATTCCTTTGTTTTCTTATCGTTCGTACTCACAAGAGTGGAGTGGGCGAGACACTGAAGGATGCGGTCGAAACGGGCGCATTTGTCATTGTGACGGCCTTCCTTGTCGCCGAGCTGCTCGGAAAGTACCGGCCAACGAATGGCAGCATCCACAGTCGCGTTTGGAAGATGTTGAAGATCAGCCTGATATGGGCCATTGCTGACAGTAAAATTTTTAACTTACTTTACATACAAAAGTATATAGAAATGTATATAGAAATCTGTGCATTGAACTTTCAGTGATATGAGGTGACAAGATGGAATATAAAAAATATACATATGTATATACATGTTCATATTGTCTTTCACAACGCTTTGTGAGAACATTTACACTTCAACGCATTTACATAGCTGTGACGAAACTCTTGTATTTAATGGATTTTGGCGAAAGCATACCCATCAAGTGCGTGGCAGAGGACCCACGACAGGTTTGCAGTCAGAAAAAGCGACCAAACTCCGGTCATCCACCCGGCTATGAAGTAGAACAAAAGGAGAGACAACAAGAATATGACGCCTTGGAGTAGGCTCTAAAACGAGAGTCAATGAGTGTCTATCTTGAAGAACAAGACAAACTGATTGTGAGGAATTAAACGCCGTACCTGTATAAAGAACTTAATTTGGGCAACTCTGCCATGATCAGCTCGTCCCTGAAAGTGAGATGGTTTCTGCAACAGAAGAAGCTTTTTTTTTCTTTTCTTTCAAAGAATAGTTATTATACCAAGGAAAGACGTATAACTTTCTGTAAATTATTCTCTAAGGCAAGACTTAAGTTCACTCTCACAAGAAATAAACAATTTGTAATGCGATTTTACAAAGTTAATTCCCAAGAAAAGCGTACCTTGCTATACTGCAACAGCTTGAGCAATGTGCCCGCATCAAAGACGAGCATGGCGACGCAGACGGCATTGCCGACGGCAAAGTCCGAGTAGTAGTAGAGAATGCTGCCGCATTCGGTCATCGCATACTTCCACATCCAGACAACCGGGTCGTAGAATGAGTAGCATGTCGCGTCTATATTTTTTTTTGTCAAGCCATTATCTTTGCTTAGAATAACTCTACCTTTGAGAGTAAGAAAGCCGACTACAATTTCAGCTGAAATTAAATAATTTCAATTCATTTTGGGTGCAGAAGAAACTGGCGACTCTTGTTCGAAAAGCGCGCTTCTGCAGCAAATACATAGAATAAGAAAAGGAAAATCGGCAGGGCCACGAAAACTTGGCGCTGCATCAGTGTTTTTTGTCAGTGATATTTCAGAAACAAAAAAAAAACTCAATTTTGAATTCGTGAAAATCTACGTGAAGTAAATAACGCACCACCCCCAAATGAACTCAAAGAAGCCAACCCCAAAAGTGCGGTACGGAGTGCAGAAATGCGAGTGCCCAGCAAGCGCATACGAGCATTGTAGTCGAGCGAATCGTGAACAGATTGCGCGAGCGGATCGGATAAGAGATGCACACGAATCTGACAATAGATAGGCAGATCATAACTCTCTCGCCTTTTCATTCATCATAATGTCCTTCAAAGATTCAGCCAAATGAACAAAGAAAAAACGTCATCATAGGAAAAAAATACGAATCCGGGAAGTCAACGACAGGGAACAATGTCATGCTACTTGGCATAGTTAATATAATAGTCTAGTTCAATACAAGTTCCGGGTGAATTTTTCTTTGTATTTGGCAATTTAAAACAAGAAAAAACATACACACCACCAACCGATTGATTGAGACGATGAGATGAGACCACATGGACAAATCCCAAAAGAGAACAGTCAACTGAAAGTGGACCGCATTATTAGAGGAGCTGACGAAAAGATTTTTAATTCGCGCTGTAGTTAAGAAAAAATTCGAAATCGCGCGCACTGATAGCATGAATCCAACCTGGCCAATCTTTTTGCCGAAAATGCCATGAGATAGAGGATTCTCCTTGTGAACCCTGAATATCAATTTCAGGTCAAATGATTCTTTTTTTTGTGTTTAGAGCCGCCCAAGCCGACTTGGGTAAAAGTATCTCCGAATATGAGAGCGTTTCTTTGACTACGATAGTTGAGATCTCACAAACTTCTATCTACCTAAAGCCGAAATCTAAAAAAAAAAACGGGAGATACAGACGGGAAGGTACGAAGATTTGAAGCTTTTAGCTAACCATAAGATGCTTTAGTTGCTTTAGGGAAACAAAATCCAAATTACCACAAATCATAACACAACTGACATAATCGTGAGGGGTGCACACCACGCGAAGTAGATGGCACACATGCCGAGATTAGCTATGGAATGAGATAGACAGAGCACGCCAAAGGCCGAGTGGAGAACGGGCGCCTTGTACACCGTCCATACACCGAGCGTGTTTGTGCCAAGACCGAACAGGCCAACCTGTCCATTATTCCCAAGATGACCATCTATCTTTATTATCGACAATCTTTATCGAGGAACTGATGAAACTGACAAGTCGGAGCGAGATCCCAGCAATTTCGTAGTTCTCCATTAAAAGAATAATCGAGCGCCAGTAGATACCCTATATTGGTAGGTTTGCCTGACCGAGATATGTATGCTTAAATGAACTTATGAACATGTGTACCAATGTATCAAATCTAATCGTACGAATACGCGACGGGAAATATAATTAATTCTCGACACGAAAAATGTACAGCAGTGTTTTGAAATATAAACATATGTATCTCAATACTTATAAACACAAATGAATTCACTGTGTTCAGAGCATCAGATCGCTTTTTATCATGAGCAGTTTTTGGATAATGATTGCACCTTTTCAAGAGACAAATCCAGCGAATTCTGAAACATCTTTTCTATTTAGAAGCGCTTCAGAAAAAAAATTCAAGAAAAGGGTCTGACACGATTTCAATAATCTCTAATTTGCCCATTCTAGCAGAGCAGTACTCCTGTTAAAAGCATTTTTTTTTTCGCATGACAGCCTGTGGATTTATGCCACACCACTTTTGGCAAAAAGTCTGATTGTGAGCGTGTTATCATGGCGGGGAACTGGAACATTCAACTGTATTAGAAGCTTTGAAATGAGTATATCATATATCACTCGTTTTTCCGGCGCAATATCATTTGCTTATATTAGCGCAAACTCTATTATTACGTAAGCTCATGTGAAACTATCAAAACATAATCCACCTAGACAATGTTACAGTTGCCACAAGATATTCATTTCATATTTACTCGTCAGACTATTAGAAGAAAACTAGATGCATACATACATATATCTTTATTCATAGGTGCTGATTTAAAGATAATTTCAAAGACGAACCAAAAAATTTGGGCGTGACATTATAGAGTAAGAAGTTGGAGACCGAAAACGTATGCGATATGTAGTTGACACTGCATACAGGTAGACATAAATATTTGTAGTACCCGATCTCCATTATAATGATGAACAAAAACGACTTTTTCTCTCTCTCGTCTTCTCGTCAAAAACGTCTTTGGTGAAACTTGCATGATAGTAAAAATGTTCAATAAAAATATTGTGCTGATTTCGGGATCTCTTTGTGGAGGTGAAGCATGTAATTTCGCTTCTGGTGAATAGATGCACATCATTTCCTGGCTGTCGCAGAACATTGCTATGAATGGGAGTGAAATGAAGGAAAACTCAATTTCGTTAGAGGGACTGAAGTTTTTATGAAAAGATCGTAATAGCCACGTTTGCAAAGGTGCCACAAAGAGACGTCTTGCTAGTAAAAAAAAATGTAGGTTTGCCCTTCTTCGATATTCTTTAACGGGTGAGGTCTCATATGTATCTATGTATATGTAATACGACTAAACATTTTTCCAACTACAATGATGAACAAGGAACGATAAGTTAAAGAAAGGAGAATTTAGGCTTCATCGAAAGCGATTTAATGTATTTGTTGACATTAGAACACAACTTATTCACACGGAACATTACATACTATAAACGGACAGGAATAAGTAAAATAAATAATTTTAAATCATCTTATACATATGAAATTACTTTTTAAATGATAGACCTTGGAAGTAACACCGCTTGCCATTTTCAAGTGATAAAGTTCAAAGAAAATTTAATGGCCTGTTCGACTCGTCGAAAGTAATTTGGGTGAGAAACAGTTTTGAGAATAAATATGGTATTAAGATGTACATAGGCCTCAAATTGTTGAGGTTTTATTATTTAATTTAATTGTCTAAATCTGTTTTGTGTTATATTTACTTCTTCTATGAAATAGATGAAGGAGTCTTTTCAATCAAGTCCAACTAGAATCACTATTGTATGCAAACTATTATAAGTATTGTGTTTGGAGGTGATCTTGCAACAAAGATAATATTTCATTTATATCAATTTACATAAAATGTGTTTAGCATGTCAATCGACAAAAGACACAATAAATCCGACAGCTTATGAAATAATATAATATTGTAACTAGAATATGGCATTTTATATTGGATTTCAAATGAATGAAGTACAAACAGTAGGTATAATATTAAATTCCGTTGCAATGCATTAGTTCATTAGCTAAGATGCCACTACAAGTGCGTTCTTTATTTGATAACAATAAGAAGTAATTAATGAATTGAACCAATTAATCATTAATGATCAGAAGCTGCATACTATTGATGCCTTAAGGTCGCATGCTGCTAGCGAGGTTAAAGACACGTAACCAAACGAGCATGCATTTCATGCCATCTGGTTATACTTATACTGCATTTACGCAGAACTTAGTGATATGTGGAGGTAAAATTTAGATATTCCATATCATTCCAGGGGATCACATAAATCATGTCGCTTGTCTATGATTATTGCATATTCATCACCTGCAACTGGACAAAATGCTCATCAACATATATTAAATCAATAAATTAAAAACACATAGGTATGTACATATGTGTGAATTCCTGTGATGAAATCACTGCAAAAAAAACATTTTAGACTTTTGACGCTGACCTTTTTCATGTCTCAAGGAATTGATTTTCAGCAGCACAGCCGCTCCTTCTCTTCTCTGCTTCATTGCCAACACACTCTCTGAGTGCGAGCAGCTGTACTCGAAAAAAAGTGAGGAGGAATTCCTAGGCAACTCGACAGCGAGAAGGGGCTGATTAAAAAATGAGAAAGTTGCGATTCTTTCATTTTGGTCAGCTTCGGAGATAATAGTACCGCAGTGTTATTGGTGCTGTTGTTATTATTGTTTGGTTCTCTAGTATGCATCTCATGTGGCTTTCTCTTGCCACACTTGCAATCTTCTCCTGTGTACTCGCTGCGCCGTTGCCTGATTTTGACTACAAGCGCGACTTCGAGGTCTTCCGAGGTGTGTATGTATGTACATATATTCATATGCACATATGTTTACCATTTATTTGTAATATTCTAGCAGATATATAAAATGAACCTACCACTTCATTAAATTACCACCAATACACTATTTATGTATGTAATATATGCATGGAAGTTACTTTTCCTACTTTTACCTTGTAATACAGGCTTTGTGCCAGCGGAGATTGTCGATTTTGTCACCGCCCTCAGCAGCGATGACCTGGCAATTCTCAAGGAGGTGGCCAAAAACCACGAGAAGTACAAGACTGACGAAGAGGCTAGCACTTGCTTTCTTTTCTTTATTATTTTTTATTAGGCACTATAATTTCTGAATAGTTTGAACTTTACCAATAATTATTCTTAAATAAGTTTGCTACTTTACAGATTATACTGCATATTTTAACAGGCCAAACGTGAAAAGAAGCGAATGCTATGAAATCCAGAATAGCGTAATAGGAGTAACAAGCAATCGCGGTGACAGAAATAAACAGTTTGGCACTTATTATGAATATTATTAATATTTGCACCTATAATGAATACATTTCATTTTGTACTTATTATGAATACAAATCATATCTACTCTTATAATGATTCGAATTCATAATTGAATATGCAAATTAAATCGTGGCAGTTTTGAAGCAATTAAAGAAATGAGAGAACATCATATGCAATGAGGACGTTGGCAGGCGATCGCGGCTCTGAAAGGGAAATCGAGTACACTTGGCGTTCGCGCCGAGAAGCTACACGCCGCGCTCAAGGCGCGTATCGACAGCCTTCAGGAGGAGGCCAAGGCCTTCGTCAATGACATCATCGGATACGGACGCAAGGTATTTATCCGAATATCTTATCTTTTTCGAATACTTAAAGGAGAGCGATCACCGAACAATTATGTGATATTTTAAAATGCCGCTGCCCCTCGCACTCTCTCATTTGCTGCTATTTTCACGCAGCGGGTTTGCGCGACCTGCGAAATAGCACGTGAGAATGAGAGTGAGGAATCACAGGGCAGAGGCTGCTATTTGAACCGGCATTACCTATTTTTTTCGGTGATCGCCCTCCTTAAATAATTGTTTTTTTTTACAGCATCCTCATTTTATTCATGCCATAAAAAAAGTAAACTTAAGGTTCACATCGACATCGTTGCCGGCAAGGAAGCATCCGCTGCCGCACTCAAGGAAAACGTTCGTGTGTTCAAAAAGCTTACTTTTTCTCAACAAATTTTCATCATTAAAATATGGATGTCGTGTAGACCAGAAAAGGCAAGCAAATATGTATGTATGTCTCAGAGAAGTAATGACTGAAGTAAATCAATAATGAATAAAGTAAGTCCATAATATATGTATGAGATCAATCGCATTTCCCGACATACATACATGTTTGCCAGTGACGTTTTAAAATCATGAAAATTAAAAAAAAAATTAATTTTCAAATAATTTACAATTAAATAATATATTTATCAATGGGTTTTTAATGACTTTATATCACTGTAAATCGGCTGATATCGATGCTTGCAGATCGAGTCAATCGCGAAGAAGCATGCCGCTCTCTCGCAGGCAGCCAAGGCTGACCTCGCTGACAAGTTTCCTATAATCGCCGACATCTTCAGCAATCCAATGATTCAGGATATCGTTCAGAAACATCTGAGAAAGCTCGATACATGAAGAAAAAGTTTAAGCG
This sequence comes from Allodiplogaster sudhausi, assembly GCA_945643635.1. NCBI lineage: Eukaryota > Metazoa > Nematoda > Chromadorea > Rhabditida > Diplogasteridae > Allodiplogaster > Allodiplogaster sudhausi. The sequence continues at coordinate 101,633 of CALZFC010000100.1, read as the reverse complement.
TTCTCTCTTTTCTTTGTCAACCATAGCAATAATATGAAAAATAAGTACTTACGACATTTATTCAAGTACAATTACTAATCATTTCGAAAAAATTAAACTTGTATATCAACATTTAATAAGCGTGAGATAAAGCAAGAACCTGGTTTGTACGCATGCATAGTATGACGAACTTCAAGCAAATATGTATGCTTCCGGGCCGTATAATAGCAGAGATTACAAAATGAACACAATGCACAATTCTGAAAATTTCGAAACGTCGTCCAAGTCCACACCACAAATGGTGTTGTCTGCCTGCTCACGTTGTCTGTCCCACGCTGCATTCGTCGATGAATTTCAACGCTACAATGCGAGTTTCTTTTCTTCAACTCCTCCTGCCTCGTGTTTGCTTGTTGACGCATTAGAAACGGCAACTTCCTTGTCACTGTCCGTAACCATGCCAGCCAGCATTTCTTCGCGTTTGTTCTCTGAATTCCAAGAAGAAAAATTCTCAACAGTCGGTGCCTGCTACTGCATTTTGTTTTTACTTGTACACTTGTTATTTTAACGATTTCTTTGCCTCTTTCAGAAACGCGCACGATTGTTGAATACTTGAAGGCTGCTCAAGAAAGAATGCGGTGGTATCCATAACCTTGAGCTCGATAACTGCACTCCTCTTCTCACCGCAATGGTCAATGGAAAAAAAAGAATAATATCCTATTTATTTCATTGAAATTAATTTGAAGAAGTAATATGAAAATACATGTCTAATTTAATTTTTTTTTATCAAGTTTTACTTTTATTTTGCAATCACTTTTCCCTTCAGGAATACTCAGATTTTTAACCTACGCTGAAAATCGGCATTTTGTTGGAATTTGGCAGAAAATGTAGGCAAAATAAAGAAAAAAAAATGATGCCATTTACATTAAAACTATATACATAAGTATATAAGTCCCTGACTGTTATTCTTTTTTTTTCTGCAATGTGTTTTTACCAATTTTACAATTAAAATTACTTGTTTTCTTCCTTATTTTCTGACCTGAAGCATAAAGTATCGCTTCGTACGTGGCTCCAAGCTTGTGAGAATCCTTCATCGTGGTTTCCGTGACCATGTTTGCATACCTATTTTGAATCATGTTTTCCGCGTCTGTTTCTCCCTTATACATACAATTCATGAAATACCGTATTTTTAACGGTGTCGCGAAGCAGAAAGTCTTTGTAACACTACGGTTTCAATGTTTTTTCTCTCTCTCGGTATTGTAGCTGTCTCGGTTCATACTATATCAATACCGTATTTTTCTTCTTCTTCTAACATTTTGATACGCTTCCTTGCAAGCATCATCGTGCTAAAGTTGGAAGTTGCCATCGCGGAGGGCAACGAAGAAGTGCAACCGAAGAAACAGCAAAGACAGGTTTTTTTTACTTCTTCCTTGATATCATAGCCATATTTTTTTATAACTATTTCAAGTTTTCAGTATAATATCCTTCTTAAAATGTATGTGCTAAGCAACCTTATGGTTAGAGAAAAATCTGGACTAACCATGAGAGGGTTAGAGTTAGAGGAAAATGACAGATAAGAGCCACCATTGCGCTTGCCCGGGACAATGAGAATCAATCTCTGTGCTTTCGCTTCCCTCTCTCGTCGTCTTTAGATGTTTCACTCCTTCCTTTTTCATCTGTATTCGATACGTGCCCAACGCTGTTGTTCTTCATCCATCAATCGAACGAGACGCAGGATATCCCTTCAAATTTCTCCCTCCGTCTCTCTCTCTCTCACTCGATCAGACTCTCTCTCCCTCTCCCTCTCTCCCTCTCTCTCAATCTGTAACACTCTCTCCTCTCTGTCTCGCTCCCTGTCTCTCTACAGCAGCTCACGCATTTCTAACACCGTCATAAATCCATAAATACGTACGCTTATAAAGGAGCTGTCCCCGAGAGATAAGGAAGTTTCTAAGAAGTTCACTATATATGTAGATACATGCATCAACTATTGGAAAAATGAGTGTTAAAGTTGAAGAGCGACAATGAAAAGGTGCTGACCGGCCGAACAGATGAAAGTTGAAAACGGTATCTAATAGAAGGTTGTATCGAATTGGGTGATGCAGATCAGGTCAAGAATTAGTGGAGAACTAGAGAGAATGGAGGTGAGAGAGAGAGAGAGAGAGAGAGAGAGCAAGAATGAAGGAGTGAGCGAGGAATGACAGCTAGTGCTTGTGTGGATACGGCTGAAAAGAAGACTAAGTCACAGGCAACGGTGGGAATTATTAAAGCTTGAAAAAGGGAGCTATTGAAGTTGTATACTAGTTCTTCGACGAAGCCTTCCCGTTTCCATCGCCGGGGAGGCCATCCGTAAATAAACAGGCATATTAGGTATTGACTTCTTTTTTCCTCCTAGATTCTGATGAGCGGTAAAGCTTTGACTTCGTGAGAATATATATATATATATATATATATATATATATATATATATATTTATTCGCTGTTTCATTTACGATCCTTCCGAGAAGCTACGCGGATGGGAACCAGGGATCACTTCCATATTTTTGTAGCGATACTTTTGACTGTTTGAACCAATGGAGAAAAGGGAATTGTTTTGTTCTCAAATTTATGACTTGAACTCAGTCTCCTTTCTTCTTTCCACCATTTATTATAACTCACTGATGATTGAGCATCCAGAATCATAGATGCTACTCCATCTCTATCAATTCGGCCCTTGCCTGGTACACTCTCCCTCTGTTTCATACTCTCCGTTTTTCCTCCCTCCCCCTCGTTCTCATACACTTCCTCTCCCTCCCTTCCTTCTCTCCCTCTTCCTCTCTCTCCATCACCCTCTCTCACTCTCCCACTCCCTCTCCCTCTCCCTCTCTCTCTCTCACTCTCGCTATCCACCCTGCATCGCCTGTGTCTCATGCAATTCCTACTCCTCTGTTGTGCATTTTGAGTCATTCATTGCAATGAAGAACCATCAGCAATCGCATTGTGATTGATCGAAGAAGAGAGAAGGGATAGCAAAGATGGAACGGGAGAGCCCAGTGAGAGAGTGAGTGAGAGAAAGAGAGATAGAAAGAGTGAGGGGAGAGAGAAAGTGAGAGAGAAAGGGAAAGAGAGAGAGAGAGAAGGTGTGAGAGAAAAGGGAGAGAGAAAGAGTGTGGGAGAGAAAGAGGAAGAGAGAGAGAGAGTAATAGAGATAAGGAGTATGAAAGAGAGAAAGTGTAAGATAGAGAGAAAGAGAGCGAGAGAGAGAGAGAGAGGGAGAGGGAGAGAGAGAGAGAGGGAGAGGGAGAGAGAGAGAGAGAGAGAGGGAGAGAGAGTGAGATAGAGAGAGAGAGAAATTATAGGAACCCGCCGCTGTTTCGTCGAAGGAGAAAGAGATAAGGATAAGGCAAAGTCATGCGCCCGCAGAAGAAAATGGGATGGGAGCTGCGGCTTGTCGGTTATCTATAAATTGGGACGAAAAACTACGCTGTTTTCAGGCCTTTGCCGCCAGCTGTATAGCTCTCTCTCTCTCTCTCTCTCTCTCTCTCTCTCTCTCGCTGTCTTGCTGTTTCTCTCTCTCTCTCGCTCTCTCTCTCTCTCTCTCTTAATCTCCTCCTTTCTCACTTTCAAACGTCTATGCTCTCATCTCTTTATATCATTTGAATTAATCTTCTCACCCCTTCGCTTTCTCTCTCTCTAATATCTCTCTCTCTCTCGCTCTTTCTCTCTCTCTCGCTTTTTCTCTCACTCTCTCTCTCTCTCTCTCTCGCTCTTTATGTCTGGCGAGCTATCCTTCGTGTCAATCCTTCCTCTCTTTTACGATTCTACGCATTTTTTTGCTCCTTAGACAGAGGCATGAGCGTTCAAATGGCCGCACTGACAGGCATGCGTTTTGTGGTGCGGATTGGATGGAACGGTGACTGTAAAGTGCGAGAGAGAAAGAGAGTGAGAGAAAAAGAGAGAAAGAGAAAGAGAGAGAGTGAGAGTAAGAGAGAGTGAGAAAAGAGAGAGAGAGAGAGAAAAAGAAAAAAAGAGAGAGAGAGGGGGTTGGAACATCCAGACAAAGATGTATGTAGATATATGGAGGTAGATAGAGAAAGAATACATAGATGTAGAAGAGTGGTGAGATGAAAAGATAAAGCGAGAGAGAAATAGAGAGAAGAGAGTGAGAGAGATAGAAAATAAGAATGAACAGAGAGAGAGAGAGAGAGAGAGAGAGAAAGAAAAGAGCGAAGTTCTTTCTTCCCTTTCCTTCCCTCTCCTCCCTCTCCTCCCCCTTACTTCTCGCCGGTCGAACCCACGCGATCTGATCTCCCGTGCCTTGTTCCTTCCTTTTCACGCTTCTGTTCAAGCCATTCTTCTATTTCTTTTCCCTTTTTATTCTTTGCAGTTGTACTATTTCAGTAGCCTTCACTAACTAGGATACTCTTTAACTACATATCGTCAATTCAATCAAGGTATTTCCATGACTTTGATAATAGCTGTTAGCCGGTATTCTGCTGGATTTTGAAAGAAAAAAAAATCACTCTGTTCGGTGTCAAGAGAGCTGAACATCATTTTGTCGCTGGATCAGGATCGGTGTAATTCAAAAAGGAATTCACCTTTCTTTGGAAGCAAGTCTTTGCTTCTATCTGCTTAACACAAGATTTTAGTGAAGAAATATGCAATGCACCTCGAATGGGAGCATAAAATGTTGAAGGAAGGAATGACACGTAATCGCTAATCCTTCTGAAACGTCTTTTCTCCAATAATGCATCTGTGTTTACATTATACGCTTTCTGTGATAATTAAATCCATAAAAAAATAAATGACCATAGAGAACTGATCTCAATTTGCAGGGCCTCTGTTATGCTCCCGTGAGAGTGCAAAGGCAAAGGACAACGACAGCTTCAGGTTTGAACACATCCAGGGATTTTTTTTAATCTTTCCAATTTGTTCTGGACAACTCAACCTTAATACTCTGTAAACAAAACTTTTCATTGAAAAGTATTCTATTACAAATACATCGGCAATTTTTTTTATTAACTATATTGTATTTAGAGAAAGAATTTACTGCGCCTCCTATAGTTAGCAGCACGTTCATTTCCATATACCATTAAAATTGGGAAAGTCATTTGGAGATGCTTAGAATGACCATTCTCTTGTTGGTAGCAAATTGTAATTATGCAACAAAAAAAATATACTCGTCGCAACCTATTCTAGTCGAGTCAGCTTACTCTGTCTCGTCATTTCCAGAATGAACTTCTTCTTCGTGCGCAACAGCGATGTCGACTGCCTCTACCAGCTGGTCGCTCCAGGCATCGTGCCCGGCTCGCTGGACATTGATGGCGAACCCGAGGTTCCTTAATCATTGTACTCCCCTCCCTCTCACAGAAACACGCTCCCTACTTTATCGAAAGTTCAGGGGAAAGAAGAAGCAAATGGCCAGCAGAGAGAGAATCATTATACTCCTATACATATTTCCATCGGAAAAGCACCACATTCTACTATTTTGTCGCCAATTTCTTTTATCGTTTTATGTGCAGCCTGTATTAAATAAAGACTTCCTTTAAACATGTCATCCTCGCTCCTCTCAGGAACGAATGGACACGGGCAACGACGACGTCGGCGAGGATCCAGACATGAATTCGGACGATCCGAACGTTCGCAGCACTAAACATTTCTTTTCGCTTCCTTTATATTACTCATTCTCTTCAATCACAACCCCCCACCACCGTCCCAATTATAAGACATTGTTATAGGGCCCCGAACTTCGCAAGACGATCAAGACGGTAATCAAGCGCATCATCAAGAAGTTTGAAAATTCGCGTCGCGGCGTTGACGATCTGAAGGCGGCGATTGTGGGGCGCGACGAGAACTCGCCGTGCTGCGTCGTCAAAGTGTCAGTCTCCAAATTTATATATTTTTAGCTTTAATTCTTGACATAATAGTTGACACCCAAAGCGTGTGGTGCACTCTACCGTATTTTGCCGCTTACAAGGGAACCATCTGAAGATAAGTTGGAGAATTTTGATCTCACCTATCCAGATCGATAGTCCAAGTCGAGAAATGATGATAACCATTTTTACTTTTTCCTTAATGGCCTCTGGCGATTTTATATTGATTTTTAAATTTTGCATAAAATCGCGGATTTAGTGACCTTGCCATTGTCAATGTGTCACTTAAGCAATTAAACATGGCCTGCGCGGCGCAGTGGGATGCGCGCTCGCCTGCAGTTTTGAGCGTCGCAGGTTCGAACCCCATTCGGTTCAAATATTTTGCTGCAGTTTTGCAAGTTCAAATTTGAAGAAGTACATAAAGAGAAAATTTTTTCAATGAGAGGAGAGTGCATATACACTTTAAATTGGTGTTAAAAAATTTTTACTTGTGTATAAGGGCATTCCGTGTTGGATGGTGTTCAATTCGCCCTTGCTTGCGAATCCACTATCAACCTATTCAGTGGGGCCTACCCCAAAAAAGTCGAGGAAAAAAATTTCCCCGAAAATCACCACAGGGGGGTAATTTGGTGCGAGGATTGCGAATATCTAGTTTATTTTTAATTCTGAAGTCATTTAAAAAAAAGTTACGGTAAGTAGGTATGCGGTATAAATTCCAAAAAAGAAGTACGGCGTAAACAACAAGAAGTATGTAGACTATCTGTCCGAGTTCCTGTTGAGGAAACAGTTCGGAAAACAGAAAGGAGTCTTCTTCCACAAAAGGAGATCAAAACAAATTTCTATATTTTTTTTAATGACTTCAGAATTAAAAATAAACTAGATATTCGCAATCCTCGCACCAAATTACCCCCTCTGGTGATTTTCGGGGAAAGTTTTTTCCTCGACTTTTTTGGGGTAGGCCCCACCGAATAGGTTGATAGTGGATTCGCAAGCAAGGGCGAATTGAACACCATCCAACACGGAATGCCCTTATACACAAGTAAAAAATTTTTAACACCAATTTAAAGTGTATATGCACTCTCCTCTCATTGAAAAAATTTTCTCTTTATGTACTTCTTCAAATTTGAACTTGCAAAACTGCAGCAAAATATTTGAACCGAATGGGGTTCGAACCTGCGACGCTCAAAACTGCAGGCGAGCGCGCATCCCACTGCGCCGCGCAGGCCATGTTTAATTGCTTAAGTGACACATTGACAATGGCAAGGTCACTAAATCCGCGATTTTATGCAAAATTTAAAAATCAATATAAAATCGCCAGAGGCCATTAAGGAAAAAGTAAAAATGGTTATCATCATTTCTCGACTTGGACTATCGATCTGGATAGGTGAGATCAAAATTCTCCAACTTATCTTCAGACGGTTCCCTTGTTAGTGAATAACATACTCATCAGTAATGCAAATGTCTCTCATAGCATTGAACAAAATTACTGTACATATGTAGATACATACATGTTTTCAATGGATAGTGCACTGAACGGAAAATATATAAATGCAGGCGAGAAAGTAATGCTGCATATATAATGTTTTTTTTTAGATCAAGTGTTTATAAATTGATTGGATCAGCGAGAAAGAAAGAGAGAAAAAATGTGAACGATATGACCAACAAGAGCCCTTTAGTCCACGCCGCAACAACCGCCCGCAACGCGGCGATCTCCTCCTGCTGTCCATCCGCATCTTCCGCTACCCGTTCATCACGACACTCCGCCAGCTGCGTCGCACGCCCGCTTGCGCGCATGCGTTTGCGCGCGATCGCGAGAAGTACTGCGTCAACCCGATGCACTACGTCACGCGGCCAGGGCCACGTTCGTTTTGTTTGTGTTGTTCCTCTCATGTTTTGCCCGCATTCTGGGAAAAAGGGTACTGTCGTCGAAAAGTTACTGCTTCTGAAGAGCATCACACTGATTTTTGGCATCGCTATGCAATTTTTGGCAGAAATAGCTAACTCATTCTGGTTTCCGGGATCGAGAGCTCCTTCCCCATCCCTAATCGGCAGCGTCGTCGAGAGCATTGTCTGTAATTACCTTTAAAAAAAATTATTCAAACAGTAGCACGCGAAGGCCACGCTCTTTTCAGTTCATCTTAGTTCCATCATTTTTCCCCATATATACATCATCATATATGTTTCTACAGTATTATTTGACATTTTTATGCAACAGCTGAATGGGAATTCTGAACAGCTACAGTGTATGAATATTGTTGAAAACTAGATCGTTAGAATTCGGCTTTCAGAACTAACGGCATTTTCCGAGGCACTCCGTTAAATGAAGGCGCTTTCTTCTTCTTCTTCAACTTTTTCGCAATTCGCATACAATGTTTTCTTTCATTTGCCCACGTTATACACCCTCCTGCTTAATCCTTAAAATCCTTCTATTTGTTTAGCTTGTCATCTTAAAATCATGCATCTTTTATGTAGTCTATACAAAGCGAGCCTTTCGCCAGACGACAAAAACGGATTTACATAGGAAGAAAACACATTCAGCAATCCCGCCCGTGCCGGTCGAGCTCGGCCGCGTCTTCCTTGACTCGGACCAGCCACGCATCAACGTCGCGAAAGAGCTTGTTAGCACGCTTTTACAAGTCACACGGTTATCTCTATTCATTCTGCCGGGCATATCCATCTAAACCTACGGATTAATCTGTAATGAACGGCACAGACATTTTGCTTGCGCGTTGCGCTATTTTATTTATTATAAAGTCTCTTACAAAAGATGCAGCCATCTCTAGCAGTTCGGCCTTAACTGCCTACTGTATAATTGCTACAAAAATAGAAAGTTAACGAGAGACCATGAAACTGCTGATAAAATAAACATAATCTTGTGAAGAAATGTCCCCCCCCCCGGAGACCTTCCATCCCTCCAACCGCTTGCTTGCAGAACATTCCAAACGTGAGTCTGACGAAGGAGCAGTGCGAGGCAGACAAGTCGTCGCCAACGACGCCGACATCAGAAGACGATGACGTCATCGCGGTCAGCGACTCGCCGACGCAGCAGCAGGCGCGTCCACCGCCCAGCATCTCGCTCTCCAATCCGGGTAAGAGCACAAAAACCAATTTTGAAGTTCCGCTCTTTTCCCTGAATATAATTCAAATAGATTCGTGGCACTTTATATTGGGAACAAATGTAACCGACAAGGTACAATGTTTACTGAGGTTTTTCCATTAACTTTATGTATGGTTATCATCATGTTAAAAAAAATATATTTAAGTTGGCCACACTGCTCGAACCTCGATAGTGTTTCTTTAGCGTTAAATTGTTTAATGTGTGATAGTTAGCTTCCTTTTCATGGATGCTGTATTTTTGTTTGAGAGTATTTCTGCAAAAAAAGAGGGAATCTATACCATAAATGCCAACTCCTAAAGAGGATGCCCATGTAGCATAAAATCTACCGTACACTACTGTCTCCATTTCCTGTCTAGCAGCACAATTCTTGAGAAATACTGTAGCTTCTAAGGTCCCTAGATAGCCTCTTTAAAGAATAATAGTAAATTAAACGGAAATGACAATGCCCAGGTGCGCTCATTGACCTCGTGCCGTATCCGACGCCGGCATCGTGGCTTACGCTCACGTACTACGAAGAGGACAGACGCATCGGCAATCCGTTCAACTCGGCCCACTCGCACGTCCTCGTCGATGGCTTCACGCTGCCGTCCAGCATTGAACGGTACACACAAAAAATTGTATGATTTTCATAAGAGCGCATACTCGTTCTTCCTGTAGACCGATAAATGAACATGATCCCAGCCTATAATTTCTCCCCTCTCCCTCTATACCTTTCCTTCCTTCTCTGCCTTCTCTCTTTCCCTCTCTGCTTTCTTTCTCTGATTATCTCTTTTGACTTGCCTTCCTCGACTTTCCCATCTTCTTTCTCGCTTTTATAAAACAAAGACATCCTTCAGCTTTTCCCTCGGCTACTTGCCAAATCCGGTTCGAAGTGCCGAGACGACGTGGGCGCGCTCCAAGATTGGCAGAGGACTTCGTTTCTATATTCTCGGCGGTGATGTGAGAGCATAGACATAATTAATTACTCAATCATTTGAATATTTATTGACATATGAAAAAAAAAAACGAATACTTTGTTGTTGTTGTTTAGCCTTACATATATTTAATGATTAGCAACAGGGCATAATGAAGAGAGGACGTTATTTACATACATTACATTAAATTACAGCACTCTTCTTTCCTATTAGATTTACATGGAAGTGCTGATGAATCACCCGGTCTACCTGCAATCTCCGCTGGTGAATCTGCGCCTCGGCTACTCACTCGCGACCGTTTGCAGAGTGAGTCAATTTGGCTTCCTTACTTCTTTACATTCTTACAATTTGCCACACTTCTTCTTTAGTCAGACCAATTTTACTCCGATTACCATTTTATTGAGAATATTGACGTGATGTCTCTTATTGTTAGTAAGAAAAAAAACTACATAATTCAGAAGAATAAAAAAAGTAGTGCAGGATTAACTTTGAAAAAATACAGAATAAAGTTAAAAAATACAGATTTAACTTTTTTTAAATTCAGAATTGACTCTTAACAAAATGCATTGGACTTCTTGACCCCTTAAAAAGTAGAGTGAGTCAACTCTTCCTCTCAGATCCCACCACGCGCTCGCATCATCATCTACAGCAACGACCACTTCTTCAATGTGCTCGTGGCGCGTGCGCAACTCGACTTTGACGCCGTCTACTCGCTCTATCAGCTGTGCTCGTTCCGCGTCGCCTTCACGAAGGGATGGGGACTGCGCTACTCGCGACAGGCTACTATTAATACTCTTTCTTACCTTCTTTCTTTCTTTCTTGTCTTACCATTATTCTTTAAATCTTTAATCATTTACTCTTTCTCCAAATTAAATTTCTTCTGGAAATTCAAAAGAAATGTTCTTCATTGCTTTTCTAAAGAGTCTGATTGAAAGTAGTTCATGGCTTCCTGACATTAAACTTTCATTTTTGAACACCAAACTTTCTGTTTAATGGAAGAGAAGGCTTCGATCTCTTTTTATGTCAGGTCATACATATTTTCGCAATCATTGAAGAAACCAAAGCAGGGTGTGGTGCCGGAATCATGGAGCCATTTTTTTCCATGTCTCATTGGCTCTTCTTGTCCAGGTCATCTCGCAGACACCCTGCTGGATGGAGGGAGCGATCAGTGGGCCAAACTTCTGGATCGATAACGTTCTCCAGAAGATGGGCCCGCCGCCCAAACTGTGCGGCTCCGTAAGCTGAGCTGGAGGAGGTCTCGTACCTGTTGGGGGCATTCTAGGCACTCCTAGATGCCCCCCCTCCCGACCACACCCCGATGTCCCTTCGATCTTCATGACCTCATGCTTCCCTCATATACTCCTTTTCCACCTCTTACGCGCATTCTCTTCTCAAACCATATTACTCTCTTCGTAGTTCGCAACAGCTCAAACTGGCTGCCTCTCTCTCTCTCTCTCTCTCTCTCTACTCTCTCTCCCTCCTTTTTCACTCACACTAACTCGTCACCGCAACTCTCGTGTCGTGTTCCCACTTCAGTCACTTCGCTTACGCTTAATATTCTCTCTCTCTCTGTCTCTCTCTCTCTCTTCTCTCTCTCTCGCCCTCTCTCTCTCTCCTCTCTCTCTCCCTTTTCTTGTGTTTCATTTAAAGATTCACTCTATCCTCCTCTCTACCTGTCGCTTTTCATCGTCGATTTATTACTCGCACTCGGCTTATTCCCTGTCGTCTTCCCATCGCAAAAAAAGGAGTTAAAAAGAAGTAAAAAAAACAGAAAAATAACCTCTCCTCATTGGTTTTGTCTCATCGCTCGTTGTTCCTCCCTTCACTTAAACGGCACTCTATTCACGACAGATTCTACGAACAGACACCGCGATTCTATATTTGCCCCCTCCCCATCAAACTCCGGCCCGGATTGTACAGATTGAGCCGGCCATTAAGAAAAAAGCTAATTCGCAGCATTTTCCTCTCTTGCTTCTTATGTGTTAGGCTAGAAAAGCCCGCGTACACATTCAATTCACCCCCCCCCCCTCCCTTTTAAATGCCCAGATATCTTCTCGAATATATATGTAGCTTCTATTCTATTTAGAGTCAGCAGATGTATGGAAAACAGAGTAAGATGCTTGCGATTCCTTTGTTTAATCTTTTTTGCAAATAAATGCTTCCAATAATGTGTTGTTTGTGTGTTGAATGGCACGAGACATATCATCGTCATCTTTGCGTGGGTGCCATTTCACTCTTTCTCTGATAAACATCATCGATAACGGAGAAATGGCTCACGGCGAAAGTGCGATGCACTCGTGATTCAGACGGCACTTTCTCTTTCTGGGAGAGACGAAGAAGAAGGAAGTTTACTCTTCCTGGAAGAGAAGAAAAATAACGCTTTCTCTTTCAGTAAGAGAAGAAGAAGAAGAAGAAGAAGAAGAAGAAGGAGAAGAAGAACGCGCGCTCGTTCTCACAACATTCTCTGTTTTTTTTTCTTCTTTGCAATCTTGTCTCCTGCTCCTCCTCATCTCGCTCTTCTTTATGAATCGTGTATGATTTCTTCTCCGATCCGACGATCAAAGGGAAGCCGCCGCCAGAAGAAGAAGAATGCACTTTGCCGAGATAACTAGGCGCGAGCTTCTTGGACGGCAAAGCTCGCTCAACAGCGAGATACATACATCTGTGATGAGGGGTTCAATGGGATGGAAGGATACATATTATATGTACATACATACATATATCGCCTTGTAAATAAAGTTGCGTCGCTACTATGAATGCTTCTGAAATGTTGCTAACAACAAGATGCTCTTGTAAACCGCGCTGCTCATGTTTAAGAGAAGAATAAGCACAAACAAGCGAACCAAGCGTAAGCTCAAGAAGGAAAAAAAAAACATAAATGAATGTGAAATTTCAAGCCCAAGGAATGATGGCATTTACCAGTTATGCAAGTTCACATTTGGATATTGATCCAATTTCTGTCTATAATGTATGTATATAATGTAGAGGTAACTTTTTGCGATTATATGATGGCTGTTTAGCAAAATGTTTAATGAATGAAGTGTGACCGACTGCTGGACATTAGAAGAGGGAGATAGAGAGTTAGACATGGAAGGAGAGAAAGAGCGACGAATAGAGAGAGAGAGAGAGAAGGTGAGAGAGAACGAGGGTTACAAGGAGAGAGAAAACGAGAGTGAGATAGGCTGAGCGTGGCAGCGATTTTGCTTGGCTGAATCGGTCACGCACACAAGAACTTGGAATTCAACACTGTAACCACTTCGAGCCTATTCTACTTAGCCACACAGAGAGACCTTGCCGGGCTGCATTCATCCTTTACTTTATCATGAGCAGTAGCTTCATTTCACAGAACCTCACCACGAACGTGTGAATTATTCCATAATAGAAATCTCCATTCGGCTCAGACCTTACCTCTCAATGATCCCCTTACAGTCCGCAGACCTTAACTCTTAATGATCCCCTTACAGGCAGTTTAAGTCTAATGCTACCTGCTTCCATTTGAGGTCATGAACATGATAAGATACGCCCTCACGCTAGCTGCTTCTCTCATATCTCTTGGTGGATTCGCGAACACCGAATACATCGGTTCGCGATGATTATGAATGATTATATTTTTTTCTTGTATTTAAAATAATAAATAAAAAATATCAATAAGATATTTACATTTTCTAGCGTGCCTATCTCCAAGCATTTGCCCCAAAGGACTCAAGTGCACAGATGGAGTCTGTTGCTCGGATGAGGCGGAGCCTCTTTGTCCTGCGAGCCGTCAAGGAAGTAAGCTTTTTCATATGTACGCCTGGTATATGCCTGAAAAAAGTATGTTTTTCCTTATTTATAGCACGCCTAAATATGCTAATCGGGTGATTTGAGTTATTGATTTTTTTCTCGATCAATTGTTGATCAATGAAACCAATATGCTACCACTTTAAGAGTGTCACTATACAGAAGCAATCCTGAAAATTTCATAAACTTTTATTTACTTTGAAGAAAAATATGCATGAAAAACCAAAATATACACATTCATTGTACGCTACGGTAATGGATGGTTCAAAGCTGAATTATCATGGGTTACAGAAGGACCATAAAACATATATTTTTGTCGATAACTTCGGCACTAAATACGAATCTCATTGTCAGGTGAGAGAAAGCGAAAGAGTAAGCGTTCGATATCATTTAACAAAGTCTGCGGAAACGTTGTGCATTCTGTTGAAGTGTTTGATCTCTCTCGTCTCTCTCTTCCTCTCTCTCTCTCGTCTCTCTCTCCCTCTGTCCCTCTCTCTGTCCCTTGTCTCTTTCATCCTCTGTCCCTCTCTCGTCTCTCTCTCGTCTCCCTCCTTCTCTCACCTTTTTGATAACCATACTTCGCTCAACCACACAGACTGCCGTTCCTGTGCGCGTGATCTGGTGCGCTCGACCCGCGAATGCGAAGTGCGCGAGACGTGCGTCAGATGCCTCCATACAAAGGTCAGAATTCAAAATAAGGGGAAAACATATTTTTGAAATTCGAGCCCTTTGGCGTGAATTCATTCACTTATGCATGTAATGAGTTTGGAGAGGTGCCACTACAGCGCGCATTCATACGTACATACATATATGACGGTGCAAACATGAAGTCCAGGTACATTTGTCCAAAAATGTACCTGTACTTTTTTTGCATTTGCTGCACGAATATACCAATGTGCAAAAAAAAAAATGTTTTACCACTATTTATACAATGGTACACAACAAACCATACCCAGGAATTTCATTAGACTAATGCTGAGCTACACAAGACTGGGTCGTGCGCCTGGCCTAGCCCCCCCCCCTTTTTCCTCAGAAAAGCCCTACCATTGAGGTGTATTACGGCAGCGACTCCTCTGGCTGCCTGACGGCGGCTGTTGCGTGCGGCGCTGGTGATGTGCCACGAGTGCGTGTCTTTATGCTAGGCGCGGTCGACTTCCGCGATGACTCACCCGATATGATGAATCGCATATATTAATCATATATACAGTCCCGCCCAACATTTCAGGTACATAGATTAATCAGATTAATTAGATTAATCTAAATAATCTCCATTGATTTTTCAGCGCATATGACGCATTTCCTTGGAGTTTTCAGAATAATATAGACTAATTTGACGCTGTTAAACACGTTGGTAACATTATTTTCTCAAAATAAGTTGACATTAACGAGAAAATTCATATTTTAGCCAGAAACCCGTTCAAAAAATGCAGCACATTGCGCATGTAATGCAGCACATTGCGCACCGTTTTCAAACAGGTTTCAGGCAAAAATATGAATTTTCTCGTTAGTGTCAATTTGTTTTAAGAAAATAAGGTTACCAACGTAATTATATTAGTCTAGCTTAAACTGAAAAGTCTATTGAAATGCGTCCTGTGCGCTGAAAAATCAATTGAGATTATTTAGATTAATCTAATTAATCTAATTAATCTATGTACCTGAAATGTTGGGCGGGACTGTATATATATATATAATTATATAAAAAATTTTTTTATATATTTAAAAGCAGGTTATTTCAACAAATTAAACTCTCAAACGACGCGAAACTGCTGCTGGCAAATTAGTATGAACCATAGAACGATTCACATCATTACATCAATCAAACAATCAAGCAGTGACTGCGTCTGGCTTTGAATGAAAGAACTGTCGAAGAAATATTAATTACATACATAAATGATTGGAGGCATATCTATCCAACCAGTTCTGTGAAGTGTAGGTTTTTACATTAATTTCTTTATGGAGAGCGAAATATTTTTTTATCGATCTAGAAGAATGGTCTGCTCGGAAAACGGGGTCTGGCAGTATTTCTCACTGCTGGGCGACCGGCCAACACCCGTGAGTCGAGTCGTCTGTTATGGGCGTAGGTTTTTGCTACCTTTTGATCTACTCATCTTCTGCCCTAAAGAGCTTTAAAAAACATGTTGGAATCTCACTAGAAAAAGAAAAAGAAAAAATAAATTAATTTCGCTTGAGTTTCATGCTCCCTTAACTGCGAGGCAGGTGAGGGAAGAACAGCAGTGAAATTATGGCAATTTGAATGTGTTTCGAGTATACGGTTGAATGTCGGACTGCTCACTCCCTCCTCCGGCAATCTTTGATTCTCGAAGATGGCGTATTTGAGTCTCATCCATCAATCCTTTCAGATATCGATGATGAACAGCAGAGTCCGATCGTTATCCGTACGCGATCTACGTTTCCTTCCGAACAAATCGACGACAGCATGCTAATACCGGCGTATGGCGGCAGTGAAATCAGCAGCATTCACTTTGTTAGTAACATCTTACTATAGATTCGTTTGAAAATTTGAAACATTCATGATTGCTAACAACAAATTATTGTTTAATTTTCGTTCTTCGACATTCATTCCCAAGCGGTCGCCGAGTTCTTGGTGGACGAGGAAGAGGAGGGCGACACGGAGAACGGCCAATTCCGTACGATGTCTCCGTCCGAGCTTTTCCCGCGTAAGTCTCTACTTTTTAGATGTACACACATACATTTTTAATTTTAAAAAATGTATGCTATTTTGTTCAGCAATAACCTTTCATTTCTCTCATTGGTTTTGTTTTGCGCGGTTTTGCCAATATTAGATTCTTCATTGGACACAAATAAACAAGCAGCGATTTTAGCCGGTATATTTATTCAAACAATGTGGCAAATATTTGAGTTTGATGCAGGCAACCGCGACTACTTTTCGTACACGGGCTCGCTGACAACTCCGATGTACTCGACTTGTGTTGCGTGGACCGTGCTTAAGACGCCAATTCTGATCTCACAAAGACAGGTTCGACACAAAAGAACCATGACCATTCAGAAACAAAGACCAAGCTTCTAATCATACTTCTATGTACTAGTTGACCAAAAAAAGATGTATTCGCATCGCATATGTTGAGAAAGTCCGTAGGCCAAGAGAAAATGATAAAATAATCAACGCCTCATTGTTTTAGCCGTATTTAAGATGCTAGTTGAAAAAAAAATCACTCAAAACATGTTCGCATATGATTTGTTTCAAGAGCATGAAGTCGAAATGCTTCAATTACTGAAGGCAACCTTTTCAGCTCGATCTTCTCCATGATCTTACCGAAGAAAACACGCGAAATGCGCACCTGATTCCCGTATTAGGGAGAACTAAGGTTTACCGCAAATATTGATAACCCTAAGATAAGTTGGCGTACCCCTTTTTCCATTTTCTCCACGGATCTTATATGTGTTGAAGACGCCATAAAAACATTTAAATCATTATTCAAGGCGTCATTAGTAATTGAGGTTCTAGTGTAGAAAATTAAGTCTGCTAGCATTTTATAATCTGAATAGTACTATTTGCTTCCCATGTGACTTCTTACATAGTCTGTATACTTCCTTCCTACAACGAATGCTCCATTCACATTTGCACTTTTCCACCCACAACTCGCATTCTGCGCTCATATTGATTTTTCTAAGAAGTTAAAGTATTTTCATAATATTCTCCGTCTCTGCAGTATTCAAATAGTTTACGTTTGAGATCTTGACTATTTATTCGCTCAAGCAAACAAAGAACTCGATATGCTTTATTGAAGCAATCCAGCATGACGACACTTGCAATGAACGAACAGTGGTGCTGACGTCATCAACGAGAATGAACAGATTCTCCGGCCCAGTTTCCTCTCACAAATCATTGGTCGCTGCGGTCGTGTCCATGTCGTCCCAATTGCTGCTCCGTTTCGCTCATCCTATATGCAATAAAACCCTCGGGACTACCTGGACATCCCAATCTTTACCCTCAGCTGCCTAGTCTATTTTTGTTTTGGACGAATTGTTGATCTAACCCAACGAATTATGAGGCGGCGAGAAAGAGAGATGAAAGTGGAGTGAGAGCGAGAACGAGAAAGAGGAGATAGAGCAAGACAACAAGAGAAAGAGAGATAGAGAGAGATAGAAAGAGGGAGAGAGAGCAAGAGAGCAAGAGAAAGAGAGAGAGAGAGAGAAAAGAGAGGGAGAGAGAAAGAGAGAGAAAGAGAGAGGGAGAAAGAGAAAGGTAGAGAAAAAGAGAGAATGAGTGCACCTCCGCAGTCCAGGCCGCGTGGTTGTCCGCGACCTCTCGCTGGCAGCCGCTTGCTGCTGCGCCGAGTGCCGGCTGCTGGCTGCCGAGTGCTCCCGCACCGACTCTGCCGGACGGTACGCGTTTCGGCTTTGCCTAATTGAACAGTGTCTAATATTCAGTACTCATTTTACTCCCTCGTTTATGCAATGCCAAAAGTATTAATCATTCACTCTCTTTCTTTCTCTCTCTCTCTCTCTCTCCCTTACAGTTACGCTCTCTCTCTCTCTCCCTTACAGTTACGCTCTCTCTCTCACTTTTTCAAAACACAATCTCTCTCTCCGTGACTATCTGTTCTCTCTCTCTCTCTCTCTCTCTCTCTCTCTCTCGTCTCAGACCATACAAGTGTTGCGAGATCTCAATCAACATAGAGTTTCTTGTTTGCAGTTCTTATATTTATAGATAAATAAAGAAATATAAGAACTGCGAACAAAACCTCTCTGAGAGCGTTTAATTTTTTTGTTTATCCATTTTAATAGTGAGAATAGAAATTGAGCACAATCTCTGGAGAAGTGCGCATCGAAATTTGCATGTAATTTCCAACGACTGAATTACCGGCTACGTGACGAGTCTGCCGAGGGCGATCGCGGAGGCGGTGGCCGATTGCGCATGGTAGGAATGACGACGTCGTCCTCGGGCGCGGCTGCAGCGCGCACCTGCCACGCCGGCTTCTTCTCCCACCACTCCTCGACAGTCTGTTCGGCGGCTGGTGGCGACGGAGAGCGTCTTGCGCGTGCGGCTGAATCGATTGGAACACACTCCATTTCTTTATAAAAATATTCTGAAAAGCTCGTTTTTTTAGCTTACGCTGGCGAAAACCATCGTAAACAAGAAGAGAAAAAAAGGAATATACTTTTCACTAGCAATGAAACAAAGCGTACAAGTGAGAGAGAGAGAGAGGGAGAGAAAGAGAAAGAGTGAGAGAAAGAGAGAGGGAGAGGGAGAGAGAGATATAGAGAGAGAGCGAGAGAGAGAAATCACCCTTTGATGAAGCGCGCTCCTCGAATTGCTGCTGCTGCTGCTGCTGCTGCACGGGCGTACGGCGGCCTCTGATCTGACGGGCGTCTGGCGGGGCGGCGGCGGCCGCTAAGCGCCTTCTCTCAGCGGCGGCCGCACGTTCTCGCTCCCGCCGCCGCTCCTCCTCCTCCTCACGCCGGACTCGCTCGTTACGCTCCTCCCACCTGAAAATGAGTGGAGTTCCGTTCATTGCGGTTCTGCCTAAATGACACTCTCAACTTCTCTCAGCTAAGACCCAAATGAACCTACATACCAGGGATGTATCGGAATAAAAATTTTCATAACGGAATTCGGAATTCGGAAGTCGGAAGGTCACCATTCATAACGGAATTCGGAAATCGGAATTCGGAATTCGAAACTTCAAATTTCAATAAGAAAAATGGGACTTTTTCTCTCGAATTTTTGGTCCATCTCCCGCGCTTGGGGCAAACATAAAACAACAGTGAGATTAAATGGTGGATGTGCTCCGCCGTGCCATTATAATCTTGGGTGAAAGCTGAACAAAACATTGTGAAATATTTTTTTATTATTTACTATTGTTTTCTCGGTTTTGAACATTATCTCGCGCCCATGGAAAACTTCTACCAGTTACAGCAAAAGGTGCAAAAACTATGTATATAAAATTTGTTCAGTAGAGGAGATATTTTCATAACACAACTCATTTCCTCGCTCTGATCAGGCGAGAGATAATCACTCTCAGCTCCTATCTCTTCCCACCCTATCGATATGGGAAAGCGAACAAAGTTCTCTCTTTCCTCAGACCTTGACGTTTCCTGCGTCGCTATCAAAGTGTCTGTTGCCCTCATTGTCCACATCGTCAGGAAGGTACACTGCTCAAGTCGATGAAGGAGAGGAACAACAGTCGCCTGGCCAAGCTGGCGGAGTGCCCCTACTTAACATCTGTCATTTTCGAAGGTCGGAATTCGGAATTCGGAATTCCGATACACCCCTGCTACATACATATGTATATTAGCGGACCAAAAAAACGCCCATTTTTAAACTACCATTTTTTTTGCCTGACACCAAAGCAGGAGAATGAACATGTGAATTGGATTAGACTGAGCTTTCGTACTCCTTTAATTCTTGTATGCTAGTGTGCCCGTTGCTCCTCCTAATCTGTTGTCACCAAAAAAAGATTTCACTCATGAAGTGGCGAAGAACTGGCGTGCGCGCTGCTCTATGTCTAACCGTGCGATCTCGCGCCGCTCCTCTTCGACCTCCTTTTGCCGCTCGAGCTGCTTTCGTCGTCTGTTGTCCTCAATCTGTCGCTCGAGCTCGAGGCGGTGCTGCTCGACCTAAAAGAAAAAAAAAAGAAAAAAAACTATTTTTGATTTCGTGCCCTTTCGCATGAACACAAGGTAACAGACATTGTTGAAAGATGTTTTAACGATATTCAGAAAGATTTAAATTAATAAGTTTGAATTTCGTTGTCTTATAAAGGAGTGATAACAGCAATATCAATTCAAATTTCATGACCTTGTCTCTTATCGTCATTCTATAGATGAACAACTGGATGTCTTTTCTTGTTTGTGTATCATAAAGCTAGCTAACTGAGAGAAGGCAGCACCACTAGTTATTAGAGAAACAGTAATGGTTTTAAATACAAAAAAAATATTAGTTTTCCAGTTGCCACATTACATGATTATTATGGAAGAAAGAGGAAAACTAAACTGAAATAGAAATAATAATAAAAAAACATTAAAATAAAAAAGGACAGAAATAAGTACGTGAGACAGCGGCTTGCTGAGTGATGGCATACTCGTCGAATTCGACATCATCGGAAGAAGCGACGGCGCACGTCCGGCACTTGAATTCCGCGTCGAATAGCCGTCCTTTGTTGCAAGCTTTAGACATCATACATACAATATCTTCTAAATTTTTTTTAAACTTTTTTTAAAACCCTTTATCGATAACAGTTTTAAACAAAAAAATCACCTTTAAAGAAAGCAAAATGCGAATTGTAGAGTCAAAGGTTGGCAAGAAAATTAATTTGACTCTACTTATTAGAAAAGCAGAGTGTAATTGTTCTTTTCTTTTCTTTTCGAGCTCTTCTCACGACACATTCTTCTCACGACAAAGTGTGGCATGATCCTCCCGGCGAATGTCGGATGCTGAGGAATCGGCCGCGCGGCCAAGATGAAGTGGTTGCCGAGGTGATCCTTGGATGACGAGACACACACTCTCTACCACCAACAAGAAGATGCGAAAGAGAGCGGGCGAATGGAAAGAGAAGGGAAGAAAAGGAGAAGAAAAAAGATTACGAGAAATATAAAGATGCAGCATACATATATTTATCGATAAAAACATGCAGGCAAGAAAAAAAATCGTGTATCGCCCTCAATAATCCTTGAAGGGAAAGAAGCCATTGATGGATTCATGTGCGGATTGATATCAATTGACATTAATTTGAGTTGTATGTAAGAGCGGAAATTGGAAAGGAAGGATGTTTTCAGAATCGCAAGAAGATATTAAAGGTAAAATGAGTGAGAGTGGTAGAGATGTAGAGAAAGAATAAACCAGCGAGATAGAGAACGAAAGAGAGAGAGAGAGAAAGTGAGAGAGAAAATGAAAAAGAGTGCGAAAGAGAAAGAGAGAAGAAAGAGAGGAACAGACATGGAGAAGCACCTGGTCGAGTCGATGCGGCGCATTCGTGTCCGGCGAGCGGTTCCAACTAGCGCCGAGGCGTCGACGATCCGTGACAACGTTGCCGTGCGCGTCCTTGAGCGGCGCGCCGCATCCGCCTCGTCCCCACGGATTGTAGTCGGCGTCGACCGCCTGTACGCGGCGATAGCGAACAGAATGACAGGACAGAGACAGCTTGTGTGTTTGTGTAAGAAGAGAGTGAAAGAGCACAACAGAGACAGGACGAAGACAGGACGGAAAGGATATGCTTAAAAGAAACATCCTAAGCTCTGCAAGTGGATAGTAGAAAGGGCATAACCGTTCTAAATTTTTTTTATCAAACTGTTTTAACCGCACGAAATCTCGACCTGTTCCTGCTTTTTGAGCAGCTGCTGGCGCGCGTTGTTAGCGACGTTGAGTGGCATGCGGCCGGAAGGTGGTGCGTGGGTGTTGCTGTTGGACTGGCGATGCTTAGGGCGGCCGATGTCGGGTGCTTCGCAGCGCCACTGCGCCGAGCCACGCTTGCCGTTCAGCGGCTGCGGATGTGGACGCATCCACGGCGGGTCGTCCATCTCGACGGCCGCCTTAAAGGAGCTCATTGTCAGAAACGAAGAGAGAGATAGAGGGAGAGAGAGAGAGGGCGAGAGAAAAAGAGAAAGAAGGTGGAGAGTTATGTAGAGAGAGAGAGAGAGTACTTGGGGAGCGTCTTGAGGTAAGCATATTGCTTACATGTAGCTTGTTGCTTGAAATGCGCATATGCGTATCCTTTGTTGCTACGACGACTATCGCGAAAACACCGGACAGAAAGGCAAATAAGCACGCGCGGATTGGAACAACAAGAAGGAAGCAGGGTTGCCCGGAGCATAGGAATGGGCCGGGAACGTCCACCCCTCTGGTCTTCTAAAGCATTTTGCATGAGCGGAGGAATTTTCAGTGGCTACGTAGCAGAGGCAGGAAGATGAGGGGTTGAGTGTGTGTACTGGGCAGTGGACGACCCCCCCCCCCCCCCCACCCCCACTCACTCCTCTCTGTAGTGAGGGCGGCAGGCGGAGTAGGATGACCACCCTCAGGCGTCTCGATGCACGAGCAGACACTACGCAACCGAGCGAGTGTACAGCGGCAAAGTTAACGCGAGACGGGGAGGAAACAGAGATCGACGACAAGAAACGACACCCCCCCCCCTCCTCACCACCAAAAGTGTCCATTCCTTGGCAGTTTAGGCAGCTGTACTACTTTTCTATTGAAACAGCAAGAGAAACATGATTGCCGCCTAGCAAAAGTAACATGATTGCCAGCCGTGTTCTTATGTATGCATAGGGAATACGTGCTCTAACCGGCGTTCTAGGCCGTTGGTAGCCGTCGGCCCTGTCATTTGCTCTCCTTTGTTGATGTTCTTCTTGTTGCTGTTCATGATAAATCTCATGGCCACGTGGCGGCAAAGCAGAAGCATTCTGGTGCTGGTAGCCACTGCTAATCCTTCCCGGCGCCTTATCCTGAAAAGCTCGAAAGCTCGACATTGTTTAGGCAAACAATGCTTTACAAACGATTTATTGTTTGCTGAATTTATAGGCTTGCGGCTTGCCTGCCAGTAATGTAAACTAGCGATAAAGAAAATTTGAGTAAAGAAATGGACTCAGCTGAAAAACAGTCATGAAGATATGAGTATAAGGGCACTAACGCTGTTCTTGTGACTGTGATTTCCGGAGCTGGCTGAACTGAGCGTCGACATCGGCGTCCTCGTCGTAGAGGAGGGCGGCGTTTGGATGATGACGTCATCGTGCGCAGGTGTCACGACGGCCTTGATTTGTTTTTTTTTAACAGATCTTGTTGACAAGCAAGCAAACAATGTTCGGCCATTTTTTCTTCCACTTCAATAGACAATATGAACTGATGGATCTATGTATGTACGTATGTATATACATAGCCATAAATAGAAAAAGTAAAGGAGTGTTTGGACAAACAAGTGTGACTCTCAGTTTGGCAATCAACGAAAACACGCAAGGATTAGCGAATGGCATCAACGTTTGAATTCTACTTCGCTAAATATACTATTTTGTATATACAAACACAAGTGATATTAATTTTATTTTTGAGGATGTATATTGCAAAATCGCCGAAGAAGCGAACCCCAAACTGTTGATTGATGAGGAGATTGATCTTGGGCTCGACCGGAACGTAGCAGACTCTGCCGTCGAGATGCAGGACGCGCAGGCCGACGATCGAGCCGACCGGGTCGATGTACGGCGAATGGAACGGATTCGGGAAGGCTGAATTGCAGTTAAAGGAGCCCAAAATCGCTCTTGATTCGCGCCTTTAGCCTGACCGAAGTGCGAGAGAGCACGTGTTCTAAAGATGCGCGACTACCAAGGTCATGAAAATTGTAATAGATTAAGGACGAGTTTTTAGACCATTGTAGCCGCGTCGCTCAAAAGCAGATGCTCTCTTACCTTTGAGTCATGTAAAAAGGTAAGAGTTCAATCCTGGTTTTTTTTACTTCTTTAAGAAGAGAAAAATTATTCTAACCTAATCGGTCGTGCCAGCTCGAGGCGGCATCAACGTTGCAGTGAACCATCGCCTAATAACGGCCCGTTCG
Source organism: Allodiplogaster sudhausi (assembly GCA_945643635.1). Classification (NCBI taxonomy): domain Eukaryota; kingdom Metazoa; phylum Nematoda; class Chromadorea; order Rhabditida; family Diplogasteridae; genus Allodiplogaster; species Allodiplogaster sudhausi. The sequence goes on along the minus strand of CALZFC010000100.1, from coordinate 77,470 downwards.
CTTTAGACCAATACGAATACAAGAAGTTCCTCGAAAGAAATAAGGCATATATAATAATTGAAAACCATTAAGATGTTTAACACACGAAGAAGAAGGTTGAGTAAATGAAAACTGCGTCATATACATAGCGTTCGTTAGGACAAAAAATGTTGGTTTCTACGAAACTTGTTTTCTACGAAAACAATGGTGAGCTATAATTGTTATATAATAGTGGAGGTAGTTATGACAATGCAATTCAGCTACTGCCTCTGGAGTTCACCAATTTGACAAGTAGCCGGTCGCCAAGTGACCACTACACTATACGAACCACATGAATGGCCATCACAGACAAAGGTCCGCTTTGCTAAGCGAGCACGGAAGGCGGAGAAAGGACGACAGAGGAAGAGAAAGCGAGAGAGAGAGAGAGAGAGATCTGTAGGCGGCAGCTACAAATTTCGTCCGTGCTGGCATACGCTCACTTCCTCCATGCCAAAGGTATTACTCGGGAATGGGCTATAAATTGCGCAGTCTTCCTTCGAAAGAGGAAGCAAGATTTCTCCCAGACTTAACCTATACATAAGTATGTATGTACATATGTTGGTATTATTAGCAAACTAACAATTCCTGCAAATATTATGCCAGTTTTCACAGAAGTCTTGTTAAGCACTATTCGTACGAAAACAAAATAGCTTTGTAAATGCAACAACGAAGATTCTGAGGGATAAAAAACAGGGTTGGCCGGGGTCGGCCATCTCTGCTTTTCACAAGAGCCTGAAGAGGGGGGGGGGGAGCGGTTGCGACAAACAACCAGAAAAGTCTCGCGCGCACATGCCGTAGCGATTCTCGGATGCTGCGCTCTGTACACATCCATCCCGTGTCCTTCCATGACTCTCATCATAGCGTTGCCTTGCTCACTCGCCTGACAAGAACGTCGTCGTTGCCCGGACAACGCGACTTTGAAGGCTTCTGTCGCACGGCTCTCTTTTCTTTCATTCCTTTTTTCATCTGCGAAACATAAGGAGATCTATAAAAGCTGCTTGCAATAATGAAAGAAGAGTCTCTCTCCCGTATTCTCTGTCTCTTCCGCACTCTCCCTCTCTCATTCACCCTCTCTCTCTCTCTCTGCCCCTCTTTATATCTAACTCTCTCTCTCTCTCGACTGTGAATATTTTGAACCGTTTAGCTCATTTGCGATCTTATTGAAAAAGCTAGTCAACTTCGGCGGGTGACACTTTATTCATGCTTGTTCGAATATTCCCATTAATTCAATCTTAAAAGCGGATGTTGCAAAAGCTCAATATGGACGATTTTATTTTACGATATCCCCCTAAATAGCGACTAGTTAAAAGTAAGTAATACATGAATATGTAATTCAAAGTTGAACAGAAGGCAATTTTAAGGAATACTACGAACATAAATAGTTAAAATGATTAGCATTTTTAACGAATGTAAATCATATATTTTTTGTCGAGAAATCATAGGTAAAAATTAAACTGTAAAGAAGTGAAATAACTCGTTCATTTTGCAAAATGAATAGAATTGGAAGCCGTTTAAAGAGAGAAGGAAGAGTAAAGGCCTTCTTTAAAGATAAATCATCAAATGGCGAAGGTAAATTAATCGCTTGGGGTAAAAGAGAAAGATTCTGTAAACTGGGAATGGAATACTTTTTCATTAGGTCTGACGATTGATAGTGCTATGATTTGCCATTGTTGGAATGCGTGCTCGAACGTTAATTCTTTCTCCAGTCTATTTTTTTTTGTTAAAATTATTGTTATGCGACAGATGTGATGAGTGTGTGTCTTTTTTTGGTACAAGCAAATCTTGTAATACTGGGTACGCATTGTATTGTTGATAGATAATGTTGTTCCTTGTGTCCTCTCTCATCTCCCTCGTCCCACTGCTTAGAATCGGAACTGGGCCTTAGATTCATTTAAGATCATCCGTAAATGAAAAAAGAGATATATAATAATGTGCATATTACGAAGCAGAATTTACAAACTTAGTAGCAGATAAACGAGAGGATGTATGAAAATATTGTGGCTGTTACAAAATACGGTGTACTTAGCAGATGGCCATAAAATTCTGATTTATTCTAGCTAATCAGGTACGTTCCGGCTTAATTCTTGTATTAGGAACCTGAAATTTTTCCAGGTTGATTTTAGAGCGTTTTAGAAAGTTCTGGTAAAAATTTCACGTCGAGCGGAGAAAGTTTTATGACCTTGATTTCTCAGAAGTTATTCATAAAGCTGATTGCAGAATGCACCTGTAAAACCTACAATAAAAACTTTACTGATTAATGTCTATTGACGTTTTTGAAGGCCGAGTTTGGGGACTCGGCTGAGCGCGGCTAGGCTAGGCTTGGCAAGCCTCGACTAGGCTAGACTGTACTGGGCATGGCCTAGCCCGTTAAGTACGGTAGACTCGCCCGTTCACCACGGTAGACTCGCCCGTTCACCACCGCCGACTCAGAACAAGGGAAAATTGCTGTCAAAACTATATTGCATAATGTAGCAATTTAGGTCAAACGCGCAAACTAACAAAATCGAAATTAAGCTATGTTTACGGACCTCAATCTCCCTGCATACTCAGGCTTTCTTTCTAAGATTGCACCGGGTGAGTAGAATTTTGGTGCTTAGCAGATGGCCATAAAATTCTGATTTATTCTAGCTAATCGGGTCCTTTCCGGCTTAATTCTTGCAGTAGGAATCTGAAATAAATTTTTCCAGGTTGATTTTAGAGGGTTGTCGCATGTCGTGGCAAAATTTCACGTCGATCGGAGAAAGTTTTATGACCTTAATTTCTCACGATCAGCCGTAATTCACACAAGTCGATGGCCTTCAAAACGTCAATCGCCATAAAGCAATAAAAGTTTTTATTTTAAGTTTTACACTTGTATTCTATGCAAAAAGCTAGAGCATTTGCACCACAAAACACCTCGATTGGAAAGGGCTATGCTTCGAATTTTGGTGCTTAGCAGATGGCCATAAAATTCTGATACATTCTAGCTAATCGGGTCCTTTCCGGCTTAATTCTTGCAGTAGGAACCTGAAATAAATTTTTCCAGGTTGATTTTAGAGGGTTGTCGCATGTCGTGGCAAAATTTCACGTCGATCGGAGAAAGTTTTATGACCTTAATTTCTCACGATCAGCCGTAATTCATACAAGCCGATGGCCTTCAAAAAGTCAATCGCCATAAATCAGAAAAACTTTTTAGTTTAAGTTTTACAAGTGTATTCTATGCATAACGTTAGTGCATTTTGAACACAAAAAAACGTCGATTAGAAAGGACTTTGCTTCGAATTTTGGTACTTAGCAGATGGCCATAAAATTCTGATTTATTCTAGCTAATCAGGTACGTTCCGGGCTTAATTCTTGTATTAGGAACCTGAAATTTTCCAGGTTGATTTTAGAGCGTTGTCGAATGTCCTGGCAAATTTTCACTCGATCGGAGACAGTTTGTATGACCTTGATTTCTTAGCCGTTATTTATACATGCCGATGGTCTTTAAAAAGTCAATCGCCATAGAGCAATAAAAGTTTTTATTTTAAGTTTTACACTTGTATTCTATGCAAAAAGTTAGAGCATTTGCACCACAAAACACCTCGATTGGAAAGGGCTATGCTTCGAATTTTGGTGCTTAGCAGATGGCCATAAAATTCTGATTTATTCTAGCTAATCGGGTCCTTTCCGGCTTAATTCTTGCAGTAGGAACCTGAAATACATTTTTCCAGGTTGATTTTAGAGGGTTGTCGCATGTCGTGGCAAAATTTCACGTCGATCGGAGAAAGTTTTATGACCTTCATTTCTCACTATCAGCCGTAATTCATACAAGTCGATGGCCTTCAAAACGTCAATCGCCATAAAGCAATAAAAGTTTTTATTTTAAGTTTTACACTTGTATTCTATGCAAAAAGCTAGAGCATTTGCACCACAAAAAACCTCGATTGGAAAGGGCTATGCTTCGAATTTTGGTGCTTAGCAGATGGCCATAAAATTCTGATTTATTATAGCTAATCGGGTCCTTTCCGGCTTAATTCTTGCAGTAGGAACCTGAAATAAATTTTTCCAGGTTGATTTTAGAGCGTTGTCGAATGTCCTGGCAAATTTTCACTCGATCGGAGACAGTTTGTATGACCTTGATTTCTCAGCCGTTATTCATACAAGCCGATGGCCTTCAAAAAGTCAATCGCCATAAATCAGAAAACGTTTTTATTTTAAGTTTTACAGGTGTATTCTATGCAAAAAGTTAGTGCATTTTGAACACAAAAAACGTCGATTGGAAAGGACTTTGCTTCGAATTTTGGTACTTAGCAGATGGCCATAAAATTCTGATTTATTCTAGCTAATCAGGTACGTTCCTACTTAATTCTTGTATTAGGAACCTGAAATTTGTCCAGGTTGATTTTAGAGCGTTTTAGAAAGTTCTGGTAAAAATTTCACGTCGATCGGAGAAAGTTTTATGACCTTGATTTCTCAGAAGTTATTCATAAAGCTGATTGCAGAATGCACCTGTAAAACTTACAATAAAAACTTTACTGATTAATGTCTATTGACGTTTTTGAAGGCCGAGTTTGGGGACTCGGCTGAGCGCGGCTAGGCTAGGCTTGGCAAGCCTCGACTAGGCTAGACTGTACTGGGCATGGCCTAGCCCGTTAAGTACGGTAGACTCGCCCGTTCACCACGGTAGACTCGCCCGTTCACCACGGTAGACTCGCCCGTTCACCACCGCCGACTCAGAACAAGGGAAAATGGCTGTCAAAACTATATTGCATAATGTAGCAATTTAGGTCAAACGCGCAAACTAACAAAATCGAAATTAAGCTATGTTTACGGACCTCAATCTCCCTGCATACTCAGGCTTTCTTTCTAAGATTGCACCGGGTGAGTAGAATTTTGGTGCTTAGCAGAAGGCCATAAAATTCTGATTTATTCTAGCTAATCGGGTCCTTTCCGGCTTAATTCTTGCAGTAGGAATCTGAAATAAATTTTTCCAGGTTGATTTTAGAGGGTTGTCGCATGTCGTGGAAAAATTTCACGTCGATCGGAGAAAGTTTTATGACCTTAATTTCTCACGATCAGCCGTAATTCATACAAGTCGATGGCCTTCAAAACGTCAATCGCCATAAAGCAATAAAAGTTTTTATTTTAAGTTTTACACTTGTATTCTATGCAAAAAGCTAGAGCATTTGCACCACAAAACACCTCGATTGGAAAGGGCTATGCTTCGAATTTTGGTGCTTAGCAGATGGCCATAAAATTCTGATTTATTCTAGCTAATCGGGTCCTTTCCGGCTTAATTCTTGCAGTAGCAACCTGAAATAAATTTTTACAGGTTGATTTTAGAGCGTTGTCGAATGTCCTGGCAAATTTTCACTCGATCGGAGACAGTTTGTATGACCTTGATTTCTCAGCCGTTATTTATACATGCCGATGGTCTTTAAAAAGTCAATCGCCATAGAGCAATAAAAGTTTTTATTTTAAGTTTTACACATGTATTCTATGCAAAAAGCTAGAGCATTTGCACCACAAAAAACCTCGATTGGAAAGGGCTATGCTTCGAATTTTGGTGCTTAGCAGATGGCCATAAAATTCTGATTTATTATAGCTAATCGGGTCCTTTCCGGCTTAATTCTTGCAGTAGGAACCTGAAATAAATTTTTCCAGGTTGATTTTAGAGGGTTGTCGCATGTCGTGGCAAAATTTCACGTCGATCGGAGAAAGTTTTATGACCTTAATTTCTCACGATCAGCCGTAATTCATACAAGCCGATGGCCTTCAAAAAGTCAATCGCCATAAATCAGAAAACGTTTTTATTTTAAGTTTTACAGGTGTATTCTATGCAAAAAGTTAGTGCATTTTGAACACAAAAAACGTCGATTGGAAAGGACTTTGCTTCGAATTTTGGTACTTAGCAGATGGCCATAAAATTCTGATTTATTCTAGCTAATCAGGTACGTTCCGGGCTTAATTCTTGTATTAGGAACCTGAAATTTTTCCAGGCTGATTTTAGAGCGTTGTCGAATGTCCTGGCAAATTTTCACTCGATCGGAGACAGTTTGTATGACCTTGATTTCTTAGCCGTTATTTATACATGCCGATGGTCTTTAAAAAGTCAATCGCCATAGAGCAATAAAAGTTTTTATTTTAAGTTTTACACTTGTATTCTATGCAAAAAGCTAGAGCATTTGCACCACAAAAAACCTCGATTGGAAAGGGCTATGCTTCGAATTTTGGTGCTTAGCAGATGGCCATAAAATTCTGATTTATTATAGCTAATCGGGTCCTTTCCGGCTTAATTCTTGCAGTAGGAACCTTAAATAAAATTTTTCCAGGTTGATTTTAGAGGGTTGTCGCATGTCGTGGCAAAATTTCACGTCGATCGGAGAAAGTTTTATGACCTTAATTTCTCACGATCAGCCGTAATTCATACAAGCCGATGGCCTTCAAAAAGTCAATCGCCATAAATCAGAAAACGTTTTTATTTTAAGTTTTACAGGTGTATTCTATGCAAAAAGTTAGTGCATTTTGAACACAAAAAACGTCGATTGGAAAGGACTTTGCTTCGAATTTTGGTACTTAGCAGATGGCCATAAAATTCTGATTTATTCTAGCTAATCAGGCACGTTCCTACTTAATTCTTGTATTAGGAACCTGAAATTTGTCCTGGTTGATTTTAGAGCGTTTTAGAAAGTTCTGGTAAAAATTTCACATCGATCGGAGAAAGTTTTATGACCTTGATTTCTCAGAAGTTATTTATACATGCCGATGGTCTTTAAAAAGTCAATCGCCATAGAGCAATAAAAGTTTTTATTTTAAGTTTTACACTTGTATTCTATGCAAAAAGCTAGAGCATTTGCACCACAAAAAACCTCGATTGGAAAGGGCTATGCTTCGAATTTTGGTGCTTAGCAGATGGCCATAAAATTCTGATTTATTATAGCTAATCGGGTCCTTTCCGGCTTAATTCTTGCAGTAGGAACCTTAAATAAATTTTTCCAGGTTGATTTTAGAGGGTTGTCGCATGTCGTGGCAAAATTTCACGTCGATCGGAGAAAGTTTTATGACCTTAATTTCTCACGATCAGCCGTAATTCATACAAGCCGATGGCCTTCAAAAAGTCAATCGCCATAAATCAGAAAACGTTTTTATTTTAAGTTTTACAGGTGTATTCTATGCAAAAAGTTAGTGCATTTTGAACACAAAAAACGTCGATTGGAAAGGACTTTGCTTCGAATTTTGGTACTTAGCAGATGGCCATAAAATTCTGATTTATTCTAGCTAATCAGGCACGTTCCTACTTAATTCTTGTATTAGGAACCTGAAATTTGTCCTGGTTGATTTTAGAGCGTTTTAGAAAGTTCTGGTAAAAATTTCACATCGATCGGAGAAAGTTTTATGACCTTGATTTCTCAGAAGTTATTCATAAAGCTGATTGCAGAATGCACCTGTAAAACTTACAATAAAAACTTTACTGATTAATGTCTATTGACGTTTTTGAAGGCCGAGTTTGGGGACTCGGCTGAGCGCGCCTAGGCTAGGCTTGGCAAGCATCGACTAGACTAGACTGTACTGGGCATGGCCTAGCCCGTTAAGTACGGTAGACTCGCCCGTTCACCACGGTAGACTCGCCCGTTCACCACCGCCGACTCAGAACAAGGGAAAATGGCTGTCAAAACTATATTGCATAATGTAGCAATTTAGGTCAAACGCGCAAACTAACAAAATCGAAATTAAGCTATGTTTACGGACCACAATCTCCCTGCATACTCAGGCTTTCTTTCTAAGATTGCACCGGGTGAATAGAATTTTGGTGCTTAGCAGATGGCCATAAAATTCTGATTTATTCTAGCTAATCGGGTCCTTTCCGGCTTAATTCTTGCAGTAGGAACCTGAAATACATTTTTCCAGGTTGATTTTAGAGGGTTGTCGCATGTCGTGGCAAAATTTCACGTCGATCGGAGAAAGTTTTATGACCTTAATTTCTCACGATCAGCCGTAATTCATACAAGCCGATGGCCTTCAAAAAGTCAATCGCCATAAATCAGAAAACGTTTTTATTTTAAGTTTTACAGGTGTATTCTATGCAAAAATTTAGTGCATTTTGAACACAAAAAACGTCGATTGGAAAGGACTTTGCTTCGAATTTTGGTACTTAGCAGATGGCCATAAAATTCAGATTTATTCTAGCTAATCAGGTACGTTCCTACTTAATTCTTGTATTAGGAACCTGAAATTTGTCCAGGTTGATTTTAGAGCGTTTTAGAAAGTTCTGGTAAAAATTTCACGTCGATCGGAGAAAGTTTTATGACCTTGATTTCTCAGAAGTTATTCATAAAGCTGATTGCAGAATGCACCTGTAAAACATACAATAAAAACTTTACTGATTAATGTCTATTGACGTTTTTGAAGGCCGAGTTTGGGGACTCGGCTGAGCGCGGCTAGGCTAGGCTTGGCAAGCCTCGACTAGGCTAGACTGTACTGGGCATGGCCTAGCCCGTTAAGTACGGTAGACTCGCCCGTTCACCACGGTAGACTCGCCCGTTCACCAACGCCGACTCAGAACAAGGGAAAATGGCTGTCAAAACTATATTGCATAATGTAACAATTTAGGTCAAACGCGCAAACTAACAAAATCGAAATTAAGCTATGTTTACGGACCTCAATCTTCCTGCATACTCAGGCTTTCTTTCTAAGATTGCACCGGGTGAGTAGAATTTTGGTGCTTAGCAGATGGCCATAAAATTCTGATTTATTCTAGCTAATCGGGTCCTTTCCGGCTTAATTCTTGCAGTAGGAATCTGAAATAAATTTTTCCAGGTTGATTTTAGAGGGTTGTCGCATGTCGTGGCAAAATTTCACGTCGATCGGAGAAAGTTTTATGACCTTAATTTCTCACGATCAGCCGTAATTCATACAAGCCGATGGCCTTCAAAACGTCAATCCCCATAAAGCAATAAAAGTTTTTATTTTAAGTTTTACACTTGTATTCTATGCAAAAAGCTAGAGCATTTGCACCACAAAAATCTCGATTGGAAAGGGCTATGCTTCGAATTTTGGTGCTTAGCAGATGGCCATAAAATTCTGATTTATTCTAGCTAATCGGGTCCTTTCCTTCTTAATTCTTGCAGTAGGAACTTGAAATACATTTTTCCAGGTTGATTTTAGAGGGTTGTTGCATGTCGTGGCAAAATTTCACGTCGATCGGAGAAAGTTTTATGACCTTCATTTCTCACTATCAGCCGTAATTCATACAAGTCGATGGCCTTCAAAACGTCAATCGCCATAAAGCAATAAAAGTTTTTATTTTAAGTTTTACACTTGTATTCTATGCAAAAAGCTAGAGCATTTGCACCACAAAAAACCTCGATTGGAAAGGGCTATGCTTCGAATTTTGGTGCTTAGCAGATGGCCATAAAATTCTGATTTATTCTAGCTAATCGGGTCCTTTCTGGCTTAATTCTTGCAGTAGGAATCTGAAATAAATTTTTCCAGGTTGATTTTAGAGGGTTGTCGCATGTCGTGGCAAAATTTCACGTCGATCGGAGAAAGTTTTATGACCTTCATTTCTCACTATCAGCCGTAATTCATACAAGTCGATGGCCTTCAAAACGTCAATCGCCATAAAGCAATAAAAGTTTTTATTTTAAGTTTTACACTTGTATTCTATGCAAAAAGCTAGAGCATTTGCAGCACAAAAAACCTCGATTGGAAAGGGCTATGCTTCGAATTTTGGTGCTTAGCAGATGGCCATAAAATTCTGATTTATTCTAGCTAATCGAGTCCTTTCTGGCTTAATTCTTGCAGTAGGAATCTGAAATAAATTTTTCCAGGTTGATTTTAGAGGGTTGTCGCATGTCGTGGCAAAATTTCACGTCGATCGGAGAAAGTTTTATGACCTTCATTTCTCACTATCAGCCGTAATTCATACAAGCCGATGGCCTTCAAAAAGTCAATCGCCATAAATCAGAAAAACTTTTTAGTTTAAGTTTTACAGGTGTATTCTATACATAACGTTAGTGCATTTTGAACACAAAAAACGTCGATTGGAAAGGACTTTGCTTCGAATTTTGGTACTTAGCAGATGGCCATAAAATTCTGATTTATTCTAGCTAATCAGGTACGTTCCGGGCTTAATTCTTGTATTAGGAACCTGAAATTTTTCCAGGTTGATTTTAGAGGGTTGTCGCATGTCGTGGCAAAATTTCACGTCGATCGGAGACAGTTTGTATGACCTTAATTTCTCACGATCAGCCGAAATTCATACAAGCCGATGGCCTTCAAAACGTCAATCGCCATAAAGCAATAAAAGTTTTTATGTTTTACACTTGTATTCTATGCAAAAAGCTAGAGCATCTGCACCACAAAAAACCTCGATTTTAAAGGGTTAGGCTTCGAATTTTGGTGCTTAGCAGATGGCCATAAAATTCTGATTTATTCTAGCTAATCGGGTCCTTTCCGGCTTAATTCTTGCAGTAGGAACCTGAAATTTTTCCAGGTTGATTTTTAAAACTTACAATAAAAACTTTACTGATTAATGTCTATTGACGTTTTTGAAGGCCGAGTTTGGGGACTCGGCTGAGCGCGGCTAGGCTAGGCATGTCGTGGCAAAATTTCACGTCGATCGGAGAAAGTTTTATGACCTTAATTTCTCACGATCAGCCGTAATTCATACAAGCCGATGGCCTTCAAAACGTCAATCCCCATAAAGCAATAAAAGTTTTTATTTTAAGTTTTACACTTGTATTCTATGCAAAAAGCTAGAGCATTTGCACCACAAAAATCTCGATTGGAAAGGGCTATGCTTCGAATTTTGGTGCTTAGCAGATGGCCATAAAATTCTGATTTATTCTAGCTAATCGGGTCCTTTCCTTCTTAATTCTTGCAGTAGGAACTTGAAATACATTTTTCCAGGTTGATTTTAGAGGGTTGTTGCATGTCGTGGCAAAATTTCACGTCGATCGGAGAAAGTTTTATGACCTTCATTTCTCACTATCAGCCGTAATTCATACAAGTCGATGGCCTTCAAAACGTCAATCGCCATAAAGCAATAAAAGTTTTTATTTTAAGTTTTACACTTGTATTCTATGCAAAAAGCTAGAGCATTTGCACCACAAAAAACCTCGATTGGAAAGGGCTATGCTTCGAATTTTGGTGCTTAGCAGATGGCCATAAAATTCTGATTTATTCTAGCTAATCGGGTCCTTTCTGGCTTAATTCTTGCAGTAGGAATCTGAAATAAATTTTTCCAGGTTGATTTTAGAGGGTTGTCGCATGTCGTGGCAAAATTTCACGTCGATCGGAGAAAGTTTTATGACCTTAATTTCTCACGATCAGCCGTAATTCATACAAGCCGATTCTTGCACCGGGTGAATAGAATTTTGGTGCTTAGCAGTTGTCGCATGTCGTGGCAAAATTTCACGTCGATCGGAGAAAGTTTTATGACCTTCATTTCTCACTATCAGCCGTAATTCATACAAGTCGATGGCCTTCAAAACGTCAATCGCCATAAAGCAATAAAAGTTTTTATTTTAAGTTTTACACTTGTATTCTATGCAAAAAGCTAGAGCATTTGCAGCACAAAAAACCTCGATTGGAAAGGGCTATGCTTCGAATTTTGGTGCTTAGCAGATGGCCATAAAATTCTGATTTATTCTAGCTAATCGAGTCCTTTCTGGCTTAATTCTTGCAGTAGGAATCTGAAATAAATTTTTCCAGGTTGATTTTAGAGGGTTGTCGCATGTCGTGGCAAAATTTCACGTCGATCGGAGAAAGTTTTATGACCTTGATTTCTCAGCCGTTATTTATACGTGCCGATGGTCTTTAAAAAGTCAATCGCCATAGGGCAATAAAAGTTTTTATTTTAAGTTTTACACTTGTATTCTATGCAAAAAGCTAGAGCATTTGCACCACAAAAAACCTCGATTGGAAAGGACTTTGCTTCGAATTTTGGTACTTAGCAGATGACCATAAAATTCTGATTTATTCTAGCTAATCAGGTACGTTCCTAGCTTAATTCTTGTATTAGGAACCTGAAATTTTTCCAGGTTGATTTTAGAGCGTTGTCGAATGTCCTGGCAAATTTTCACTCGATCGGAGACAGTTTGTATGACCTTGATTTCTCAGCCGTTATTTATACGTGCCGATGGTCTTTAAAAAGTCAATCGCCATAGAGCAATAAAAGTTTTTATTTTAAGTTTTACACTTGTATTCTATGCAAAAAGCTAGAGCATTTGCACCACAAAAAACCTCGATTGGAAAGGGCTATGCTTCGAATTTTGGTGCTTAGCAGATGGCCATAAAATTCTGATTTATTATAGCTAATCGGGTCCTTTCCGGCTTAATTCTTGCAGTAGGAACCTGAAATAAATTTTTCCAGGTTGATTTTAGAGGGTTGTCGCATGTCGTGGCAAATTTTCACTCGATCGGAGACAGTTTGTATGACCTTGATTTCTCAGCCGTTATTTATACGTGCCGATGGTCTTTAAAAAGTCAATCGCCATAGGGCAATAAAAGTTTTTATTTTAAGTTTTACACTTGTATTCTATGCAAAAAGCTAGAGCATTTGCACCACAAAAAACGTCGATTGGAAAGGACTTTGCTTCGAATTTTGGTACTTAGCAGATGGCCATAAAATTCTGATTTATTCTAGCTAATCAGGTACGTTCCGGGCTTAATTCTTGTATTAGGAACCTGAAATTTTTCCAGGTTGATTTTAGAGCGTTGTCGAATGTCCTGGCAAATTTTCACTCGATCGGAGACAGTTTGTATGACCTTGATTTCTCAGCCGTTATTTATACGTGCCGATGGTCTTTAAAAAGTCAATCGCCATAGAGCAATAAAAGTTTTTATTTTAAGTTTTACACTTGTATTCTATGCAAAAAGCTAGAGCATTTGCACCACAAAAAACGTCGATTGGAAAGGACTTTGCTTCGAATTTTGGTACTTAGCAGATGGCCATAAAATTCTGATTTATTCTAGCTAATCAGGTACGTTCCGGGCTTAATTCTTGTATTAGGAACCTGAAATTTTTCCAGGTTGATTTTAGAGCGTTGTCGAATGTCCTGGCAAATTTTCACTCGATCTGAGACAGTTTGTATGACCTTGATTTCTCAGCCGTTATTTATACGTGCCGATGGTCTCTAAAAAGTCAATCGCCATAGAGCAATAAAAGTTTTTATTTTAAGTTTTACACTTGTATTCTATGCAAAAAGCTAGAGCATTTGCACCACAAAAAACCTCGATTGGAAAGAGCTATGCTTCGAATTTTGGTGCTTAGCAGATGGCCATAAAATTCTGATTTATTCTAGCTAATCGGGTCCTTTCCTTCTTAATTCTTGCAGTAGGAACTTGAAATACATTTTTCCAGGTTGATTTTAGAGGGTTGTTGCATGTCGTGGCAAAATTTCACGTCGATCGGAGAAAGTTTTATGACCTTCATTTCTCACTATCAGCCGTAATTCATACAAGTCGATGGCCTTCAAAACGTCAATCGCCATAAAGCAATAAAAGTTTTTATTTTAAGTTTTACACTTGTATTCTATGCAAAAAGCTAGAGCATTTGCACCACAAAAAACCTCGATTGGAAAGGGCTATGCTTCGAATTTTGGTGCTTAGCAGATGGCCATAAAATTCTGATTTATTCTAGCTAATCGGGTCCTTTCTGGCTTAATTCTTGCAGTAGGAATCTGAAATAAATTTTTCCAGGTTGATTTTAGAGGGTTGTCGCATGTCGTGGCAAAATTTCACGTCGATCGGAGAAAGTTTTATGACCTTCATTTCTCACTATCAGCCGTAATTCATACAAGTCGATGGCCTTCAAAACGTCAATCGCCATAAAGCAATAAAAGTTTTTATTTTAAGTTTTACACTTGTATTCTATGCAAAAAGCTAGAGCATTTGCAGCACAAAAAACCTCGATTGGAAAGGGCTATGCTTCGAATTTTGGTGCTTAGCAGATGGCCATAAAATTCTGATTTATTCTAGCTAATCGAGTCCTTTCTGGCTTAATTCTTGCAGTAGGAATCTGAAATAAATTTTTCCAGGTTGATTTTAGAGGGTTGTCGCATGTCGTGGCAAAATTTCACGTCGATCGGAGAAAGTTTTATGACCTTCATTTCTCACTATCAGCCGTAATTCATACAAGCCGATGGCCTTCAAAAAGTCAATCGCCATAAATCAGAAAAACTTTTTAGTTTAAGTTTTACAGGTGTATTCTATACATAACGTTAGTGCATTTTGAACACAAAAAACGTCGATTGGAAAGGACTTTGCTTCGAATTTTGGTACTTAGCAGATGGCCATAAAATTCTGATTTATTCTAGCTAATCAGGTACGTTCCGGGCTTAATTCTTGTATTAGGAACCTGAAATTTTTCCAGGTTGATTTTAGAGGGTTGTCGCATGTCGTGGCAAAATTTCACGTCGATCGGAGACAGTTTGTATGACCTTAATTTCTCACGATCAGCCGAAATTCATACAAGCCGATGGCCTTCAAAACGTCAATCGCCATAAAGCAATAAAAGTTTTTATGTTTTACACTTGTATTCTATGCAAAAAGCTAGAGCATCTGCACCACAAAAAACCTCGATTTTAAAGGGTTAGGCTTCGAATTTTGGTGCTTAGCAGATGGCCATAAAATTCTGATTTATTCTAGCTAATCGGGTCCTTTCCGGCTTAATTCTTGCAGTAGGAACCTGAAATTTTTCCAGGTTGATTTTTAAAACTTACAATAAAAACTTTACTGATTAATGTCTATTGACGTTTTTGAAGGCCGAGTTTGGGGACTCGGCTGAGCGCGGCTAGGCTAGGCATGTCGTGGCAAAATTTCACGTCGATCGGAGAAAGTTTTATGACCTTAATTTCTCACGATCAGCCGTAATTCATACAAGCCGATGGCCTTCAAAACGTCAATCCCCATAAAGCAATAAAAGTTTTTATTTTAAGTTTTACACTTGTATTCTATGCAAAAAGCTAGAGCATTTGCACCACAAAAATCTCGATTGGAAAGGGCTATGCTTCGAATTTTGGTGCTTAGCAGATGGCCATAAAATTCTGATTTATTCTAGCTAATCGGGTCCTTTCCTTCTTAATTCTTGCAGTAGGAACTTGAAATACATTTTTCCAGGTTGATTTTAGAGGGTTGTTGCATGTCGTGGCAAAATTTCACGTCGATCGGAGAAAGTTTTATGACCTTCATTTCTCACTATCAGCCGTAATTCATACAAGTCGATGGCCTTCAAAACGTCAATCGCCATAAAGCAATAAAAGTTTTTATTTTAAGTTTTACACTTGTATTCTATGCAAAAAGCTAGAGCATTTGCACCACAAAAAACCTCGATTGGAAAGGGCTATGCTTCGAATTTTGGTGCTTAGCAGATGGCCATAAAATTCTGATTTATTCTAGCTAATCGGGTCCTTTCTGGCTTAATTCTTGCAGTAGGAATCTGAAATAAATTTTTCCAGGTTGATTTTAGAGGGTTGTCGCATGTCGTGGCAAAATTTCACGTCGATCGGAGAAAGTTTTATGACCTTAATTTCTCACGATCAGCCGTAATTCATACAAGCCGATTCTTGCACCGGGTGAATAGAATTTTGGTGCTTAGCAGTTGTCGCATGTCGTGGCAAAATTTCACGTCGATCGGAGAAAGTTTTATGACCTTCATTTCTCACTATCAGCCGTAATTCATACAAGTCGATGGCCTTCAAAACGTCAATCGCCATAAAGCAATAAAAGTTTTTATTTTAAGTTTTACACTTGTATTCTATGCAAAAAGCTAGAGCATTTGCAGCACAAAAAACCTCGATTGGAAAGGGCTATGCTTCGAATTTTGGTGCTTAGCAGATGGCCATAAAATTCTGATTTATTCTAGCTAATCGAGTCCTTTCTGGCTTAATTCTTGCAGTAGGAATCTGAAATAAATTTTTCCAGGTTGATTTTAGAGGGTTGTCGCATGTCGTGGCAAAATTTCACGTCGATCGGAGAAAGTTTTATGACCTTGATTTCTCAGCCGTTATTTATACGTGCCGATGGTCTTTAAAAAGTCAATCGCCATAGGGCAATAAAAGTTTTTATTTTAAGTTTTACACTTGTATTCTATGCAAAAAGCTAGAGCATTTGCACCACAAAAAACCTCGATTGGAAAGGACTTTGCTTCGAATTTTGGTACTTAGCAGATGACCATAAAATTCTGATTTATTCTAGCTAATCAGGTACGTTCCTAGCTTAATTCTTGTATTAGGAACCTGAAATTTTTCCAGGTTGATTTTAGAGCGTTGTCGAATGTCCTGGCAAATTTTCACTCGATCGGAGACAGTTTGTATGACCTTGATTTCTCAGCCGTTATTTATACGTGCCGATGGTCTTTAAAAAGTCAATCGCCATAGAGCAATAAAAGTTTTTATTTTAAGTTTTACACTTGTATTCTATGCAAAAAGCTAGAGCATTTGCACCACAAAAAACCTCGATTGGAAAGGGCTATGCTTCGAATTTTGGTGCTTAGCAGATGGCCATAAAATTCTGATTTATTATAGCTAATCGGGTCCTTTCCGGCTTAATTCTTGCAGTAGGAACCTGAAATAAATTTTTCCAGGTTGATTTTAGAGGGTTGTCGCATGTCGTGGCAAATTTTCACTCGATCGGAGACAGTTTGTATGACCTTGATTTCTCAGCCGTTATTTATACGTGCCGATGGTCTTTAAAAAGTCAATCGCCATAGGGCAATAAAAGTTTTTATTTTAAGTTTTACACTTGTATTCTATGCAAAAAGCTAGAGCATTTGCACCACAAAAAACGTCGATTGGAAAGGACTTTGCTTCGAATTTTGGTACTTAGCAGATGGCCATAAAATTCTGATTTATTCTAGCTAATCAGGTACGTTCCGGGCTTAATTCTTGTATTAGGAACCTGAAATTTTTCCAGGTTGATTTTAGAGCGTTGTCGAATGTCCTGGCAAATTTTCACTCGATCGGAGACAGTTTGTATGACCTTGATTTCTCAGCCGTTATTTATACGTGCCGATGGTCTTTAAAAAGTCAATCGCCATAGAGCAATAAAAGTTTTTATTTTAAGTTTTACACTTGTATTCTATGCAAAAAGCTAGAGCATTTGCACCACAAAAAACGTCGATTGGAAAGGACTTTGCTTCGAATTTTGGTACTTAGCAGATGGCCATAAAATTCTGATTTATTCTAGCTAATCAGGTACGTTCCGGGCTTAATTCTTGTATTAGGAACCTGAAATTTTTCCAGGTTGATTTTAGAGCGTTGTCGAATGTCCTGGCAAATTTTCACTCGATCGGAGACAGTTTGTATGACCTTGATTTCTCAGCCGTTATTTATACGTGCCGATGGTCTTTAAAAAGTCAATCGCCATAGAGCAATAAAAGTTTTTATTTTAAGTTTTACACTTGTATTCTATGCAAAAAGCTAGAGCATTTGCACCACAAAAAACCTCGATTGGAAAGAGCTATGCTTCGAATTTTGGTGCTTAGCAGATGGCCATAAAATTCTGATTTATTATAGCTAATCGGGTCCTTTCCGGCTTAATTCTTGCAGTAGGAACCTGAAATAAATTTTTCCAGGTTGATTTTAGAGGGTTGTCGCATGTCGTGGCAAAATTTCACGTCGATCGGAGAAAGTTGTATGACCTTAATTTCTCACGATCAGCCGAAATTCATAAAAGCCGATGGCCTTCAAAACGTCAATCGCCATAAAGCAATAAAAGTTTTTATTTTAAGTTTTACACTTGTATTCTATGCAAAAAGCTAGAGCATTTGCACCACAAAAAACCTCGATTGGAAAGGGTTATGCTTCGAATTTTGGTGCTTAGCAGATGGCCATAAATGACCTTCATTTCTTGCAGTAGGAATCTGAAATAAATTTTTCCAGGTTGATTTTAGAGGGTTGTCGCATGTCGTGGCAAAATTTCACGTCGATCGGAGAAAGTTTTATGACCTTAATTTCTCACGATCAGCCGTAATTCATACAAGCCGATTCTTGCACCGGGTGAATAGAATTTTGGTGCTTAGCAGTTGTCGCATGTCGTGGCAAAATTTCACGTCGATCGGAGAAAGTTTTATGACCTTCATTTCTCACTATCAGCCGTAATTCATACAAGTCGATGGCCTTCAAAACGTCAATCGCCATAAAGCAATAAAAGTTTTTATTTTAAGTTTTACACTTGTATTCTATGCAAAAAGCTAGAGCATTTGCAGCACAAAAAACCTCGATTGGAAAGGGCTATGCTTCGAATTTTGGTGCTTAGCAGATGGCCATAAAATTCTGATTTATTCTAGCTAATCGAGTCCTTTCTGGCTTAATTCTTGCAGTAGGAATCTGAAATAAATTTTTCCAGGTTGATTTTAGAGGGTTGTCGCATGTCGTGGCAAAATTTCACGTCGATCGGAGAAAGTTTTATGACCTTCATTTCTCACTATCAGCCGTAATTCATACAAGCCGATGGCCTTCAAAAAGTCAATCGCCATAAATCAGAAAAACTTTTTAGTTTAAGTTTTACAGGTGTATTCTATGCAAAACGTTAGTGCATTTTGAACACAAAAAACGTCGATTGGAAAGGACTTTGCTTCGAATTTTGGTACTTAGCAGATGGCCATAAAATTCTGATTTATTCTAGCTAATCAGGTACGTTCCGGGCTTAATTCTTGTATTAGGAACCTGAAATTTTTCCAGGTTGATTTTAGAGGGTTGTCGCATGTCGTGGCAAAATTTCACGTCGATCGGAGACAGTTTGTATGACCTTAATTTCTCACGATCAGCCGAAATTCATACAAGCCGATGGCCTTCAAAACGTCAATCGCCATAAAGCAATAAAAGTTTTTATGTTTTACACTTGTATTCTATGCAAAAAGCTAGAGCATCTGCACCACAAAAAACCTCGATTGGAAAGGGTTATGCTTCGAATTTTGGTGCTTAGCAGATGGCCATAAAATTCTGATTTATTCTAGCTAATCGGGTCCTTTCCGGCTTAATTCTTGCAGTAGGAACCTGAAATTTTTCCAGGTTGATTTTAGAGCGTTGTCGAATGTCCTGGCAAATTTTCACTCGATCGGAGACAGTTTGTATGACCTTGATTTCTCAGCCGTTATTTATACGTGCCGATGGTCTTTAAAAAGTCAATCGCCATAGAGCAATAAAAGTTTTTATTTTAAGTTTTACACTTGTATTCTATGCAAAAAGCTAGAGCATTTGCACCACAAAAAACCTCGATTGGAAAGGACTTTGCTTCGAATTTTGGTACTTAGCAGATGGCCATAAAATTCTGATTTATTCTAGCTAATCAGGTACGTTCCTAGCTTAATTCTTGTATTAGGAACCTGAAATTTTTCCAGGTTGATTTTAGAGCGTTGTCGAATGTCCTGGCAAATTTTCACTCGATCGGAGACAGTTTGTATGACCTTGATTTCTCAGCCGTTATTTATACGTGCCGATGGTCTTTAAAAAGTCAATCGCCATAGAGCAATAAAAGTTTTTATTTTAAGTTTTACACTTGTATTCTATGCAAAAAGCTAGAGCATTTGCACCACAAAAAACCTCGATTGGAAAGGGCTATGCTTCGAATTTTGGTGCTTAGCAGATGGCCATAAAATTCTGATTTATTATAGCTAATCGGGTCCTTTCCGGCTTAATTCTTGCAGTAGGAACCTGAAATAAATTTTTCCAGGTTGATTTTAGAGGGTTGTCGCATGTCGTGGCAAATTTTCACTCGATCGGAGACAGTTTGTATGACCTTGATTTCTCAGCCGTTATTTATACGTGCCGATGGTCTTTAAAAAGTCAATCGCCATAGGGCAATAAAAGTTTTTATTTTAAGTTTTACACTTGTATTCTATGCAAAAAGCTAGAGCATTTGCACCACAAAAAACGTCGATTGGAAAGGACTTTGCTTCGAATTTTGGTACTTAGCAGATGGCCATAAAATTCTGATTTATTCTAGCTAATCAGGTACGTTCCGGGCTTAATTCTTGTATTAGGAACCTGAAATTTTTCCAGGTTGATTTTAGAGCGTTGTCGAATGTCCTGGCAAATTTTCACTCGATCGGAGACAGTTTGTATGACCTTGATTTCTCAGCCGTTATTTATACGTGCCGATGGTCTTTAAAAAGTCAATCGCCATAGAGCAATAAAAGTTTTTATTTTAAGTTTTACACTTGTATTCTATGCAAAAAGCTAGAGCATTTGCACCACAAAAAACGTCGATTGGAAAGGACTTTGCTTCGAATTTTGGTACTTAGCAGATGGCCATAAAATTCTGATTTATTCTAGCTAATCAGGTACGTTCCGGGCTTAATTCTTGTATTAGGAACCTGAAATTTTTCCAGGTTGATTTTAGAGCGTTGTCGAATGTCCTGGCAAATTTTCACTCGATCGGAGACAGTTTGTATGACCTTGATTTCTCAGCCGTTATTTATACGTGCCGATGGTCTTTAAAAAGTCAATCGCCATAGAGCAATAAAAGTTTTTATTTTAAGTTTTACACTTGTATTCTATGCAAAAAGCTAGAGCATTTGCACCACAAAAAACCTCGATTGGAAAGAGCTATGCTTCGAATTTTGGTGCTTAGCAGATGGCCATAAAATTCTGATTTATTATAGCTAATCGGGTCCTTTCCGGCTTAATTCTTGCAGTAGGAACCTGAAATAAATTTTTCCAGGTTGATTTTAGAGGGTTGTCGCATGTCGTGGCAAAATTTCACGTCGATCGGAGAAAGTTTTATGACCTTAATTTCTCACGATCAGCCGTAATTCATACAAGCCGATGGCCTTCAAAAAGTCAATCGCCATAAATCAGAAAAGTTTTTATTTTAAGTTTTACAGGTGTATTCTATGCAAAAAGTTAGTGCATTTTGAACACAAAAAACGTCGATTGGAAAGGACTTTGCTTCGAATTTTGGTACTTAGCAGATGGCCATAAAATTCTGATTTATTCTAGCTAATCAGGTACGTTCCGGGCTTAATTCTTGTATTAGGAACCTGAAATTTTTCCAGGTTGATTTTAGAGCGTTGTCGAATGTCCTGGCAAATTTTCACTCGATCGGAGACAGTTTGTATGACCTTGATTTCTCAGCCGTTATTTATACGTGCCGATGGTCTTTAAAAAGTCAATCGCCATAGAGCAATAAAAGTTTTTATTTTAAGTTTTACACTTGTATTCTATGCAAAAAGCTAGAGCATTTGCACCACAAAAAACCTCGATTGGAAAGGGCTATGCTTCGAATTTTGGTGCTTAGCAGATGGCCATAAAATTCTGATTTATTCTAGCTAATCGGGTCCTTTCCGGCTTAATTCTTGTAGTAGGAACCTGAAATTTTTCCAGGTTGATTTTAGAGGGTTGTCGCATGTCGTGGCAAAATTTCACGTCGATCGGAGAAAGTTGTATGACCTTAATTTCTCACGATCAGCCGAAATTCATAAAAGCCGATGGCCTTCAAAACGTCAATCGCCATAAAGCAATAAAAGTTTTAAACGTCAATCGCCATAAAGCAATAAAAGTTTTTATTTTAAGTTTTACACTTGTATTCTATGCAAAAAGCTAGAGCATTTGCACCACAAAAAACCTCGATTGGAAAGGGTTATGCTTCGAATTTTGGTGCTTAGCAGATGGCCATAAAATTCTGATTTATTCTAGCTAATCGGGTCCTTTCCGGCTTAATTCTTGCAGTAGGAACCTGAAATTTTTCCAGGTTGATTTTAGAGCGTTGTCGAATGTCCTGGCAAATTTTCACTCGATCGGAGACAGTTTGTATGACCTTGATTTCTCAGCCGTTATTTATACGTGCCGATGGTCTTTAAAAAGTCAATCGCCATAGAGCAATAAAAGTTTTTATTTTAAGTTTTACACTTGTATTCTATGCAAAAAGCTAGAGCATTTGCACCACAAAAAACCTCGATTGGAAAGGGCTATGCTTCGAATTTTGGTGCTTAGCAGATGGCCATAAAATTCTGATTTATTCTAGCTAATCGGGTCCTTTCCGGCTTAATTCTTGTAGTAGGAACCTGAAATTTTTCCAGGTTGATTTTAGAGGGTTGTCGCATGTCGTGGCAAAATTTCACGTCGATCGGAGAAAGTTTTATGACCTTAATTTCTCACGATCAGCCGAAATTCATAAAAGCCGATGGCCTTCAAAACGTCAATCGCCATAAAGCAATAAAAGTTTTTATTTTAAGTTTTACACTTGTATTCTATGCAAAAAGCTAGAGCATTTGCACCACAAAAAACCTCGATTGGAAAGGGTTATGCTTCGAATTTTGGTGCTTAGCAGATGGCCATAAAATTCTGATTTATTCTAGCTAATCGGGTCCTTTCCGGCTTAATTCTTGCAGTAGGAACCTGAAATTTTTCCAGGTTGATTTTAGAGCGTTGTCGAATGTCCTGGCAAATTTTCACTCGATCGGAGACAGTTTTTATGACCTTGATTTCTCAGCCGTTATTTATACGTGCCGATGGTCTTTAAAAAGTCAATCGCCATAGAGCAATAAAAGTTTTTATTTTAAGTTTTACACTTGTATTCTATGCAAAAAGCTAGAGCATTTGCACCACAAAAAACGTCGATTGGAAAGGACTTTGCTTCGAATTTTGGTACTTAGCAGATGGCCATAAAATTCTGATTTATTCTAGCTAATCAGGTACGTTCCGGGCTTAATTCTTGTAGTAGGAACCTGAAATTTTTCCAGGTTGATTTTAGAGGGTTGTCGCATGTCGTGGCAAAATTTCACGTCGATCGGAGAAAGTTTTATGACCTTGATTTCTCAGCCGTTATTTATACGTGCCGATGGTCTTTAAAAAGTCAATCGCCATAGAGCAATAAAATTTTTATTTTAAGTTTTACACTTGTATTCTATGCAAAAAGCTAGAGCATTTGCACCACAAAAAACGTCGATTGGAAAGGGCTATGCTTCGAATTTTGGTGCTTAGCAGATGGCCATAAAATTCTGATTTATTCTAGCTAATCGGGTCCTTTCCGGCTTAATTCTTGCAGTAGGAACCTGAAATTTTTCCAGGTTGATTTTAGAGCGTTGTCGAATGTCCTGGCAAATTTTCACTCGATCGGAGACAGTTTTTATGACCTTGATTTCTCAGCCGTTATTTATACGTGCCGATGGTCTTTAAAAAGTCAATCGCCATAGAGCAATAAAAGTTTTTATTTTAAGTTTTACACTTGTATTCTATGCAAAAAGCTAGAGCATTTGCACCACAAAAAACGTCGATTGGAAAGGACTTTGCTTCGAATTTTGGTACTTAGCAGATGGCCATAAAATTCTGATTTATTCTAGCTAATCAGGTACGTTCCGGCTTAATTCTTGTAGTAGGAACCTGAAATTTTTCCAGGTTGATTTTAGAGGGTTGTCGCATGTCGTGGCAAAATTTCACGTCGATCGGAGAAAGTTTTATGACCTTGATTTCTCAGCCGTTATTTATACGTGCCGATGGTCTTTAAAAAGTCAATCGCCATAGAGCAATAAAATTTTTATTTTAAGTTTTACACTTGTATTCTATGCAAAAAGCTAGAGCATTTGCACCACAAAAAACGTCGATTGGAAAGGGCTATGCTTCGAATTTTGGTGCTTAGCAGATGGCCATAAAATTCTGATTTATTCTAGCTAATCGGGTCCTTTCCGGCTTAATTCTTGCAGTAGGAACCTGAAATACATTTTTCCAGGTTGATTTTAGAGGGTTGTCGAATGTCCTGGCAAAATTTCACGTCGATCGGAGAAAGTTTTATGACCTTAATTTCTCACGATCAGCCGATATTCATACAAGCCGATGGCCTTCAAAACGTCAATCGCCATAAAGCAATAAAAGTTTTTATTTTAAGTTTTACACTTGTATTCTATGCAAAAAGCTAGAGCATTTGCACCACAAAAAACCTCGATTGGAAAGGGTTATGCTTCGAATTTTGGTGCTTAGCAGATGGCCATAAAATTCTGATTTATTCTAGCTAATCGGGTCCTTTCCGGCTTAATTCTTGCAGTAGGAACCTGAAATTTTTCCAGGTTGATTTTAGAGCGTTGTCGAATGTCCTGGCAAATTTTCACTCGATCGGAGACAGTTTGTATGACCTTGATTTCTCAGCCGTTATTTATACGTGCCGATGGTCTTTAAAAAGTCAATCGCCATAGAGCAATAAAAGTTTTTATTTTAAGTTTTACACTTGTATTCTATGCAAAAAGCTAGAGCATTTGCACCACAAAAAACCTCGATTGGAAAGGGCTATGCTTCGAATTTTGGTGCTTAGCAGATGGCCATAAAATTCTGATTTATTCTAGCTAATCGGGTCCTTTCCGGCTTAATTCTTGTAGTAGGAACCTGAAATTTTTCCAGGTTGATTTTAGAGGGTTGTCGCATGTCGTGGCAAAATTTCACGTCGATCGGAGAAAGTTTTATGACCTTAATTTCTCACGATCAGCCGAAATTCATACAAGCCGATGGCCTTCAAAACGTCAATCGCCATAAAGCAATAAAAGTTTTTATTTTAAGTTTTACACTTGTATTCTATGCAAAAAGCTAGAGCATTTGCACCACAAAAAACCTCGATTGGAAAGGGTTATGCTTCGAATTTTGGTGCTTAGCAGATGGCCATAAAATTCTGATTTATTCTAGCTAATCGGGTCCTTTCCGGCTTAATTCTTGCAGTAGGAACCTGAAATTTTTCCAGGTTGATTTTAGAGCGTTGTCGAATGTCCTGGCAAATTTTCACTCGATCGGAGACAGTTTTTATGACCTTGATTTCTCAGCCGTTATTTATACGTGCCGATGGTCTTTAAAAAGTCAATCGCCATAGAGCAATAAAAGTTTTTATTTTAAGTTTTACACTTGTATTCTATGCAAAAAGCTAGAGCATTTGCACCACAAAAAACGTCGATTGGAAAGGACTTTGCTTCGAATTTTGGTACTTAGCAGATGGCCATAAAATTCTGATTTATTCTAGCTAATCAGGTACGTTCCGGGCTTAATTCTTGTAGTAGGAACCTGAAATTTTTCCAGGTTGATTTTAGAGGGTTGTCGCATGTCGTGGCAAAATTTCACGTCGATCGGAGAAAGTTTTATGACCTTGATTTCTCAGCCGTTATTTATACGTGCCGATGGTCTTTAAAAAGTCAATCGCCATAGAGCAATAAAATTTTTATTTTAAGTTTTACACTTGTATTCTATGCAAAAAGCTAGAGCATTTGCACCACAAAAAACGTCGATTGGAAAGGGCTATGCTTCGAATTTTGGTGCTTAGCAGATGGCCATAAAATTCTGATTTATTCTAGCTAATCGGGTCCTTTCCGGCTTAATTCTTGCAGTAGGAACCTGAAATTTTTCCAGGTTGATTTTAGAGCGTTGTCGAATGTCCTGGCAAATTTTCACTCGATCGGAGACAGTTTTTATGACCTTGATTTCTCAGCCGTTATTTATACGTGCCGATGGTCTTTAAAAAGTCAATCGCCATAGAGCAATAAAAGTTTTTATTTTAAGTTTTACACTTGTATTCTATGCAAAAAGCTAGAGCATTTGCACCACAAAAAACGTCGATTGGAAAGGACTTTGCTTCGAATTTTGGTACTTAGCAGATGGCCATAAAATTCTGATTTATTCTAGCTAATCAGGTACGTTCCGGCTTAATTCTTGTAGTAGGAACCTGAAATTTTTCCAGGTTGATTTTAGAGGGTTGTCGCATGTCGTGGCAAAATTTCACGTCGATCGGAGAAAGTTTTATGACCTTGATTTCTCAGCCGTTATTTATACGTGCCGATGGTCTTTAAAAAGTCAATCGCCATAGAGCAATAAAATTTTTATTTTAAGTTTTACACTTGTATTCTATGCAAAAAGCTAGAGCATTTGCACCACAAAAAACGTCGATTGGAAAGGGCTATGCTTCGAATTTTGGTGCTTAGCAGATGGCCATAAAATTCTGATTTATTCTAGCTAATCGGGTCCTTTCCGGCTTAATTCTTGCAGTAGGAACCTGAAATACATTTTTCCAGGTTGATTTTAGAGGGTTGTCGAATGTCCTGGCAAAATTTCACGTCGATCGGAGAAAGTTTTATGACCTTAATTTCTCACGATCAGCCGATATTCATACAAGCCGATGGCCTTCAAAACGTCAATCGCCATAAAGCAATAAAAGTTTTTATTTTAAGTTTTACACTTGTATTCTATGCAAAAAGCTAGAGCATTTGCACCACAAAAAACCTCGATTGGAAAGGGTTATGCTTCGAATTTTGGTGCTTAGCAGATGGCCATAAAATTCTGATTTATTCTAGCTAATCGGGTCCTTTCCGGCTTAATTCTTGCAGTAGGAACCTGAAATTTTTCCAGGTTGATTTTAGAGCGTTGTCGAATGTCCTGGCAAATTTTCACTCGATCGGAGACAGTTTGTATGACCTTGATTTCTCAGCCGTTATTTATACGTGCCGATGGTCTTTAAAAAGTCAATCGCCATAGAGCAATAAAAGTTTTTATTTTAAGTTTTACACTTGTATTCTATGCAAAAAGCTAGAGCATTTGCACCACAAAAAACGTCGATTGGAAAGGACTTTGCTTCGAATTTTGGTACTTAGCAGATGGCCATAAAATTCTGATTTATTCTAGCTAATCAGGTACGTTCCGGGCTTAATTCTTGTATTAGGAACCTGAAATTTTTCCAGGTTGATTTTAGAGCGTTGTCGAATGTCCTGGCAAATTTTCACTCGATCGGAGACAGTTTGTATGACCTTGATTTCTCAGCCGTTATTTATACGTGCCGATGGTCTTTAAAAAGTCAATCGCCATAGAGCAATAAAAGTTTTTATTTTAAGTTTTACACTTGTATTCTATGCAAAAAGCTAGAGCATTTGCACCACAAAAAACCTCGATTGGAAAGAGCTATGCTTCGAATTTTGGTGCTTAGCAGATGGCCATAAAATTCTGATTTATTCTAGCTAATCGGGTCCTTTCCGGCTTAATTCTTGCAGTAGGAACCTGAAATAAATTTTTCCAGGTTGATTTTAGAGGGTTGTCGCATGTCGTGGCAAAATTTCACGTCGATCGGAGAAAGTTTTATGACCTTAATTTCTCACGATCAGCCGATATTCATACAAGCCGATGGCCTTCAAAACGTCAATCGCCATAAAGCAATAAAAGTTTTTATTTTAAGTTTTACACTTGTATTCTATGCAAAAAGCTAGAGCATTTGCACCACAAAAAACCTCGATTGGAAAGGGTTATGCTTCGAATTTTGGTGCTTAGCAGATGGCCATAAAATTCTGATTTATTCTAGCTAATCGGGTCCTTTCCGGCTTAATTCTTGCAGTAGGAACCTGAAATTTTTCCAGGTTGATTTTAGAGCGTTGTCGAATGTCCTGGCAAATTTTCACTCGATCGGAGACAGTTTTTATGACCTTGATTTCTCAGCCGTTATTTATACGTGCCGATGGTCTTTAAAAAGTCAATCGCCATAGAGCAATAAAAGTTTTTATTTTAAGTTTTACACTTGTATTCTATGCAAAAAGCTAGAGCATTTGCACCACAAAAAACGTCGATTGGAAAGGACTTTGCTTCGAATTTTGGTACTTAGCAGATGGCCATAAAATTCTGATTTATTCTAGCTAATCGGGTCCTTTCCTTCTTAATTCTTGCAGTAGGAACCTGAAATACATTTTTCCAGGTTGATTTTAGAGGGTTGTCGAATGTCCTGGCAAAATTTCACGTCGATCGGAGAAAGTTTTATGACCTTAATTTCTCACGATCAGCCGATATTCATACAAGCCGATGGCCTTCAAAACGTCAATCGCCATAAAGCAATAAAAGTTTTTATTTTAAGTTTTACACTTGTATTCTATGCAAAAAGCTAGAGCATTTGCACCACAAAAAACCTCGATTGGAAAGGGTTATGCTTCGAATTTTGGTGCTTAGCAGATGGCCATAAAATTCTGATTTATTCTAGCTAATCGGGTCCTTTCCGGCTTAATTCTTGCAGTAGGAACCTGAAATTTTTCCAGGTTGATTTTAGAGCGTTGTCGAATGTCCTGGCAAATTTTCACTCGATCGGAGACAGTTTGTATGACCTTGATTTCTCAGCCGTTATTTATACGTGCCGATGGTCTTTAAAAAGTCAATCGCCATAGAGCAATAAAAGTTTTTATTTTAAGTTTTACACTTGTATTCTATGCAAAAAGCTAGAGCATTTGCACCACAAAAAACGTCGATTGGAAAGGACTTTGCTTCGAATTTTGGTACTTAGCAGATGGCCATAAAATTCTGATTTATTCTAGCTAATCAGGTACGTTCCGGCTTAATTCTTGCAGTAGGAACCTGAAAAAATTTTTCCAGGTTGATTTTAGAGGGTTGTCGAATGTCCTGGCAAAATTTCACGTCGATCGGAGAAAGTTTTATGACCTTAATTTCTCACGATCAGCCGATATTCATACAAGCCGATGGCCTTCAAAACGTCAATCGCCATAAAGCAATAAAAGTTTTTATTTTAAGTTTTACACTTGTATTCTATGCAAAAAGCTAGAGCATTTGCACCACAAAAAACCTCGATTGGAAAGGGTTATGCTTCGAATTTTGGTGCTTAGCAGATGGCCATAAAATTCTGATTTATTCTAGCTAATCGGGTCCTTTCCGGCTTAATTCTTGCAGTAGGAACCTGAAATTTTTCCAGGTTGATTTTAGAGCGTTGTCGAATGTCCTGGCAAATTTTCACTCGATCGGAGACAGTTTGTATGACCTTGATTTCTCAGCCGTTATTTATACGTGCCGATGGTCTTTAAAAAGTCAATCGCCATAGAGCAATAAAAGTTTTTATTTTAAGTTTTACACTTGTATTCTATGCAAAAAGCTAGAGCATTTGCACCACAAAAAACCTCGATTGGAAAGGGCTATGCTTCGAATTTTGGTGCTTAGCAGATGGCCATAAAATTCTGATTTATTCTAGCTAATCGGGTCCTTTCCGGCTTAATTCTTGCAGTAGGAACCTGAAAAAATTTTTCCAGGTTGATTTTAGAGGGTTGTCGAATGTCCTGGCAAAATTTCACGTCGATCGGAGAAAGTTTTATGACCTTAATTTCTCACGATCAGCCGATATTCATACAAGCCGATGGCCTTCAAAAAGTCAATCGCCATAAAGCAATAAAAGTTTTTATTTTAAGTTTTACACTTGTATTCTATGCAAAAAGCTAGAGCATTTGCACCACAAAAAACCTCGATTGGAAAGGGTTATGCTTCGAATTTTGGTGCTTAGCAGATGGCCATAAAATTCTGATTTATTCTAGCTAATCGGGTCCTTTCCGGCTTAATTCTTGCAGTAGGAACCTGAAATTTTTCCAGGTTGATTTTAGAGCGTTGTCGAATGTCCTGGCAAATTTTCACTCGATCGGAGACAGTTTGTATGACCTTGATTTCTCAGCCGTTATTTATACGTGCCGATGGTCTTTAAAAAGTCAATCGCCATAGAGCAATAAAAGTTTTTATTTTAAGTTTTACACTTGTATTCTATGCAAAAAGCTAGAGCATTTGCACCACAAAAAACCTCGATTGGAAAGGGCTATGCTTCGAATTTTGGTGCTTAGCAGATGGCCATAAAATTCTGATTTATTCTAGCTAATCGGGTCCTTTCCGGCTTAATTCTTGCAGTAGGAACCTGAAAACATTTTTCCAGGTTGATTTTAGAGGGTTGTCGAATGTCCTGGCAAAATTTCACGTCGATCGGAGAAAGTTTTATGACCTTAATTTCTCACGATCAGCCGATATTCATACAAGCCGATGGCCTTCAAAACGTCAATCGCCATAAAGCAATAAAAGTTTTTATTTTAAGTTTTACACTTGTATTCTATGCAAAAAGCTAGAGCATTTGCACCACAAAAAACCTCGATTGGAAAGGGTTATGCTTCGAATTTTGGTGCTTAGCAGATGGCCATAAAATTCTGATTTATTCTAGCTAATCGGGTCCTTTCCGGCTTAATTCTTGCAGTAGGAACCTGAAATTTTTCCAGGTTGATTTTAGAGCGTTGTCGAATGTCCTGGCAAATTTTCACTCGATCGGAGACAGTTTGTATGACCTTGATTTCTCAGCCGTTATTTATACGTGCCGATGGTCTTTAAAAAGTCAATCGCCATAGAGCAATAAAAGTTTTTATTTTAAGTTTTACACTTGTATTCTATGCAAAAAGCTAGAGCATTTGCACCACAAAAAACCTCGATTGGAAAGGGCTATGCTTCGAATTTTGGTGCTTAGCAGATGGCCATAAAATTCTGATTTATTCTAGCTAATCGGGTCCTTTCCGGCTTAATTCTTGCAGTAGGAACCTGAAAAACATTTTTCCAGGTTGATTTTAGAGGGTTGTCGAATGTCCTGGCAAAATTTCACGTCGATCGGAGAAAGTTTTATGACCTTAATTTCTCACGATCAGCCGATATTCATACAAGCCGATGGCCTTCAAAACGTCAATCGCCATAAAGCAATAAAAGTTTTTATTTTAAGTTTTACACTTGTATTCTATGCAAAAAGCTAGAGCATTTGCACCACAAAAAACCTCGATTGGAAAGGGTTATGCTTCGAATTTTGGTGCTTAGCAGATGGCCATAAAATTCTGATTTATTCTAGCTAATCGGGTCCTTTCCGGCTTAATTCTTGCAGTAGGAACCTGAAATTTTTCCAGGTTGATTTTAGAGCGTTGTCGAATGTCCTGGCAAATTTTCACTCGATCGGAGACAGTTTGTATGACCTTGATTTCTCAGCCGTTATTTATACGTGCCGATGGTCTTTAAAAAGTCAATCGCCATAGAGCAATAAAAGTTTTTATTTTAAGTTTTACACTTGTATTCTATGCAAAAAGCTAGAGCATTTGCACCACAAAAAACGTCGATTGGAAAGGACTTTGCTTCGAATTTTGGTACTTAGCAGATGGCCATAAAATTCTGATTTATTCTAGCTAATCAGGTACGTTCCGGCTTAATTCTTGTATTAGGAACCTGAAATTTTTCCAGGTTGATTTTAGAGCGTTGTCGAATGTCCTGGCAAATTTTCACTCGATCGGAGACAGTTTGTATGACCTTGATTTCTCAGCCGTTATTTATACGTGCCGATGGTCTTTAAAAAGTCAATCGCCATAGAGCAATAAAAGTTTTTATTTTAAGTTTTACACTTGTATTCTATGCAAAAAGCTAGAGCATTTGCACCACAAAAAACCTCGATTGGAAAGGGCTATGCTTCGAATTTTGGTGCTTAGCAGATGGCCATAAAATTCTGATTTATTCTAGCTAATCGGGTCCTTTCCGGCTTAATTCTTGCAGTAGGAACCTGAAATAAATTTTTCCAGGTTGATTTTAGAGGGTTGTCGCATGTCGTGGCAAAATTTCACGTCGATCGGAGAAAGTTTTATGACCTTAATTTCTCACGATCAGCCGTAATTCATACAAGCCGATGGCCTTCAAAAAGTCAATCGCCATAAATCAGAAAAGTTTTTATTTTAAGTTTTACAGGTGTATTCTATGCAAAAAGTTAGTGCATTTGAACACAAAAAACGTCGATTGGAAAGGACTTTGCTTCGAATTTTGGTACTTAGCAGATGGCCATAAAATTCTGATTTATTCTAGCTAATCGGGTCCTTTCCGGCTTAATTCTTGCAGTAGGAACCTGAAATTTTTCCAGGTTGATTTTAGAGCGTTGTCGAATGTCCTGGCAAATTTTCACTCGATCGGAGACAGTTTGTATGACCTTGATTTCTCAGCCGTTATTTATACGTGCCGATGGTCTTTAAAAAGTCAATCGCCATAGAGCAATAAAAGTTTTTATTTTAAGTTTTAC
Organism: Allodiplogaster sudhausi; assembly: GCA_945643635.1. NCBI lineage: Eukaryota > Metazoa > Nematoda > Chromadorea > Rhabditida > Diplogasteridae > Allodiplogaster > Allodiplogaster sudhausi. The sequence goes on along the minus strand of CALZFC010000100.1, from coordinate 45,703 downwards.
ACTTGTATTCTATGCAAAAAGCTAGAGCATTTGCACCACAAAAAACGTCGATTGGAAAGGACTTTGCTTCGAATTTTGGTACTTAGCAGATGGCCATAAAATTCTGATTTATTCTAGCTAATCAGGTACGTTCCGGCTTAATTCTTGTATTAGGAACCTGAAATTTTTCCAGGTTGATTTTAGAGCGTTGTCGAATGTCCTGGCAAATTTTCACGTCGATCGGAGAAAGTTTTATGACCTTAATTTCTCACGATCAGCCGTAATTCATACAAGCCGATGGCCTTCAAAAAGTCAATCGCCATAAATCAGAAAAGTTTTTATTTTAAGTTTTACAGGTGTATTCTATGCAAAAAGTTAGTGCATTTTGAACACAAAAAACGTCGATTGGAAAGGACTTTGCTTCGAATTTTGGTACTTAGCAGATGGCCATAAAATTCTGATTTATTCTAGCTAATCGGGTCCTTTCCGGCTTAATTCTTGCAGTAGGAACCTGAAATTTTTCCAGGTTGATTTTAGAGCGTTGTCGAATGTCCTGGCAAATTTTCACTCGATCGGAGACAGTTTGTATGACCTTGATTTCTCAGCCGTTATTTATACGTGCCGATGGTCTTTAAAAAGTCAATCGCCATAGAGCAATAAAAGTTTTTATTTTAAGTTTTACACTTGTATTCTATGCAAAAAGCTAGAGCATTTGCACCACAAAAAACGTCGATTGGAAAGGACTTTGCTTCGAATTTTGGTACTTAGCAGATGGCCATAAAATTCTGATTTATTCTAGCTAATCAGGTACGTTCCGGCTTAATTCTTGTAGTAGGAACCTGAAATTTTTCCAGGTTGATTTTAGAGCGTTGTCGAATGTCCTGGCAAATTTTCACGTCGATCGGAGAAAGTTTTATGACCTTAATTTCTCACGATCAGCCGTAATTCATACAAGCCGATGGCCTTCAAAAAGTCAATCGCCATAAATCAGAAAACGTTTTTATTTTAAGTTTTACAGGTGTATTCTATGCAAAAAGTTAGTGCATTTTGAACACAAAAAACGTCGATTGGAAAGGACTTTGCTTCGAATTTTGGTACTTAGCAGATGGCCATAAAATTCTGATTTATTCTAGCTAATCGGGTCCTTTCCGGCTTAATTCTTGCAGTAGGAACCTGAAATTTTTCCAGGTTGATTTTAGAGCGTTGTCGAATGTCCTGGCAAATTTTCACTCGATCGGAGACAGTTTGTATGACCTTGATTTCTCAGCCGTTATTTATACGTGCCGATGGTCTTTAAAAAGTCAATCGCCATAGAGCAATAAAAGTTTTTATTTTAAGTTTTACACTTGTATTCTATGCAAAAAGCTAGAGCATTTGCACCACAAAAAACGTCGATTGGAAAGGACTTTGCTTCGAATTTTGGTACTTAGCAGATGGCCATAAAATTCTGATTTATTCTAGCTAATCAGGTACGTTCCGGGCTTAATTCTTGTATTAGGAACCTGAAATTTTTCCAGGTTGATTTTAGAGCGTTGTCGAATGTCCTGGCAAATTTTCACTCGATCGGAGACAGTTTGTATGACCTTGATTTCTCAGCCGTTATTTATACGTGCCGATGGTCTCTAAAAAGTCAATCGCCATAGAGCAATAAAAGTTTTTATTTTAAGTTTTACACTTGTATTCTATGCAAAAAGCTAGAGCATTTGCACCACAAAAAACCTCGATTGGAAAGGGCTATGCTTCGAATTTTGGTGCTTAGCAGATGGCCATAAAATTCTGATTTATTCTAGCTAATCGGGTCCTTTCCGGCTTAATTCTTGCAGTAGGAACCTGAAAAAATTTTTCCAGGTTGATTTTAGAGGGTTGTCGAATGTCCTGGCAAAATTTCACGTCGATCGGAGAAAGTTTTATGACCTTAATTTCTCACGATCAGCCGATATTCATACAAGCCGATGGCCTTCAAAACGTCAATCGCCATAAAGCAATAAAAGTTTTTATTTTAAGTTTTACACTTGTATTCTATGCAAAAAGCTAGAGCATTTGCACCACAAAAAACCTCGATTGGAAAGGGTTATGCTTCGAATTTTGGTGCTTAGCAGATGGCCATAAAATTCTGATTTATTCTAGCTAATCGGGTCCTTTCCGGCTTAATTCTTGCAGTAGGAACCTGAAATTTTTCCAGGTTGATTTTAGAGCGTTGTCGAATGTCCTGGCAAATTTTCACTCGATCGGAGACAGTTTGTATGACCTTGATTTCTCAGCCGTTATTTATACGTGCCGATGGTCTTTAAAAAGTCAATCGCCATAGAGCAATAAAAGTTTTTATTTTAAGTTTTACACTTGTATTCTATGCAAAAAGCTAGAGCATTTGCACCACAAAAAACGTCGATTGGAAAGGACTTTGCTTCGAATTTTGGTACTTAGCAGATGGCCATAAAATTCTGATTTATTCTAGCTAATCAGGTACGTTCCGGCTTAATTCTTGTATTAGGAACCTGAAATTTTTCCAGGTTGATTTTAGAGCGTTGTCGAATGTCCTGGCAAATTTTCACTCGATCGGAGACAGTTTGTATGACCTTGATTTCTCAGCCGTTATTTATACGTGCCGATGGTCTTTAAAAAGTCAATCGCCATAGAGCAATAAAAGTTTTTATTTTAAGTTTTACACTTGTATTCTATGCAAAAAGCTAGAGCATTTGCACCACAAAAAACCTCGATTGGAAAGGGCTATGCTTCGAATTTTGGTGCTTAGCAGATGGCCATAAAATTCTGATTTATTATAGCTAATCGGGTCCTTTCCGGCTTAATTCTTGCAGTAGGAACCTGAAATAAATTTTTCCAGGTTGATTTTAGAGGGTTGTCGCATGTCGTGGCAAAATTTCACGTCGATCGGAGAAAGTTTTATGACCTTAATTTCTCACGATCAGCCGTAATTCATACAAGCCGATGGCCTTCAAAAAGTCAATCGCCATAAATCAGAAAACGTTTTTATTTTAAGTTTTACAGGTGTATTCTATGCAAAAAGTTAGTGCATTTTGAACACAAAAAACGTCGATTGGAAAGGACTTTGCTTCGAATTTTGGTACTTAGCAGATGGCCATAAAATTCTGATTTATTCTAGCTAATCGGGTCCTTTCCGGCTTAATTCTTGCAGTAGGAACCTGAAATTTTTCCAGGTTGATTTTAGAGCGTTGTCGAATGTCCTGGCAAATTTTCACTCGATCGGAGACAGTTTGTATGACCTTGATTTCTCAGCCGTTATTTATACGTGCCGATGGTCTTTAAAAAGTCAATCGCCATAGAGCAATAAAAGTTTTTATTTTAAGTTTTACACTTGTATTCTATGCAAAAAGCTAGAGCATTTGCACCACAAAAAACGTCGATTGGAAAGGACTTTGCTTCGAATTTTGGTACTTAGCAGATGGCCATAAAATTCTGATTTATTCTAGCTAATCAGGTACGTTCCGGCTTAATTCTTGTATTAGGAACCTGAAATTTTTCCAGGTTGATTTTAGAGCGTTGTCGAATGTCCTGGCAAATTTTCACTCGATCGGAGACAGTTTGTATGACCTTGATTTCTCAGCCGTTATTTATACGTGCCGATGGTCTCTAAAAAGTCAATCGCCATAGAGCAATAAAAGTTTTTATTTTAAGTTTTACACTTGTATTCTATGCAAAAAGCTAGAGCATTTGCACCACAAAAAACCTCGATTGGAAAGGGCTATGCTTCGAATTTTGGTGCTTAGCAGATGGCCATAAAATTCTGATTTATTATAGCTAATCGGGTCCTTTCCGGCTTAATTCTTGCAGTAGGAACCTGAAATAAATTTTTCCAGGTTGATTTTAGAGGGTTGTCGCATGTCGTGGCAAAATTTCACGTCGATCGGAGAAAGTTTTATGACCTTAATTTCTCACGATCAGCCGTAATTCATACAAGCCGATGGCCTTCAAAAAGTCAATCGCCATAAATCAGAAAACGTTTTTATTTTAAGTTTTACAGGTGTATTCTATGCAAAAAGTTAGTGCATTTGAACACAAAAAACGTCGATTGGAAAGGACTTTGCTTCGAATTTTGGTACTTAGCAGATGGCCATAAAATTCTGATTTATTCTAGCTAATCGGGTCCTTTCCGGCTTAATTCTTGCAGTAGGAACCTGAAATTTTTCCAGGTTGATTTTAGAGCGTTGTCGAATGTCCTGGCAAATTTTCACTCGATCGGAGACAGTTTGTATGACCTTGATTTCTCAGCCGTTATTTATACGTGCCGATGGTCTTTAAAAAGTCAATCGCCATAGAGCAATAAAAGTTTTTATTTTAAGTTTTACACTTGTATTCTATGCAAAAAGCTAGAGCATTTGCACCACAAAAAACGTCGATTGGAAAGGACTTTGCTTCGAATTTTGGTACTTAGCAGATGGCCATAAAATTCTGATTTATTCTAGCTAATCAGGTACGTTCCGGGCTTAATTCTTGTATTAGGAACCTGAAATTTTTCCAGGTTGATTTTAGAGCGTTGTCGAATGTCCTGGCAAATTTTCACTCGATCGGAGACAGTTTGTATGACCTTGATTTCTCAGCCGTTATTTATACGTGCCGATGGTCTCTAAAAAGTCAATCGCCATAGAGCAATAAAAGTTTTTATTTTAAGTTTTACACTTGTATTCTATGCAAAAAGCTAGAGCATTTGCACCACAAAAAACCTCGATTGGAAAGGGCTATGCTTCGAATTTTGGTGCTTAGCAGATGGCCATAAAATTCTGATTTATTATAGCTAATCGGGTCCTTTCCGGCTTAATTCTTGCAGTAGGAACCTGAAATAAATTTTTCCAGGTTGATTTTAGAGGGTTGTCGCATGTCGTGGCAAAATTTCACGTCGATCGGAGAAAGTTTTATGACCTTAATTTCTCACGATCAGCCGTAATTCTACAAGCCGATGGCCTTCAAAAAGTCAATCGCCATAAATCAGAAAAAGTTTTTATTTTAAGTTTTACAGGTGTATTCTATGCAAAAAGTTAGTGCATTTGAACACAAAAAACGTCGATTGGAAAGCACTTTGCTTCGAATTTTGGTACTTAGCAGATGGCCATAAAATTCTGATTTATTCTAGCTAATCAGGTACGTTCCTACTTAATTCTTGTATTAGGAACCTGAAATTTTTCCAGGTTGATTTTAGAGCGTTGTCGAATGTCCTGGCAAATTTTCACTCGATCGGAGACAGTTTGTATGACCTTGATTTCTCAGCCGTTATTTATACGTGCCGATGGTCTCTAAAAAGTCAATCGCCATAGAGCAATAAAAGTTTTTATTTTAAGTTTTACACTTGTATTCTATGCAAAAAGCTAGAGCATTTGCACCACAAAAAACCTCGATTGGAAAGGGCTATGCTTCGAATTTTGGTGCTTAGCAGATGGCCATAAAATTCTGATTTATTCTAGCTAATCGGGTCCTTTCCGGCTTAATTCTTGCAGTAGGAACCTGAAATAAATTTTTCCAGGTTGATTTTAGAGGGTTGTCGCATGTCGTGGCAAAATTTCACGTCGATCGGAGAAAGTTTTATGACCTTAATTTCTCACGATCAGCCGTAATTCATACAAGCCGATGGCCTTCAAAAAGTCAATCGCCATAAATCAGAAAAAGTTTTTATTTTAAGTTTTACAGGTGTATTCTATGCAAAAAGTTAGTGCATTTTGAACACAAAAAACGTCGATTGGAAAGCACTTTGCTTCGAATTTTGGTACTTAGCAGATGGCCATAAAATTCTGATTTATTCTAGCTAATCAGGTACGTTCCTACTTAATTCTTGTATTAGGAACCTGAAATTTTTCCAGGTTGATTTTAGAGCGTTGTCGAATGTCCTGGCAAATTTTCACTCGATCGGAGACAGTTTGTATGACCTTGATTTCTCAGCCGTTATTTATACGTGCCGATGGTCTCTAAAAAGTCAATCGCCATAGAGCAATAAAAGTTTTTATTTTAAGTTTTACACTTGTATTCTATGCAAAAAGCTAGAGCATTTGCACCACAAAAAACCTCGATTGGAAAGGACTTTGCTTCGAATTTTGGTACTTAGCAGATGGCCATAAAATTCTGATTTATTCTAGCTAATCAGGTACGTTCCTAGCTTAATTCTTGTATTAGGAACCTGAAATTTTTCCAGGTTGATTTTAGAGCGTTGTCGAATGTCCTGGCAAATTTTCACTCGATCGGAGACAGTTTGTATGACCTTGATTTCTCAGCCGTTATTTATACGTGCCGATGGTCTTTAAAAAGTCAATCGCCATAGAGCAATAAAAGTTTTTATTTTAAGTTTTACACTTGTATTCTATGCAAAAAGCTAGAGCATTTGCACCACAAAAAACCTCGATTGGAAAGGGCTATGCTTCGAATTTTGGTGCTTAGCAGATGGCCATAAAATTCTGATTTATTCTAGCTAATCAGGTACGTTCCTAGCTTAATTCTTGTATTAGGAACCTGAAATTTTTCCAGGTTGATTTTAGAGCGTTGTCGAATGTCCTGGCAAATTTTCACTCGATCGGAGACAGTTTGTATGACCTTGATTTCTCAGCCGTTATTTATACGTGCCGATGGTCTTTAAAAAGTCAATCGCCATAGAGCAATAAAAGTTTTTATTTTAAGTTTTACACTTGTATTCTATGCAAAAAGCTAGAGCATTTGCACCACAAAAAACCTCGATTGGAAAGGGCTATGCTTCGAATTTTGGTGCTTAGCAGATGGCCATAAAATTCTGATTTATTATAGCTAATCGGGTCCTTTCCGGCTTAATTCTTGCAGTAGGAACCTGAAATAAATTTTTCCAGGTTGATTTTAGAGGGTTGTCGCATGTCGTGGCAAAATTTCACGTCGATCGGAGAAAGTTTTATGACCTTAATTTCTCACGATCAGCCGTAATTCTACAAGCCGATGGCCTTCAAAAAGTCAATCGCCATAAATCAGAAAAAGTTTTTATTTTAAGTTTTACAGGTGTATTCTATGCAAAAAGTTAGTGCATTTTGAACACAAAAAACGTCGATTGGAAAGCACTTTGCTTCGAATTTTGGTACTTAGCAGATGGCCATAAAATTCTGATTTATTCTAGCTAATCAGGTACGTTCCGGCTTAATTCTTGTATTAGGAACCTGAAATTTTTCCAGGTTGATTTTAGAGCGTTGTCGAATGTCCTGGCAAATTTTCACTCGATCGGAGACAGTTTGTATGACCTTGATTTCTCAGCCGTTATTTATACGTGCCGATGGTCTCTAAAAAGTCAATCGCCATAGAGCAATAAAAGTTTTTATTTTAAGTTTTACACTTGTATTCTATGCAAAAAGCTAGAGCATTTGCACCACAAAAAACCTCGATTGGAAAGGGCTATGCTTCGAATTTTGGTGCTTAGCAGATGGCCATAAAATTCTGATTTATTCTAGCTAATCGGGTCCTTTCCGGCTTAATTCTTGCAGTAGGAACCTGAAATAAATTTTTCCAGGTTGATTTTAGAGGGTTGTCGCATGTCGTGGCAAAATTTCACGTCGATCGGAGAAAGTTTTATGACCTTAATTTCTCACGATCAGCCGTAATTCATACAAGCCGATGGCCTTCAAAAAGTCAATCGCCATAAATCAGAAAAAGTTTTTATTTTAAGTTTTACAGGTGTATTCTATGCAAAAAGTTAGAGCATTTTGAACACAAAAAACGTCGATTGGAAAGCACTTTGCTTCGAATTTTGGTACTTAGCAGATGGCCATAAAATTCTGATTTATTCTAGCTAATCAGGTACGTTCCTACTTAATTCTTGTATTAGGAACCTGAAATTTTTCCAGGTTGATTTTAGAGCGTTGTCGAATGTCCTGGCAAATTTTCACTCGATCGGAGACAGTTTGTATGACCTTGATTTCTCAGCCGTTATTTATACGTGCCGATGGTCTCTAAAAAGTCAATCGCCATAGAGCAATAAAAGTTTTTATTTTAAGTTTTACACTTGTATTCTATGCAAAAAGCTAGAGCATTTGCACCACAAAAAACCTCGATTGGAAAGGACTTTGCTTCGAATTTTGGTACTTAGCAGATGGCCATAAAATTCTGATTTATTCTAGCTAATCAGGTACGTTCCGGCTTAATTCTTGTATTAGGAACCTGAAATTTTTCCAGGTTGATTTTAGAGCGTTGTCGAATGTCCTGGCAAATTTTCACTCGATCGGAGACAGTTTGTATGACCTTGATTTCTCAGCCGTTATTTATACGTGCCGATGGTCTTTAAAAAGTCAATCGCCATAGAGCAATAAAAGTTTTTATTTTAAGTTTTACACTTGTATTCTATGCAAAAAGCTAGAGCATTTGCACCACAAAAAACCTCGATTGGAAAGGGCTATGCTTCGAATTTTGGTGCTTAGCAGATGGCCATAAAATTCTGATTTATTCTAGCTAATCAGGTACGTTCCTAGCTTAATTCTTGTATTAGGAACCTGAAATTTTTCCAGGTTGATTTTAGAGCGTTGTCGAATGTCCTGGCAAATTTTCACTCGATCGGAGACAGTTTGTATGACCTTGATTTCTCAGCCGTTATTTATACGTGCCGATGGTCTTTAAAAAGTCAATCGCCATAGAGCAATAAAAGTTTTTATTTTAAGTTTTACACTTGTATTCTATGCAAAAAGCTAGAGCATTTGCACCACAAAAAACCTCGATTGGAAAGGGCTATGCTTCGAATTTTGGTGCTTAGCAGATGGCCATAAAATTCTGATTTATTATAGCTAATCGGGTCCTTTCCGGCTTAATTCTTGCAGTAGGAACCTGAAATAAATTTTTCCAGGTTGATTTTAGAGGGTTGTCGCATGTCGTGGCAAAATTTCACGTCGATCGGAGAAAGTTTTATGACCTTAATTTCTCACGATCAGCCGTAATTCATACAAGCCGATGGCCTTCAAAAAGTCAATCGCCATAAATCAGAAAAAGTTTTTATTTTAAGTTTTACAGGTGTATTCTATGCAAAAAGTTAGTGCATTTTGAACACAAAAAACGTCGATTGGAAAGCACTTTGCTTCGAATTTTGGTACTTAGCAGATGGCCATAAAATTCTGATTTATTCTAGCTAATCAGGTACGTTCCTACTTAATTCTTGTATTAGGAACCTGAAATTTTTCCAGGTTGATTTTAGAGCGTTTTAGAAAGTTCTGGTAAAAATTTCACGTCGAGCGGAGAAAGTTTTATGACCTTGATTTCTCAGAAGTTATTCATAAAGCTGATTGCAGAATGCACCTGTAAAACCTACAATAAAAACTTTACTGATTAATGTCTATTGACGTTTTTGAAGGCCGAGTTTGGGGACTCGGCTGAGCGCGGCTAGGCTAGGCTTGGCAAGCCTCGACTAGGCTAGACTGTACTGGGCATGGCCTAGCCCGTTAAGTACGGTAGACTCGCCCGTTCACCACGGTAGACTCGCCCGTTCACCACCGCCGACTCAGAACAAGGGAAAATGGCTGTCAAAACTATATTGCATAATGTAGCAATTTAGGTCAAACGCGCAAACTAACAAAATCGAAATTAAGGTATGTTTACGGACCTCAATCTCCCTGCATACTCAGGCTTTCTTTCTAAGATTGCACCGGGTGAATAGAATTTTGGTGCTTAGCAGATGGCCATAAAATTCTGATTTATTCTAGCTAATCGGGTCCTTTCCGGCTTAATTCTTGCAGTAGGAACCTGAAATTTTTCCAGGTTGATTTTAGAGCGTTGTCGAATGTCCTGGCAAATTTTCACTCGATCGGAGACAGTTTGTATGACCTTGATTTCTCAGCCGTTATTTATACGTGCCGATGGTCTTTAAAAAGTCAATCGCCATAGAGCAATAAAAGTTTTTATTTTAAGTTTTACACTTGTATTCTATGCAAAAAGCTAGAGCATTTGCACCACAAAAAACCTCGATTGGAAAGGGCTATGCTTCGAATTTTGGTGCTTAGCAGATGGCCATAAAATTCTGATTTATTCTAGCTAATCGGGTCCTTTCCGGCTTAATTCTTGCAGTAGGAACCTGAAATAAATGTTTACAGGTTGATTTTAGAGCGTTGTCGAATGTCCTGGCAAATTTTCACTCGATCGGAGACAGTTTGTATGACCTTGATTTCTCAGCCGTTATTTATACATGCCGATGGTCTTTAAAAAGTCAATCGCCATAGAGCAATAAAAGTTTTTATTTTAAGTTTTACACTTGTATTCTATGCAAAAAGCTAGAGCATTTGCACCACAAAAAACCTCGATTGGAAAGGGCTATGCTTCGAATTTTGGTGCTTAGCAGATGGCCATAAAATTCTGATTTATTTTAGCTAATCGGGTCCTTTCCGGCTTAATTCTTGCAGTAGGAACCTGAAATACATTTTTCCAGGTTGATTTTAAAGGGTTGTCGCATGTCGTGGCAAAATTTCACGTCGATCGGAGAAAGTTTTATGACCTTGATTTCTCAGCCGTTATTTATACGTGCCGATGGTCTTTAAAAAGTCAATCGCCATAGAGCAATAAAAGTTTTTATTTTAAGTTTTACACTTGTATTCTATGCAAAAAGCTAGAGCATTTGCACCACAAAAAACCTCGATTGGAAAGGGCTATGCTTCGAATTTTGGTGCTTAGCAGATGGCCATAAAATTCTGATTTATTTTAGCTAATCGGGTCCTTTCCGGCTTAATTCTTGCAGTAGGAACCTGAAATACATTTTTCCAGGTTGATTTTAGAGGGTTGTCGCATGTCGTGGCAAAATTTCACGTCGATCGGAGAAAGTTTTATGACTTTAATTTCTCACGATCAGCCGTAATTCATACAAGCCGATGGCCTTCAAAAAGTCAATCGCCATAAATCAGAAAACGTTTTTATTTTAAGTTTTACAGGTGTATTCTATGCAAAAGTTAGTGCATTTGAACACAAAAAACGTCGATTGGAAAGGACTTTGCTTCGAATTTTGGTACTTAGCAGATGGCCATAAAATTCTGATTTATTCTAGCTAATCAGGTACGTTCCTACGTAATTCTTGTATTAGGAACCTGAAATTTTTCCAGGTTGATTTTAGAGCGTTGTCGAATGTCCTGGCAAATTTTCACTCGATCGGAGACAGTTTGTATGACCTTGATTTCTCAGCCGTTATTTATACGTGCCGATGGTCTCTAAAAAGTCAATCGCCATAGAGCAATAAAAGTTTTTATTTTAAGTTTTACACTTGTATTCTATGCAAAAAGCTAGAGCATTTGCACCACAAAAAACCTCGATTGGAAAGGGCTATGCTTCGAATTTTGGTGCTTAGCAGATGGCCATAAAATTCTGATTTATTATAGCTAATCGGGTCCTTTCCGGCTTAATTCTTGCAGTAGGAACCTGAAATAAATTTTTCCAGGTTGATTTTAGAGGGTTGTCGCATGTCGTGGCAAAATTTCACGTCGATCGGAGAAAGTTTTATGACCTTAATTTCTCACGATCAGCCGTAATTCATACAAGCCGATGGCCTTCAAAAAGTCAATCGCCATAAATCAGAAAAAGTTTTTATTTTAAGTTTTACAGGTGTATTCTATGCAAAAAGTTAGTGCATTTTGAACACAAAAAACGTCGATTGGAAAGCACTTTGCTTCGAATTTTGGTACTTAGCAGATGGCCATAAAATTCTGATTTATTCTAGCTAATCAGGTACGTTCCTACTTAATTCTTGTATTAGGAACCTGAAATTTTTCCAGGTTGATTTTAGAGCGTTTTAGAAAGTTCTGGTAAAAATTTCACGTCGAGCGGAGAAAGTTTTATGACCTTGATTTCTCAGAAGTTATTCATAAAGCTGATTGCAGAATGCACCTGTAAAACCTACAATAAAAACTTTACTGATTAATGTCTATTGACGTTTTTGAAGGCCGAGTTTGGGGACTCGGCTGAGCGCGGCTAGGCTAGGCTTGGCAAGCCTCGACTAGGCTAGACTGTACTGGGCATGGCCTAGCCCGTTAAGTACGGTAGACTCGCCCGTTCACCACGGTAGACTCGCCCGTTCACCACCGCCGACTCAGAACAAGGGAAAATGGCTGTCAAAACTATATTGCATAATGTAGCAATTTAGGTCAAACGCGCAAACTAACAAAATCGAAATTAAGGTATGTTTACGGACCTCAATCTCCCTGCATACTCAGGCTTTCTTTCTAAGATTGCACCGGGTGAATAGAATTTTGGTGCTTAGCAGATGGCCATAAAATTCTGATTTATTCTAGCTAATCGGGTCCTTTCCGGCTTAATTCTTGCAGTAGGAACCTGAAATTTTTCCAGGTTGATTTTAGAGCGTTGTCGAATGTCCTGGCAAATTTTCACTCGATCGGAGACAGTTTGTATGACCTTGATTTCTCAGCCGTTATTTATACGTGCCGATGGTCTTTAAAAAGTCAATCGCCATAGAGCAATAAAAGTTTTTATTTTAAGTTTTACACTTGTATTCTATGCAAAAAGCTAGAGCATTTGCACCACAAAAAACCTCGATTGGAAAGGGCTATGCTTCGAATTTTGGTGCTTAGCAGATGGCCATAAAATTCTGATTTATTCTAGCTAATCGGGTCCTTTCCGGCTTAATTCTTGCAGTAGGAACCTGAAATAAATGTTTACAGGTTGATTTTAGAGCGTTGTCGAATGTCCTGGCAAATTTTCACTCGATCGGAGACAGTTTGTATGACCTTGATTTCTCAGCCGTTATTTATACATGCCGATGGTCTTTAAAAAGTCAATCGCCATAGAGCAATAAAAGTTTTTATTTTAAGTTTTACACTTGTATTCTATGCAAAAAGCTAGAGCATTTGCACCACAAAAAACCTCGATTGGAAAGGGCTATGCTTCGAATTTTGGTGCTTAGCAGATGGCCATAAAATTCTGATTTATTTTAGCTAATCGGGTCCTTTCCGGCTTAATTCTTGCAGTAGGAACCTGAAATACATTTTTCCAGGTTGATTTTAAGGGTTGTCGCATGTCGTGGCAAAATTTCACGTCGATCGGAGAAAGTTTTATGACCTTGATTTCTCAGCCGTTATTTATACGTGCCGATGGTCTTTAAAAAGTCAATCGCCATAGAGCAATAAAAGTTTTTATTTTAAGTTTTACACTTGTATTCTATGCAAAAAGCTAGAGCATTTGCACCACAAAAAACCTCGATTGGAAAGGGCTATGCTTCGAATTTTGGTGCTTAGCAGATGGCCATAAAATTCTGATTTATTTTAGCTAATCGGGTCCTTTCCGGCTTAATTCTTGCAGTAGGAACCTGAAATACATTTTTCCAGGTTGATTTTAGAGGGTTGTCGCATGTCGTGGCAAAATTTCACGTCGATCGGAGAAAGTTTTATGACTTTAATTTCTCACGATCAGCCGTAATTCATACAAGCCGATGGCCTTCAAAAAGTCAATCGCCATAAATCAGAAAACGTTTTTATTTTAAGTTTTACAGGTGTATTCTATGCAAAAGTTAGTGCATTTTGAACACAAAAAACGTCGATTGGAAAGGACTTTGCTTCGAATTTTGGTACTTAGCAGATGGCCATAAAATTCTGATTTATTCTAGCTAATCAGGTACGTTCCTACGTAATTCTTGTATTAGGAACCTGAAATTTTTCCAGGTTGATTTTAGAGCGTTGTCGAATGTCCTGGCAAATTTTCACTCGATCGGAGACAGTTTGTATGACCTTGATTTCTCAGCCGTTATTTATACGTGCCGATGGTCTCTAAAAAGTCAATCGCCATAGAGCAATAAAAGTTTTTATTTTAAGTTTTACACTTGTATTCTATGCAAAAAGCTAGAGCATTTGCACCACAAAAAACCTCGATTGGAAAGGGCTATGCTTCGAATTTTGGTGCTTAGCAGATGGCCATAAAATTCTGATTTATTATAGCTAATCGGGTCCTTTCCGGCTTAATTCTTGCAGTAGGAACCTGAAATAAATTTTTCCAGGTTGATTTTAGAGGGTTGTCGCATGTCGTGGCAAAATTTCACGTCGATCGGAGAAAGTTTTATGACCTTAATTTCTCACGATCAGCCGTAATTCATACAAGCCGATGGCCTTCAAAAAGTCAATCGCCATAAATCAGAAAAAGTTTTTATTTTAAGTTTTACAGGTGTATTCTATGCAAAAAGTTAGTGCATTTTGAACACAAAAAACGTCGATTGGAAAGCACTTTGCTTCGAATTTTGGTACTTAGCAGATGGCCATAAAATTCTGATTTATTCTAGCTAATCAGGTACGTTCCTACTTAATTCTTGTATTAGGAACCTGAAATTTTTCCAGGTTGATTTTAGAGCGTTTTAGAAAGTTCTGGTAAAAATTTCACGTCGAGCGGAGAATGTTTTATGACCTTGATTTCTCAGAAGTTATTCATAAAGCTGATTGCAGAATGCACCTGTAAAACCTACAATAAAAACTTTACTGATTAATGTCTATTGACGTTTTTGAAGGCCGAGTTTGGGGACTCGGCTGAGCGCGGCTAGGCTAGGCTTGGCAAGCCTCGACTAGGCTAGACTGTACTGGGCATGGCCTAGCCCGTTAAGTACGGTAGACTCGCCCGTTCACCACGGTAGACTCGCCCGTTCACCACCGCCGACTCAGAACAAGGGAAAATGGCTGTCAAAACTATATTGCATAATGTAGCAATTTAGGTCAAACGCGCAAACTAACAAAATCGAAATTAAGGTATGTTTACGGACCTCAATCTCCCTGCATACTCAGGCTTTCTTTCTAAGATTGCACCGGGTGAATAGAATTTTGGTGCTTAGCAGATGGCCATAAAATTCTGATTTATTCTAGCTAATCGGGTCCTTTCCGGCTTAATTCTTGCAGTAGGAACCTGAAATTTTTCCAGGTTGATTTTAGAGCGTTGTCGAATGTCCTGGCAAATTTTCACTCGATCGGAGACAGTTTGTATGACCTTGATTTCTCAGCCGTTATTTATACGTGCCGATGGTCTTTAAAAAGTCAATCGCCATAGAGCAATAAAAGTTTTTATTTTAAGTTTTACACTTGTATTCTATGCAAAAAGCTAGAGCATTTGCACCACAAAAAACCTCGATTGGAAAGGGCTATGCTTCGAATTTTGGTGCTTAGCAGATGGCCATAAAATTCTGATTTATTCTAGCTAATCGGGTCCTTTCCGGCTTAATTCTTGCAGTAGGAACCTGAAATAAATGTTTACAGGTTGATTTTAGAGCGTTGTCGAATGTCCTGGCAAATTTTCACTCGATCGGAGACAGTTTGTATGACCTTGATTTCTCAGCCGTTATTTATACATGCCGATGGTCTTTAAAAAGTCAATCGCCATAGAGCAATAAAAGTTTTTATTTTAAGTTTTACACTTGTATTCTATGCAAAAAGCTAGAGCATTTGCACCACAAAAAACCTCGATTGGAAAGGGCTATGCTTCGAATTTTGGTGCTTAGCAGATGGCCATAAAATTCTGATTTATTTTAGCTAATCGGGTCCTTTCCGGCTTAATTCTTGCAGTAGGAACCTGAAATACATTTTTCCAGGTTGATTTTAAAGGGTTGTCGCATGTCGTGGCAAAATTTCACGTCGATCGGAGAAAGTTTTATGACCTTGATTTCTCAGCCGTTATTTATACGTGCCGATGGTCTTTAAAAAGTCAATCGCCATAGAGCAATAAAAGTTTTTATTTTAAGTTTTACACTTGTATTCTATGCAAAAAGCTAGAGCATTTGCACCACAAAAAACGTCGATTGGAAAGGACTTTGCTTCGAATTTTGGTACTTAGCAGATGGCCATAAAATTCTGATTTATTCTAGCTAATCAGGTACGTTCCGGGCTTAATTCTTGTATTAGGAACCTGAAATTTTTCCAGGTTGATTTTAGAGCGTTGTCGAATGTCCTGGCAAATTTTCACTCGATCGGAGACAGTTTGTATGACCTTGATTTCTCAGCCGTTATTTATACGTGCCGATGGTCTCTAAAAAGTCAATCGCCATAGAGCAATAAAAGTTTTTATTTTAAGTTTTACACTTGTATTCTATGCAAAAAGCTAGAGCATTTGCACCACAAAAAACCTCGATTGGAAAGAGCTATGCTTCGAATTTTGGTGCTTAGCAGATGGCCATAAAATTCTGATTTATTATAGCTAATCGGGTCCTTTCCTGCTTAATTCTTGCAGTAGGAACCTGAAATAAATTTTTCCAGGTTGATTTTAGAGGGTTGTCGCATGTCGTGGCAAAATTTCACGTCGATCGGAGAAAGTTTTATGACTTTAATTTCTCACGATCAGCCGTAATTCATACAAGCCGATGGCCTTCAAAAAGTCAATCGCCATAAATCAGAAAACGTTTTTATTTTAAGTTTTACAGGTGTATTCTATGCAAAAAGTTAGTGCATTTTGAACACAAAAAACGTCGATTGGAAAGGACTTTGCTTCGAATTTTGGTACTTAGCAGATGGCCATAAAATTCTGATTTATTCTAGCTAATCGGGTCCTTTCCGGCTTAATTCTTGCAGTAGGAACCTGAAATTTTTCCAGGTTGATTTTAGAGCGTTGTCGAATGTCCTGGCAAATTTTCACTCGATCGGAGACAGTTTGTATGACCTTGATTTCTCAGCCGTTATTTATACGTGCCGATGGTCTTTAAAAAGTCAATCGCCATAGAGCAATAAAAGTTTTTATTTTAAGTTTTACACTTGTATTCTATGCAAAAAGCTAGCGCATTTGCACCACAAAAAACGTCGATTGGAAAGGACTTTGCTTCGAATTTTGGTACTTAGCAGATGGCCATAAAATTCTGATTTATTCTAGCTAATCAGGTACGTTCCGGGCTTAATTCTTGTATTAGGAACCTGAAATTTTTCCAGGTTGATTTTAGAGCGTTGTCGAATGTCCTGGCAAATTTTCACTCGATCGGAGACAGTTTGTATGACCTTGATTTCTCAGCCGTTATTTATACGTGCCGATGGTCTCTAAAAAGTCAATCGCCATAGAGCAATAAAAGTTTTTATTTTAAGTTTTACACTTGTATTCTATGCAAAAAGCTAGAGCATTTGCACCACAAAAAACCTCGATTGGAAAGGGCTATGCTTCGAATTTTGGTGCTTAGCAGATGGCCATAAAATTCTGATTTATTATAGCTAATCGGGTCCTTTCCGGCTTAATTCTTGCAGTAGGAACCTGAAATAAATTTTTCCAGGTTGATTTTAGAGGGTTGTCGCATGTCGTGGCAAAATTTCACGTCGATCGGAGAAAGTTTTATGACCTTAATTTCTCACGATCAGCCGTAATTCATACAAGCCGATGGCCTTCAAAAAGTCAATCGCCATAAATCAGAAAAAGTTTTTATTTTAAGTTTTACAGGTGTATTCTATGCAAAAAGTTAGTGCATTTTGAACACAAAAAACGTCGATTGGAAAGCACTTTGCTTCGAATTTTGGTACTTAGCAGATGGCCATAAAATTCTGATTTATTCTAGCTAATCAGGTACGTTCCTACTTAATTCTTGTATTAGGAACCTGAAATTTTTCCAGGTTGATTTTAGAGCGTTTTAGAAAGTCCTGGTAAAAATTTCACGTCGAGCGGAAAAGTTTTATGACCTTGATTTCTCAGAAGTTATTCATAAAGCTGATTGCAGAATGCACCTGTAAAACCTACAATAAAAACTTTACTGATTAATGTCTATTGACGTTTTTGAAGGCCGAGTTTGGGGACTCGGCTGAGCGCGGCTAGGCTAGGCTTGGCAAGCCTCGACTAGGCTAGACTGTACTGGGCATGGCCTAGCCCGTTAAGTACGGTAGACTCGCCCGTTCACCACGGTAGACTCGCCCGTTCACCACCGCCGACTCAGAACAAGGGAAAATGGCTGTCAAAACTATATTGCATAATGTAGCAATTTAGGTCAAACGCGCAAACTAACAAAATCGAAATTAAGGTATGTTTACGGACCTCAATCTCCCTGCATACTCAGGCTTTCTTTCTACGATTGCACCGGGTGAATAGAATTTTGGTGCTTAGCAGATGGCCATAAAATTCTGATTTATTCTAGCTAATCGGGTCCTTTCCGGCTTAATTCTTGCAGTAGGAACCTGAAATTTTTCCAGGTTGATTTTAGAGCGTTGTCGAATGTCCTGGCAAATTTTCACTCGATCGGAGACAGTTTGTATGACCTTGATTTCTCAGCCGTTATTTATACGTGCCGATGGTCTTTAAAAAGTCAATCGCCATAGAGCAATAAAAGTTTTTATTTTAAGTTTTACACTTGTATTCTATGCAAAAAGCTAGAGCATTTGCACCACAAAAAACCTCGATTGGAAAGGGCTATGCTTCGAATTTTGGTGCTTAGCAGATGGCCATAAAATTCTGATTTATTCTAGCTAATCGGGTCCTTTCCGGCTTAATTCTTGAAGTAGGAACCTGAAATAAATGTTTACAGGTTGATTTTAGAGCGTTGTCGAATGTCCTGGCAAATTTTCACTCGATCGGAGACAGTTTGTATGACCTTGATTTCTCAGCCGTTATTTATACATGCCGATGGTCTTTAAAAAGTCAATCGCCATAGAGCAATAAAAGTTTTTATTTTAAGTTTTACACTTGTATTCTATGCAAAAAGCTAGAGCATTTGCACCACAAAAAACCTCGATTGGAAAGGGCTATGCTTCGAATTTTGGTGCTTAGCAGATGGCCATAAAATTCTGATTTATTTTAGCTAATCGGGTCCTTTCCGGCTTAATTCTTGCAGTAGGAACCTGAAATACATTTTCCAGGTTGATTTTAAAGGGTTGTCGCATGTCGTGGCAAAATTTCACGTCGATCGGAGAAAGTTTTATGACCTTGATTTCTCAGCCGTTATTTATACGTGCCGATGGTCTTTAAAAAGTCAATCGCCATAGAGCAATAAAAGTTTTTATTTTAAGTTTTACACTTGTATTCTATGCAAAAAGCTAGAGCATTTGCACCACAAAAAACGTCGATTGGAAAGGACTTTGCTTCGAATTTTGGTACTTAGCAGATGGCCATAAAATTCTGATTTATTCTAGCTAATCAGGTACGTTCCGGGCTTAATTCTTGTATTAGGAACCTGAAATTTTTCCAGGTTGATTTTAGAGCGTTGTCGAATGTCCTGGCAAATTTTCACTCGATCGGAGACAGTTTGTATGACCTTGATTTCTCAGCCGTTATTTATACGTGCCGATGGTCTCTAAAAAGTCAATCGCCATAGAGCAATAAAAGTTTTTATTTTAAGTTTTACACTTGTATTCTATGCAAAAAGCTAGAGCATTTGCACCACAAAAAACCTCGATTGGAAAGAGCTATGCTTCGAATTTTGGTGCTTAGCAGATGGCCATAAAATTCTGATTTATTCTAGCTAATCGGGTCCTTTCCTGCTTAATTCTTGCAGTAGGAACCTGAAAAATTTTTCCAGGTTGATTTTAGAGGGTTGTCGCATGTCGTGGCAAAATTTCACGTCGATCGGAGAAAGTTTTATGACCTTAATTTCTCACGATCAGCCGTAATTCATACAAGCCGATGGCCTTCAAAAAGTCAATCGCCATAAATCAGAAAACGTTTTTATTTTAAGTTTTACAGGTGTATTCTATGCAAAAAGTTAGTGCATTTTGAACACAAAAAACGTCGATTGGAAAGGACTTTGCTTCGAATTTTGGTACTTAGCAGATGGCCATAAAATTCTGATTTATTCTAGCTAATCGGGTCCTTTCCGGCTTAATTCTTGCAGTAGGAACCTGAAATTTTTCCAGGTTGATTTTAGAGCGTTGTCGAATGTCCTGGCAAATTTCACTCGATCGGAGACAGTTTGTATGACCTTGATTTCTCAGCCGTTATTTATACGTGCCGATGGTCTTTAAAAAGTCAATCGCCATAGAGCAATAAAAGTTTTTATTTTAAGTTTTACACTTGTATTCTATGCAAAAAGCTAGAGCATTTGCACCACAAAAAACGTCGATTGGAAAGGACTTTGCTTCGAATTTTGGTACTTAGCAGATGGCCATAAAATTCTGATTTATTCTAGCTAATCAGGTACGTTCCGGGCTTAATTCTTGTATTAGGAACCTGAAATTTTTCCAGGTTGATTTTAGAGCGTTGTCGAATGTCCTGGCAAATTTTCACTCGATCGGAGACAGTTTGTATGACCTTGATTTCTCAGCCGTTATTTATACTTGCCGATGGTCTCTAAAAAGTCAATCGCCATAGAGCAATAAAAGTTTTTATTTTAAGTTTTACACTTGTATTCTATGCAAAAAGCTAGAGCATTTGCACCACAAAAAACCTCGATTGGAAAGGGCTATGCTTCGAATTTTGGTGCTTAGCAGATGGCCATAAAATTCTGATTTATTATAGCTAATCGGGTCCTTTCCGGCTTAATTCTTGCAGTAGGAACCTGAAATAAATTTTTCCAGGTTGATTTTAGAGGGTTGTCGCATGTCGTGGCAAAATTTCACGTCGATCGGAGAAAGTTTTATGACCTTAATTTCTCACGATCAGCCGTAATTCATACAAGCCGATGGCCTTCAAAAAGTCAATCGCCATAAATCAGAAAAAGTTTTTATTTTAAGTTTTACAGGTGTATTCTATGCAAAAAGTTAGTGCATTTTGAACACAAAAAACGTCGATTGGAAAGCACTTTGCTTCGAATTTTGGTACTTAGCAGATGGCCATAAAATTCTGATTTATTCTAGCTAATCAGGTACGTTCGTTTAAGCTTAATTCTTGTATTAGGAACCTGAAATTTTTCCAGGTTGATTTTAGAGCGTTTTCGAAAGTTCTGGTAAAAATTTCACGTCGATCGGAGAAAGTTTTATGACCTTGATTTCTCAGAAGTTATTCATAAAGCTGATTGCAGAATGCACCTGTAAAACTTACAATAAAACTTTACTGATTAATGTCTATTGACGTTTTTGAAGGCCGAGTTTGGGGACTCGGCTGAGCGCGGCTAGGCTAGGCTTGGCAAGCCTCGACTAGGCTAGACTGTACTGGGCATGGCCTAGCCCGTTAAGTACGGTAGACTCGCCCGTTCACCACGGTAGACTCGCCCGTTCACCACCGCCGACTCAGAACAAGGGAAAATGGCTGTCAAAACTATATTGCATAATGTAGCAATTTAGGTCAAACGCGCAAACTAACAAAATCGAAATTAAGCTATGTTTACGGACCTCAATCTCCCTGCATACTCAGGCTTTCTTTCTAAGATTGCACCGGTGAATAGAATTTTGGTGCTTAGCAGATGGCCATAAAATTCTGATTTATTCTAGCTAATCGGGTCCTTTCCGGCTTAATTCTTGCAGTAGGAACCTGAAATTTTTCCAGGTTGATTTTAGAGCGTTGTCGAATGTCCTGGCAAATTTTCACTCGATCGGAGACAGTTTGTATGACCTTGATTTCTCAGCCGTTATTTATACGTGCCGATGGTCTTTAAAAAGTCAATCGCCATAGAGCAATAAAAGTTTTTATTTTAAGTTTTACACTTGTATTCTATGCAAAAAGCTAGAGCATTTGCACCACAAAAAACCTCGATTGGAAAGGGCTATGCTTCGAATTTTGGTGCTTAGCAGATGGCCATAAAATTCTGATTTATTCTAGCTAATCGGGTCCTTTCCGGCTTAATTCTTGCAGTAGGAACCTGAAATAAATTTTCCAGGTTGATTTTAGAGCGTTGTCGAATGTCCTGGCAAATTTTCACTCGATCGGAGACAGTTTGTATGACCTTGATTTCTCAGCCGTTATTTATACATGCCGATGGTCTTTAAAAAGTCAATCGCCATAGAGCAATAAAAGTTTTTATTTTAAGTTTTACACTTGTATTCTATGCAAAAAGCTAGAGCATTTGCACCACAAAAAACCTCGATTGGAAAGGGCTATGCTTCGAATTTTGGTGCTTAGCAGATGGCCATAAAATTCTGATTTATTATAGCTAATCGGGTCCTTTCCGGCTTAATTCTTGCAGTAGGAACCTGAAATAAATTTTTCCAGGTTGATTTTAGAGGGTTGTCGCATGTCGTGGCAAAATTTCACGTCGATCGGAGAAAGTTTTATGACCTTAATTTCTCACGATCAGCCGTAATTCATACAAGCCGATGGCCTTCAAAAAGTCAATCGCCATAAATCAGAAAACGTTTTTATTTTAAGTTTTACAGGTGTATTCTATGCAAAAAGTTAGTGCATTTTGAACACAAAAAAACGTCGATTGGAAAGGACTTTGCTTCGAATTTTGGTACTTAGCAGATGGCCATAAAATTCTGATTTATTCTAGCTAATCAGGTACGTTCCTACTTAATTCTTGTATTAGGAACCTGAAATTTTTCCAGGTTGATTTTAGAGCGTTTTCGAATGTTCTGGTAAAATTTCACGTCGATCGGAGAAAGTTTTATGACCTTGATTTCTCAGAAGTTATTCATAAAGCTATTGCAGAATGCACGTTAAAAACTACAATAAAAACTTATGATTAATGTCTATTGACGTTTTTGAAGGCCGAGTTTGGGACTCGGCTGAGCGCGGCTAGGCTAGGTTGGCAAGCCTCGAAATGCTAGACTGTACTGGGCATGGCCTAGCCCGTTAAGTACTGTAGACCTCGCCCGTTCACCAGGTAGACTCGCCCGTCACCACCGCCGACTCAGAACAAGGAAAATGGCTGTCAAAACTATATTGCATAAGTAGCAATTTAGGTCAAACGCGCAAACTAAACAAAATCGAAATTTAAGTATTTACGGACCTCAATCTCCCTGCATACTCAGGCTTTCTTTCTAAGATTGCACGGGTGAATAGAATTTGGTGCTTAGCAGAGATGGCCATAAAATTCTGATTTATTCTAGCTAATCGGGTCCTTTCCGGCTTAATTCTTGCAGTAGGAACCTGAAATACATTTTCCAGGTTGATTTTAGAGGGTTGTCGCATGTCGTGGCAAAATTTCACGTCGATCGGAGAAAGTTTTATGACCTTAATTTCTCACGATCAGCCGTAATTCATACAAGCCGATGGCCTTTAAAAAGTCAATCGCCATAAAGCAATAAAAGTTTTTATTTTAAGTTTTACACTTGTATTCTATGCAAAAAGCTAGAGCATTTGCACCACAAAAAACCTCGATTGGAAAGGGCTATGCTTCGAATTTTGGTGCTTAGCAGATGGCCATAAAATTCTGATTTATTCTAGCTAATCGGGTCCTTTCCGGCTTAATTCTTGCAGTAGGAACCTGAAATAAATTTTTCCAGGTTGATTTTAGAGGTTGTCGCATGTCGTGGCAAAATTTCACGTCGATCGGAGAAAGTTTTTATGACCTTAATTTCTCACGATCAGCCGAATTCATACAAGCCGATGGCCTTCAAAACGTCAATCGCCAAGCAATAAAAGTTTTTATTTTAAGTTTTACACTTGTATTCTATGCAAAAAGCTAGAGCATTTGCACCACAAAAAACCTCGATTGGAAAGGGCTATGCTTCGAATTTTGGTGCTTAGCAGATGGCCATAAAATTCTGATTTATTCTAGCTAATCGGGTCCTTTCCGGCTTAATTCTTGCAGTAGGAACCTGAAATAAATTTTTCCAGGTTGATTTTAGAGGGTTGTCGCATGTCGTGGCAAAATTTCACGTCGATCGGAGAAAGTTTTATGACCTTAATTTCTCACGATCAGCCGTAATTCATACAAGCCGATGGCCTTCAAAAAGTCAATCGCCATAAATCAGAAAAAGTTTTTATTTTAAGTTTTACACTTGTATTCTATGCAAAAAGCTAGAGCATTTGAACACAAAAAACCTCGATTGGAAAGGGCTTTGCTTCGAATTTTGGTACTTAGCAGATGGCCATAAAATTCTGATTTATTCTAGCTAATCAGGTACGTTCCGGCTTAATTCTTGTAGTAGGAACCTGAAATTTTTCCAGGTTGATTTTAGAGCGTTGTCGCATGTTTGGCAAATTTCACGTCGATCGGAGAAAGTTTTATGACCTTGATTTCTCAGAAGTTATTCATAAAGCCGATGCAAAATGCCAATGCCATAAACTTACATAAAAACTTACTGATTAATGTCTATGACGTTTTTGAAGGCCGAGTTTGGGGACTCGGCTGAGCGCGGCTAGCTAGTTGGCAAGCTCGACTAGGCTAGACTGTATGGGCATGGCCTAGCCCGTTAAGTACGGTAGACTCGACCCGTTTCACCACGGTAGAGCGTCCGTTCACCAACCGCCGAATCAGAACAAGGAAAAGGTTTTAAAAACTATATTGCATAATGTAGCATTATTTAAGTCAACGCGCAAAACTAACAAAATCGAAATTAAGCTTTTTACGGACCCAATCTCCCAAAAACTCAGGCTTTCTTTCTAAAATTGCAAAGGGTGCTTCGAATTTTGGTGCTTAGCAGATGGCCATAAAATTCTGATTTATTCTAGCTAATCGGGTCCTTTCCGGCTTAATTCTTGCAGTAGGAACCTGAAATAATTTTTCCAGGTTGATTTTAGAGGGTTGTCGCATGTCGTGGCAAAATTTCACGTCGATCGGAGAAAGTTTTATGACCTTAATTCTCACGATCAGCCGTAATCGATGGCCTTCAAAAAGTCAATCGCCATAAAGCAATAAAAGTTTTATTTTAAGTTTTACAGGTGTATTCTATGCAAAAAGTTAGTGCATTTGAACACAAAAAACGTCGATTGAAAAGGACTTTGCTTCGAATTTTGGTACTTAGCAGATGGCCATAAAATTCTGATTTATTCTAGCTAATCAGGTACGTTCCGGCTTAATTCTTGTATTAGGAACCTGAAATTTTTTCCAGGTTGATTTTAGAGCGTTTTCGAAAGTTTGGTAAAAATTTCACGTCGATCGGAGAAAGTTTTATGACCTTGATTTCTCAGAAGTTATTCATAAAGCCGATTGCAGAAAACTGTCAAAAACCTACAATAAAAACTTTTGATTAATGTCTATTGACGTTTTTGAAAGCTAGAGCATTTGGGGACTCGGCTGAGCGCGGATAGGCTAGCTGGCAAGCCTCGACTAGGTAGACTGTACTGGGCATGGCTAGCCCGTTAAGTACGGTAGACTCGCCCGTTCAACACGGTAGACTCGACCGTTCATCCAGGTAGACTCGCGTTCACCACCGCCGACTCAGAACAGGAAAAATGGCTGTCAAAAACTATATTGCATATGTAACAATTTAGGTTCAAAACGCGCAAACTAACAAAATCGAAATTAAGCTATGTTTAACGGACCTCAATCTTCTGCAACTCAGGCTTTCTTTCAAGATTGCACCGGGTGAGCTTCGAATTTTGGTGCTTAGCAGATGGCCATAAAATTCTGATTTATTCTAGCTAATCGGGTCCTTTCCGGCTTAATTCTTGCAGTAGGAACCTGAAATAAATTTTTCCAGGTTGATTTTAGAGGGTTGTCGCATGTCCTGGCAAAATTTCACGTCGATCGGAGAAAGTTTTATGACCTTAATTTCTCACGATCAGCCGTAATTCATACAAGCCGATGGCCTTCAAAACGTCAATCGCCATAAAGCAATAAAAGTTTTTATTTTAAGTTTTACACTTGTATTCTATGCAAAAAGCTAGAGCATTTGCACCACAAAAAACCTCGATTGGAAAGGGCTATGCTTCGAATTTTGGTGCTTAGCAGATGGCCATAAAATTCTGATTTATTCTAGCTAATCGGGTCCTTTCCGGCTTAATTCTTGCAGTAGGAACCTGAAATAAATTTTCCAGGTTGATTTTAGAGGGTTGTCGCATGTCGTGGCAAATTTCACGTCGATCGGAGAAAGTTTTATGACCTTAATTTCTCACGATCAGCCGTATTCATACAAGCCGATGGCCTTCAAAAAGTCAATCGCCATAAATCAGAAAAACTTTTTAGTTTAAGTTTTACAGGTGTATTCTATGCAAAACGTTAGAGCATTTGAACACAAAAAACGTCGATTGGAAAGGACTTTGCTTCGAATTTTGGTACTTAGCAGATGGCCATAAAATTCTGATTTATTCTAGCTAATCAGGTACGTTCCGGGCTTAATTCTTGTATTAGGAACCTGAAATTTTTCCAGGTTGATTTTAGAGCGTTGTCGAATGTCCTGGCAAATTTCACTCGATCGGAGACAGTTTGTATGACCTTGATTTCTCAGCCGTTATTTATACGTGCCGATGGTCTTAAAAAGTCAATCGCCATAGAGCAATAAAAGTTTTTATTTTAAGTTTTACACTTGTATTCTATGCAAAAAGCTAGAGCATTTGCACCACAAAAAACCTCGATTGGAAAGGGCTATGCTTCGAATTTTGGTGCTTAGCAGATGGCCATAAAATTCTGATTTATTCTAGCTAATCGGGTCCTTCCGGCTTAATTCTTGCAGTAGGAACCTGAAATACATTTTTCCAGGTTGATTTTAGAGGGTTGTCGCATGTCGTGGCAAAATTTCACGTCGATCGGAGAAAGTTTTATGACCTTATTTCTCACGATCAGCCGTAATCATACAAGCCGATGGCCTTCAAAACGTCAATCGCCATAAAGCAATAAAAGTTTTTATTTTAAGTTTTACACTTGTATTCTATGCAAAAAGCTAGAGCATTTGCACCACAAAAAACCTCGATTGGAAAGGGCTATGCTTCGAATTTTGGTGCTTAGCAGATGGCCATAAAATTCTGATTTATTCTAGCTAATCGGGTCCTTTCCGGCTTAATTCTTGCAGTAGGAACCTGAAATAAATTTTCCAGGTTGATTTTAGAGGGTTGTCGAATGTCTGTCGTGGCAAAATTTCACCTCGATCGGAGAAAGTTTTATGACCTTAATTTCTCACGATCAGCCGTAATTCATACAAGCCGATGGCCTTCAAAAAGTCAATCGCCCAAATCAGAAAAACTTTTATTTTAAGTTTTACACTTGTATTCTATGCAAAAAGCTAGAGCATTTGCACCACAAAAAACCTCGATTGGAAAGGGCTATGCTTCGAATTTTGGTGCTTAGCAGATGGCCATAAAATTCTGATTTATTCTAGCTAATCGGGTCCTTTCCGGCTTAATTCTTGCAGTAGGAACCTGAAATAAATTTTTCCAGGTTGATTTTAGAGGGTTGTCGCATGTCGTGGCAAAATTTCACGTCGATCGGAGAAAGTTTTATGACCTTAATTCTCACGATCAGCCGTAATTCATACAAGCCGATGGCCTTCAAAACGTCAATCGCCATAAAGCAATAAAAGTTTTTATTTAAGTTTTACACTTGTATTCTATGCAAAAAGCTAGAGCATTTGCACCACAAAAAACCTCGATTGGAAAGGGCTATGCTTCGAATTTTGGTGCTTAGCAGATGGCCATAAAATTCTGATTTATTCTAGCTAATCGGGTCCTTTCCGGCTTAATTCTTGCAGTAGGAACCTGAAATAAATTTTTCCAGGTTGATTTTAGAGGGTTGTCGCATGTCGTGGCAAAATTTCACGTCGATCGGAGAAAGTTTTATGACCTTAATTTCTCACGATCAGCCGTAATTCATACAAGCCGATGGCCTTCAAAAAGTCAATCGCCATAAATCAGAAAAACTTTTAGTTTAAGTTTTACAGGTGTATTCTATGCAAAAAGTTAGTGCATTTGAACACAAAAAAAACGTCGATTGGAAAGGACTTTGCTTCGAATTTTGGTACTTAGCAGATGGCCATAAAATTCTGATTTATTCTAGCTAATCAGGTACGTTCCGGCTTAATTCTTGTATTAGGAACCTGAAATTTTTCCAGGTTGATTTTAGAGCGTTGTCGAATGTCCTGGCAAATTTTCACTCGATCGGAGACAGTTTGTATGACCTTGATTTCTTAGCCGTTATTATACATGCCGATGGTCTTTAAAAAGTCAATCGCCATAGAGCAATAAAAGTTTTTATTTTAAGTTTTACACTTGTATTCTATGCAAAAAGCTAGAGCATTTGCACCACAAAAAACCTCGATTGGAAAGGGCTATGCTTCGAATTTTGGTGCTTAGCAGATGGCCATAAAATTCTGATTTATTCTAGCTAATCGGGTCCTTTCCGGCTTAATTCTTGCAGTAGGACCTGAAATAAATTTTTCCAGGTTGATTTTAGAGCGTTGTCGAATGTCTGGCAAATTTCACTCGATCGGAGACAGTTTGTATGACCTTGATTTCTCAGCCGTTATTTATACATGCCGATGGTCTTTAAAAAGTCAATCGCCATAGAGCAATAAAAGTTTTTATTTTAAGTTTTACACTTGTATTCTATGCAAAAAGCTAGAGCATTTGCACCACAAAAAACCTCGATTGGAAAGGGCTATGCTTCGAATTTTGGTGCTTAGCAGATGGCCATAAAATTCTGATTTATTCTAGCTAATCGGGTCCTTTCCGGCTTAATTCTTGCAGTAGGAACCTGAAATAATTTTTCCAGGTTGATTTTAGGGTTGTCGCATGTCGTGGCAAATTTCACGTCGATCGGAGAAAGTTTTATGACCTTCATTTCTCACTATCAGCCGTAATTCATACAAGCCGATGGCCTTCAAAAAGTCAATCGCCATAAAGCAATAAAAGTTTTTATTTTAAGTTTTACACTTGTATTCTATGCAAAAAGCTAGAGCATTTGCACCACAAAAAACCTCGATTGGAAAGGGCTATGCTTCGAATTTTGGTGCTTAGCAGATGGCCATAAAATTCTGATTTATTCTAGCTAATCGGGTCCTTTCCGGCTTAATTCTTGCAGTAGGAACCTGAAATAATTTTTCCAGGTTGATTTTAGAGGGTTGTCGCATGTCGTGGCAAAATTTCACCTCGATCGGAGAAAGTTTTATGACCTTAATTCTCACGATCAGCCGTTATTCATACAAGCCGATGGCCTTCAAAAAGTCAATCGCCATAAAGCAAAAAAGTTTTTATTTTAAGTTTTACACTTGTATTCTATGCAAAAAGCTAGAGCATTTGCACCACAAAAAACCTCGATTGGAAAGGGCTATGCTTCGAATTTTGGTGCTTAGCAGATGGCCATAAAATTCTGATTTATTCTAGCTAATCGGGTCCTTTCCGGCTTAATTCTTGCAGTAGGAACCTGAAATAAATTTTTCCAGGTTGATTTTAGAGGTTTGTCGCATGTCGTGGCAAAATTTCACGTCGATCGGAGAAAGTTTTATGACCTTAATTTCTCACGATCCGCCGTAATTCATACAAGCCGATGGCCTTCAAAAAGTCAATCGCCATAAATCAGAAAAACTTTTTATTTTAAGTTTTACAGGTGTATTCTATGCAAAACGTTAGAGCATTTGAACACAAAAAAACGTCGATTGGAAAGGACTTTGCTTCGAATTTTGGTACTTAGCAGATGGCCATAAAATTCTGATTTATTCTAGCTAATCAGGTACGTTCCGGGCTTAATTCTTGTAGTAGGAACCTGAAATTTTTCCAGGTTGATTTTAGAGCGTTGTCGAATGTCCTGGCAAATTTTCACTCGATCGGAGACAGTTTGTATGACCTTGATTTCTCAGCCGTTATTTATACATGCCGATGGTCTTTAAAAAGTCAATCGCCATAGAGCAATAAAAGTTTTTATTTTAAGTTTTACACTTGTATTCTATGCAAAAAGCTAGAGCATTTGCACCACAAAAAACCTCGATTGGAAAGGGCTATGCTTCGAATTTTGGTGCTTAGCAGATGGCCATAAAATTCTGATTTATTCTAGCTAATCGGGTCCTTTCCGGCTTAATTCTTGCAGTAGGAACCTGAAAACATTTTTCCAGGTTGATTTTAGAGGGTTGTCGCATGTCCTGGCAAAATTTCACGTCGATCGGAGAAAGTTTTATGACCTTCATTTCTCACGATCAGCCGTAATTCATACAAGCCGATGGCCTTCAAAAAGTCAATCGCCATAAAGCAATAAAAATTTTTATTTTAAGTTTTACACTTGTATTCTATGCAAAAAGCTAGAGCATTTGCACCACAAAAAACCTCGATTGGAAAGGGCTATGCTTCGAATTTTGGTGCTTAGCAGATGGCCATAAAATTCTGATTTATTCTAGCTAATCGGGTCCTTTCCGGCTTAATTCTTGCAGTAGGAACCTGAAATAATTTTTCCAGGTTGATTTTAGAGGGTTGTCGCATGTCGTGGCAAAATTTCACGTCGATCGGAGAAAGTTTTATGACCTTAATTTCTCACGATCAGCCGTAATTCATACAAGCCGATGGCCTTCAAAAAGTCAATCGCCATAAATCAGAAAAAGTTTTTATTTTAAGTTTTACAGGTGTATTCTATGCAAAAAGTTAGAGCATTTGAACACAAAAAAACGTCGATTGGAAAGGACTTTGCTTCGAATTTTGGTACTTAGCAGATGGCCATAAAATTCTGATTTATTCTAGCTAATCAGGTACGTTCCGGGCTTAATTCTTGTATTAGGAACCTGAAATTTTTCCAGGTTGATTTTAGAGCGTTGTCGAATGTCCTGGCAAATTTTCACTCGATCGGAGACAGTTTGTATGACCTTGATTTCTTAGCCGTCATTTATACATGCCGATGGTCTTTAAAAAGTCAATCGCCATAGAGCAATAAAAGTTTTTATTTTAAGTTTTACACTTGTATTCTATGCAAAAAGCTAGAGCATTTGCACCACAAAAAACCTCGATTGGAAAGGGCTATGCTTCGAATTTTGGTGCTTAGCAGATGGCCATAAAATTCTGATTTATTCTAGCTAATCGGGTCCTTTCCGGCTTAATTCTTGCAGTAGGAACCTGAAATAAATTTTTCCAGGTTGATTTTAGAGGGTTGTCGCATGTCGTGGCAAAATTTCACTCGATCGGAGAAAGTTTTATGACCTTAATTTCTCACGATCAGCCGTAATTCATACAAGCCGATGGCCTTCAAAAGTCAATCGCCATAAATCAAAAAACTTTTTATTTTAAGTTTTACACTTGTATTCTATGCAAAAAGCTAGAGCATTTGCACCACAAAAAACCTCGATTGGAAAGGCTATGCTTCGAATTTTGGTGCTTAGCAGATGGCCATAAAATTCTGATTTATTCTAGCTAATCGGGTCCTTTCCGGCTTAATTCTTGCAGTAGGAACCTGAAATAAATTTTTCCAGGTTGATTTTAGAGGGTTGTCGCATGTCGTGGCAAAATTTCACTCGATCGGAGAAAGTTTTATGACCTTGATTTCTCACGCCGTAATTCATACAAGCCGATGGCCTTCAAAAAGTCAATCGCCATAAATCAGAAAAACTTTTTATTTTAAGTTTTACACTTGTATTCTATGCAAAAAGCTAGAGCATTTGCACACAAAAAACCTCGATTGGAAAGGGCTATGCTTCGAATTTTGGTGCTTAGCAGATGGCCATAAAATTCTGATTTATTCTAGCTAATCGGGTCCTTTCCGGCTTAATTCTTGCAGTAGGAACCTGAAATAAATTTTCCAGGTTGATTTTAGAGGTTGTCGCATGTCGTGGCAAAATTTCACGTCGATCGGAGAAAGTTTTATGACCTTAATTTCTCACGATCAGCCGTTAATTCATACAAGCCGATGGCCTTCAAAAAGTCAATCGCCATAATCAGAAAAAACTTTTATTTTAAGTTTTACAGGTGTATTCTATGCAAAAAGTTAGTGCATTTGCACACAAAAAACGTCGATTGGAAAGGACTTTGCTTCGAATTTTGGTACTTAGCAGATGGCCATAAAATTCTGATTTATTCTAGCTAATCAGGTACGTTCCGGGCTTAATTCTTGTATTAGGAACCTGAAATTTTTCCAGGTTGATTTTAGAGCGTTGTCGAATGTCCTGGCAAATTTTCACTCGATCGGAGACAGTTTGTATGACCTTGATTTCTTAGCCGTTATTTATACATGCCGATGGTCTTTAAAAAGTCAATCGCCATAGAGCAATAAAAGTTTTTATTTTAAGTTTTACACTTGTATTCTATGCAAAAAGCTAGAGCATTTGCACCACAAAAAAACTCGATTGGAAAGGGCTATGCTTCGAATTTTGGTGCTTAGCAGATGGCCATAAAATTCTGATTTATTCTAGCTAATCGGGTCCTTTCCGGCTTAATTCTTGCAGTAGGAACTGAAATAAATTTTTCCAGGTTGATTTTAGAGCGTTGTCGAATGTCCTGGCAAATTTTCACTCGATCGGAGACAGTTTGTATGACCTTGATTTCTCAGCCGTTATTTATACATGCCGATGGTCTTTAAAAAGTCAATCGCCATATAGAGCAATAAAAGTTTTTATTTTAAGTTTTACACTTGTATTCTATGCAAAAAGCTAGAGCATTTGCACCACAAAAAACTCGATTGGAAAGGGCTATGCTTCGAATTTTGGTGCTTAGCAGATGGCCATAAAATTCTGATTTATTCTAGCTAATCGGGTCCTTTCCGGCTTAATTCTTGCAGTAGGAACCTGAAATTTTTCCAGGTTGATTTTAGAGGGTTGTCGCATGTCGTGGCAAAATTTCACTCGATCGGAGAAAGTTTTATGACCTTGATTCTCACTATCAGCCGTAATTCATACAAGCCGATGGCCTTCAAAAAGTCAATCGCCATAAAGCAATAAAAGTTTTTATTTTAAGTTTTACACTTGTATTCTATGCAAAAAGCTAGAGCATTTGCACCACAAAAAACGTCGATTGGAAAGGGCTATGCTTCGAATTTTGGTGCTTAGCAGATGGCCATAAAATTCTGATTTATTCTAGCTAATCGGGTCCTTTCCGGCTTAATTCTTGCAGTAGGAACCTGAAATAAATTTTTCCAGGTTGATTTTAGAGGGTTGTCGAATGTCCTGGCAAAATTTCACGTCGATCGGAGACAGTTTGTATGACCTTGATTTCTCACGATCAGCCGTAATTTATACAAGCCGATATCCTCAAAAAAGTCAATCGCCATAAAGCAATAAAACTTTTATTTTAAGTTTTACACTTGTATTCTATGCAAAAAGCTAGAGCATTTGCACCACAAAAAACCTCGATTGGAAAGGGCTATGCTTCGAATTTTGGTGCTTAGCAGATGGCCATAAAATTCTGATTTATTCTAGCTAATCGGGTCCTTTCCGGCTTAATTCTTGCAGTAGGAACCTGAAATACATTTTCCAGGTTGATTTTAGAGGGTTGTCGCATGTCGTGGCAAAATTTCACGTCGATCGGAGAAAGTTTTATGACCTTAATTCTCACGATCAGCCGTAATTCATACAAGCCGATGGCCTTAAAAACGTCAATCGCCATAAAGCAATAAAAGTTTTTATTTTAAGTTTTACACTTGTATTCTATGCAAAAAGCTAGAGCATTGCACCACAAAAAACCTCGATTGGAAAGGGCTATGCTTCGAATTTTGGTGCTTAGCAGATGGCCATAAAATTCTGATTTATTCTAGCTAATCGGGTCCTTTCCGGCTTAATTCTTGCAGTAGGAACCTGAAATTTTTCCAGGTTGATTTTAGAGGGTTGTCGAATGTCGTGGCAAAATTCACTCGATCGGAGAAAGTTTTATGACCTTGATTCTCACGATCAGCCGTAATTCATACAAGCCGATGGCCTTCAAAAAGTCAATCGCCATAAGCATAAAAGTTTTTATTTTAAGTTTTACACTTGTATTCTATGCAAAAAGCTAGAGCATTTGCACCACAAAAAACCTCGATTGGAAAGGGCTATGCTTCGAATTTTGGTGCTTAGCAGATGGCCATAAAATTCTGATTTATTCTAGCTAATCGGGTCCTTTCCGGCTTAATTCTTGCAGTAGGAACCTGAAATAAATTTTCCAGGTTGATTTTAGAGGGTTGTCGCATGTCGTGGCAAAATTTCACGTCGATCGGAGAAAGTTTTATGACCTTAATTTCTCACGATCAGCCGTAATTCATACAAGCCGATGGCCTTCAAAAAGTCAATCGCCATAAATCAGAAAAACTTTTATTTTAAGTTTTACAGGTGTATTCTATGCAAAAAGTTAGTGCATTTTGAACACAAAAAAACCTCGATTGGAAAGGGACTTGCTTCGAATTTTGGTACTTAGCAGATGGCCATAAAATTCTGATTTATTCTAGCTAATCAGGTACTTCCGGCTTAATTCTTGTATTAGGAACCTGAAATTTTTCCAGGTTGATTTTAGAGCGTTGTCGAATGTCCTGGCAAATTTTCACTCGATCGGAGACAGTTTGTATGACCTTGATTTCTAGCCGTTATTTATACATGCCGATGGTCTTAAAAAGTCAATCGCCATAGAGCAATAAAAGTTTTTATTTTAAGTTTTACACTTGTATTCTATGCAAAAAGCTAGAGCATTTGCACCACAAAAAACCTCGATTGGAAAGGGCTATGCTTCGAATTTTGGTGCTTAGCAGATGGCCATAAAATTCTGATTTATTCTAGCTAATCGGGTCCTTCCGCTTAATTCTTGCAGTAGGAACCTGAAATAATTTTTCCAGGTTGATTTTAGAGGGTTGTCGAATGTCGTGGCAAAATTTCACGTCGATCGGAGAAAGTTTTATGACCTTAATTTTCACGATCAGCCGTAATTCATACAAGCCGATGGTCTTCAAAAGTCAATCGCCATAAAGCAATAAAAGTTTTTATTTAAGTTTTACACTTGTATTCTATGCAAAAAGCTAGAGCATTTGCACCACAAAAAACCTCGATTGGAAAGGGCTATGCTTCGAATTTTGGTGCTTAGCAGATGGCCATAAAATTCTGATTTATTCTAGCTAATCGGGTCCTTTCCGGCTTAATTCTTGCAGTAGGAACCTGAAATACATTTTCCAGGTTGATTTTAGAGGGTTGTCGAATGTCCTGGCAAAATTTCACGTCGATCGGAGAAAGTTTTATGACCTTGATTTCTCACTATCAGCCGTAATTCATACAAGCCGATGGCCTCAAAACGTCAATCGCCATAAAGCAATAAAAGTTTTTATTTTAAGTTTTACACTTGTATTCTATGCAAAAAGCTAGAGCATTTGCACCACAAAAAACCTCGATTGGAAAGGGCTATGCTTCGAATTTTGGTGCTTAGCAGATGGCCATAAAATTCTGATTTATTCTAGCTAATCGGGTCCTTTCCGGCTTAATTCTTGCAGTAGGAACCTGAAATAAATTTTTCCAGGTTGATTTTAGAGGGTTGTCGCATGTCGTGGCAAAATTTCACGTCGATCGGAGAAAGTTTTATGACCTTAATTTCTCACGATCAGCCGTAATTCATACAAGCCGATATCCTTCAAAAAGTCAATCGCCATAAATCAGAAAAAACTTTTTATTTTAAGTTTTACAGGTGTATTCTATGCAAAAAGCTAGAGCATTTGCACCACAAAAAACCTCGATTGGAAAGGGCTATGCTTCGAATTTTGGTGCTTAGCAGATGGCCATAAAATTCTGATTTATTCTAGCTAATCGGGTCCTTTCCGGCTTAATTCTTGCAGTAGGAACCTGAAATTTTTCCAGGTTGATTTTAGAGGGTTGTCGAATGTCCTGGCAAATTTCACTCGATCGGAGACAGTTTTATGACCTTGATTTCTCAGCCGTAATTATACGTGCCGATGGTCTTCAAAAAGTCAATCGCCATAGAGCAATAAAAGTTTTTATTTTAAGTTTTACACTTGTATTCTATGCAAAAAGCTAGAGCATTTGCACCACAAAAAACCTCGATTGGAAAGGGCTATGCTTCGAATTTTGGTGCTTAGCAGATGGCCATAAAATTCTGATTTATTCTAGCTAATCGGGTCCTTTCCGGCTTAATTCTTGCAGTAGGAACCTGAAATAAATTTTTCCAGGTTGATTTTAGAGGGTTGTCGCATGTCGTGGCAAAATTTCACTCGATCGGAGAAAGTTTTATGACCTTAATTTCTCACGATCAGCCGTAATTCATACAAGCCGATGGCCTTCAAAAAGTCAATCGCCATAAATCAAAAAAATTTTTATTTAAGTTTTACACTTGTATTCTATGCAAAAAGCTAGAGCATTTGCACCACAAAAAACCTCGATTGGAAAGGGCTATGCTTCGAATTTTGGTGCTTAGCAGATGGCCATAAAATTCTGATTTATTCTAGCTAATCGGGTCCTTTCCGGCTTAATTCTTGCAGTAGGAACCTGAAATAAATTTTCCAGTGTTGATTTGAGGAGGTTGTCGCATGTCGTGGCAAAATTTCACTCGATCGGAGAAAGTTTTATGACCTTAATTTCTCACGATCAGTTAATTCATACAAGCCGATGGCCTTCAAAAAGTCAATCGCCATAAATCAAAAAAACTTTTTTATTTTAAGTTTTACAGGTGTATTCTATGCAAAAAGCTAGTGCATTTGAACACAAAAAACGTCGATTGGAAAGGACTTTGCTTCGAATTTTGGTACTTAGCAGATGGCCATAAAATTCTGATTTATTCTAGCTAATCGGGTCCTTTCCGGCTTAATTCTTGCAGTAGGAACCTGAAATACATTTTCCAGGTTGATTTTAGAGGTTGTCGAATGTCGTGGCAAATTTCACGTCGATCGGAGAAAGTTTTATGACCTTGATTTCTCACTCAGCCGTAATTCATACAAGCCGATGGCCTTCAAAACGTCAATCGCCATAAGCAATAAAAGTTTTTATTTTAAGTTTTACACTTGTATTCTATGCAAAAAGCTAGAGCATTTGCACCACAAAAAACCTCGATTGGAAAGGGCTATGCTTCGAATTTTGGTGCTTAGCAGATGGCCATAAAATTCTGATTTATTCTAGCTAATCGGGTCCTTTCCGGCTTAATTCTTGCAGTAGGAACCTGAAATAAATTTTTCCAGGTTGATTTTAGAGGGTTGTCGCATGTCGTGGCAAAATTTCACGTCGATCGGAGAAAGTTTTATGACCTTAATTTCTCACGATCAGCCGTAATTCATACAAGCCGATGGCCTTAAAAAGTCAATCGCCATAAATCAGAAAAATTTTTATTTTAAGTTTTACAGGTATTCTATGCAAAAAGTTAGTGCATTTTGAACACACAAAAAACGTCGATTGGAAAGGACTTTGCTTCGAATTTTGGTACTTAGCAGATGGCCATAAAATTCTGATTTATTCTAGCTAATCAGGTACGTTCCGGGCTTAATTCTTGTATTAGGAACCTGAAATTTTTCCAGGTTGATTTTAGAGCGTTGTCGAATGTCCTGGCAAATTTTCACTCGATCGGAGACAGTTTGTATGACCTTGATTTCTCAGCCGTTATTTATACGTGCCGATGGTCTTTAAAAAGTCAATCGCCATAGAGCAATAAAAGTTTTTATTTTAAGTTTTACACTTGTATTCTATGCAAAAAGCTAGAGCATTTGCACCACAAAAAACCTCGATTGGAAAGGGCTATGCTTCGAATTTTGGTGCTTAGCAGATGGCCATAAAATTCTGATTTATTCTAGCTAATCGGGTCCTTTCCGGCTTAATTCTTGCAGTAGGAACCTGAAATTTTTCCAGGTTGATTTTAGAGGGTTGTCGCATGTCGTGGCAAAATTTTCACGTCGATCGGAGAAAGTTTTATGACCTTGATTCTCACGATCAGCCGTAATTCATACAAGCCGATGGCCTTCAAAAAGTCAATCGCCATAAGCAATAAAAGTTTTTTATTTAAGTTTTACACTTGTATTCTATGCAAAAAGCTAGAGCATTTGCACCACAAAAAACCTCGATTGGAAAGGGCTATGCTTCGAATTTTGGTGCTTAGCAGATGGCCATAAAATTCTGATTTATTCTAGCTAATCGGGTCCTTTCCGGCTTAATTCTTGCAGTAGGAACCTGAAATAAATTTTTCCAGGTTGATTTTAGAGGGTTGTCGCATGTCGTGGCAAAATTTCACCTCGATCGGAGAAAGTTTTATGACCTTAATTCTCACGATCAGCCGTAATTTATACAAGCCGATGGCCTTCAAAAAGTCAATCGCCATAAATCAGAAAAACTTTTATTTTAAGTTTTACACTTGTATTCTATGCAAAAAGCTAGAGCATTTGCACCACAAAAAACCTCGATTGGAAAGGCTATGCTTCGAATTTTGGTGCTTAGCAGATGGCCATAAAATTCTGATTTATTCTAGCTAATCGGGTCCTTTCCGGCTTAATTCTTGCAGTAGGAACCTGAAATAAATTTTTCCAGGTTGATTTTAGAGGGTTGTTGTCATGTCGTGGCAA
Organism: Allodiplogaster sudhausi; assembly: GCA_945643635.1. NCBI lineage: Eukaryota > Metazoa > Nematoda > Chromadorea > Rhabditida > Diplogasteridae > Allodiplogaster > Allodiplogaster sudhausi. The sequence continues at coordinate 7,695 of CALZFC010000100.1, read as the reverse complement.
AATTTCACGTCGATCGGAGAAAGTTTTATGACCTTAATTTCTCACGATCAGCCGTAATTCATACAAGCCGATGGCCTTCAAAAAGTCAATCGCCATAAATCAGAAAAAGTTTTTATTTTAAGTTTTACAGGTGTATTCTATGCAAAAAGTTAGTGCATTTTGAACACAAAAAACGTCGATTGGAAAGGACTTGCTTCGAATTTTGGTACTTAGCAGATGGCCATAAAATTCTGATTTATTCTAGCTAATCAGGTACGTTCCGGCTTAATTCTTGTAGTAGGAACCTGAAATTTTTCCAGGTTGATTTTAGAGCGTTGTCGAATGTCCTGGCAAATTTCACTCGATCGGAGACAGTTGTATGACCTTGATTTCTCAGCCGTTATTTATACATGCCGATGGTCTTTAAAAAGTCAATCGCCATAGAGCAATAAAAGTTTTTATTTTAAGTTTTACACTTGTATTCTATGCAAAAAGCTAGAGCATTTGCACCACAAAAAACCTCGATTGGAAAGGGCTATGCTTCGAATTTTGGTGCTTAGCAGATGGCCATAAAATTCTGATTTATTCTAGCTAATCGGGTCCTTTCCGGCTTAATTCTTGCAGTAGGAACCTGAAATAAATTTTTCCAGGTTGATTTTAGAGGTTGTCGCATGTCGTGGCAAAATTTCACGTCGATCGGAGAAAGTTTTATGACCTTGATTTCTCACTATCAGCCGTAATTCATACAAGCCGATGGCCTTCAAAAAGTCAATCGCCATAAAGCAATAAAAGTTTTTATTTTAAGTTTTACACTTGTATTCTATGCAAAAAGCTAGAGCATTTGCACCACAAAAAACCTCGATTGGAAAGGGCTATGCTTCGAATTTTGGTGCTTAGCAGATGGCCATAAAATTCTGATTTATTCTAGCTAATCGGGTCCTTTCCGGCTTAATTCTTGCAGTAGGAACCTGAAAAAATTTTCCAGGTTGATTTTAGAGGGTTGTCGCATGTCGTGGCAAAATTTCACGTCGATCGGAGAAAGTTTTATGACCTTAATTTCTCACGATCAGCCGTAATCATACAAGCCGATGTCCTCAAAAAGTCAATCGCCATAAAAGAAAAATTTATTTTAAGTTTTACACTTGTATTCTATGCAAAAAGCTAGAGCATTTGCACCACAAAAAAACGTCGATTGGAAAGGACTTTGCTTCGAATTTTGGTACTTAGCAGATGGCCATAAAATTCTGATTTATTCTAGCTAATCAGGTACGTTCCGGGCTTAATTCTTGTATTAGGAACCTGAAATTTTCCAGGTTGATTTTAGAGCGTTGTCGAATGTCCTGGCAAATTTTCACTCGATCGGAGACAGTTTGTATGACCTTGATTTCTCAGCCGTTATTTATACGTGCCGATGGTCTTAAAAAGTCAATCGCCATAGAGCAATAAAAGTTTTTATTTTAAGTTTTACACTTGTATTCTATGCAAAAAGCTAGAGCATTTGCACCACAAAAAACCTCGATTGGAAAGGGCTATGCTTCGAATTTTGGTGCTTAGCAGATGGCCATAAAATTCTGATTTATTCTAGCTAATCGGGTCCTTTCCGGCTTAATTCTTGCAGTAGGAACCTGAAATAAATTTTCCAGGTTGATTTTAGAGGGTTGTCGAATGTCTGGCAAAATTTCACGTCGATCGGAGAAAGTTTTATGACCTTAATTCTCACGATCAGCCGCCGTAATTATACAAGCCGATGGCCTCAAAAAGTCAATCGCCATAAAGCAATAAAAGTTTTTATTTTAAGTTTTACACTTGTATTCTATGCAAAAAGCTAGAGCATTTGCACCACAAAAAACCTCGATTGGAAAGGGCTATGCTTCGAATTTTGGTGCTTAGCAGATGGCCATAAAATTCTGATTTATTCTAGCTAATCGGGTCCTTTCCGGCTTAATTCTTGCAGTAGGAACCTGAAATAAATTTTCCAGGTTGATTTTAGAGGGTTGTCGCATGTCGTGGCAAATTTCACGTCGATCGGAGAAAGTTTTATGACCTTAATTTCTCACGATCAGCCGTAATTCATACAAGCCGATGTCCTTCAAAAAGTCAATCGCCATAAATCAGAAAAACGTTTTTATTTTAAGTTTTACAGGTGTATTCTATGCAAAAAGTTAGTGCATTTGAACACAAAAAACGTCGATTGGAAAGGACTTTGCTTCGAATTTTGGTGCTTAGCAGATGGCCATAAAATTCTGATTTATTCTAGCTAATCGGGTCCTTTCCGGCTTAATTCTTGTAGTAGGAACCTGAAATTTTTCCAGGTTGATTTTAGAGGGTTGTCGCATGTCGTGGCAAAATTTCACCTCGATCGGAGAAAGTTTTATGACCTTGATTTCACTCAGCCGTTATTCATACAAGCCGATGGCCTTCAAAACGTCAATCGCCATAAAGCAATAAAAGTTTTTATTTTAAGTTTTACACTTGTATTCTATGCAAAAAGCTAGAGCATTTGCACCACAAAAAACCTCGATTGGAAAAGGCTATGCTTCGAATTTTGGTGCTTAGCAGATGGCCATAAAATTCTGATTTATTCTAGCTAATCGGGTCCTTTCCGGCTTAATTCTTGCAGTAGGAACCTGAAATAAATTTTCCAGGTTGATTTTAGAGGGTTGTCGCATGTCGTGGCAAAATTTCACGTCGATCGGAGAAAGTTTTATGACCTTAATTTCTCACGATCAGCCGTAATTCATACAAGCCGATGGCCTTCAAAAAGTCAATCGCCATAAATCAGAAAACTTTTTAGTTTAAGTTTTACAGGTGTATTCTATGCAAAAAGTTAGTGCATTTTGAACACAAAAAACGTCGATTGGAAAGGACTTTGCTTCGAATTTTGGTACTTAGCAGATGGCCATAAAATTCTGATTTATTCTAGCTAATCAGGTCGTTCCGGCTTAATTCTTATAGGAACCTGAAAATTTTCCAGGTTGATTTTAGAGCGTTGTCGAATGTCCTGGCAAATTTTCACTCGATCGGAGACAGTTTGTATGACCTTGATTTCTCAGCCGTTATTTATACGTGCCGATGGTCTTTAAAAAGTCAATCGCCATAGAGCAATAAAAGTTTTTATTTTAAGTTTTACACTTGTATTCTATGCAAAAAGCTAGAGCATTTGCACCACAAAAAACCTCGATTGGAAAGGCTATGCTTCGAATTTTGGTGCTTAGCAGATGGCCATAAAATTCTGATTTATTCTAGCTAATCGGGTCCTTTCCGGCTTAATTCTTGCAGTAGGAACCTGAAATAAATTTTTCCAGGTTGATTTTAGAGCGTTGTCGAATGTCCTGGCAAATTTTCACTCGATCGGAGACAGTTTGTATGACCTTGATTTCTCAGCCGTTATTTATACATGCCGATGGTCTTTAAAAAGTCAATCGCCATAGAGCAATAAAAGTTTTTATTTTAAGTTTTACACTTGTATTCTATGCAAAAAGCTAGAGCATTTGCACCACAAAAAACCTCGATTGGAAAGGGCTATGCTTCGAATTTTGGTGCTTAGCAGATGGCCATAAAATTCTGATTTATTATAGCTAATCGGGTCCTTTCCGGCTTAATTCTTGCAGTAGGAACCTGAAATAAATTTTTCCAGGTTGATTTTAGAGGGTTGTCGCATGTCGTGGCAAAATTTCACGTCGATCGGAGAAAGTTTTATGACCTTAATTTCTCACGATCAGCCGTAATTCATACAAGCCGATGGCCTTCAAAAAGTCAATCGCCAAATCAGAAAAATTTTTATTTTAAGTTTTACAGGTGTATTCTATGCAAAAAGTTAGTGCATTTGAACACAAAAAAACGTCGATTGGAAAGGACTTGCTTCGAATTTTGGTACTTAGCAGATGGCCATAAAATTCTGATTTATTCTAGCTAATCAGTACGTTCCGGCTTAATTCTTGTATTAGGAACCTGAAATTTTTCCAGGTTGATTTTAGAGCGTTGTCGAATGTCTGGCAAATTTCACTCGATCGGAGACAGTTTGTATGACCTTGATTTCTCAGCCGTTATTTTACATGCCGATGGTCTTTAAAAAGTCAATCGCCATAGAGCATAAAAGTTTTTATTTTAAGTTTTACACTTGTATTCTATGCAAAAAGCTAGAGCATTTGCACCACAAAAAACTCGATTGGAAAAGGCTATGCTTCGAATTTTGGTGCTTAGCAGATGGCCATAAAATTCTGATTTATTCTAGCTAATCGGGTCCTTTCCGGCTTAATTCTTGCAGTAGGAACCTGAAATAAATTTTTCCAGGTTGATTTTAGAGCGTTGTCGAATGTCCTGGCAAATTTTCACTCGATCGGAGACAGTTTGTATGACCTTGATTTCTCAGCCGTTATTATACATGCCGATGGTCTTTAAAAAGTCAATCGCCATAGAGCAATAAAAGTTTTTATTTTAAGTTTTACACTTGTATTCTATGCAAAAAGCTAGAGCATTTGCACCACAAAAAACCTCGATTGGAAAGGGCTATGCTTCGAATTTTGGTGCTTAGCAGATGGCCATAAAATTCTGATTTATTCTAGCTAATCGGGTCCTTTCCGGCTTAATTCTTGCAGTAGGAACCTGAAATTTTTCCAGGTTGATTTTAGAGCGTTGTCGAATGTCTGGCAAATTTCACTCGATCGGAGAAGTTGTATGACCTTGATTTCTTCAGCCGTTATTTATACAAGCCGATGGCTTTAAAAAGTCAATCGCCATAGGCAATAAAAGTTTTTATTTTAAGTTTTACACTTGTATTCTATGCAAAAAGCTAGAGCATTTGCACCACAAAAAACCTCGATTGGAAAGGGCTTGCTTCGAATTTTGGTGCTTAGCAGATGGCCATAAAATTCTGATTTATTCTAGCTAATCGGGTCCTTTCCTGCTTAATTCTTGCAGTAGGAACCTGAAATTTTTCCAGGTTGATTTTAGAGCGTTGTCGAATGTCCTGGCAAATTTTCACTCGATCGGAGAAAGTTTGTATGACCTTGATTTCTCAGCCGTTATTTATACATGCCGATGGTCTTTAAAAAGTCAATCGCCATAGAGCAATAAAAGTTTTTATTTTAAGTTTTACACTTGTATTCTATGCAAAAAGCTAGAGCATTTGCACCACAAAAAAACTCGATTGGAAAGGGCTATGCTTCGAATTTGGTGCTTAGCAGATGGCCATAAAATTCTGATTTATTCTAGCTAATCGGGTCCTTCCGGCTTAATTCTTGTAGTAGGAACCTGAAATTTTTCCAGGTTGATTTTAGAGCGTTGTCGAATGTCCTGGCAAATTTTCACTCGATCGGAGAAAGTTTGTATGACCTTGATTTCTCAGCCGTTATTTATAAATGCCGATGGTCTTTAAAAAGTCAATCGCCATAGAGCAATAAAAGTTTTTATTTTAAGTTTTACACTTGTATTCTATGCAAAAAGCTAGAGCATTTGCACCACAAAAAACCTCGATTGGAAAGGGCTATGCTTCGAATTTTGGTGCTTAGCAGATGGCCATAAAATTCTGATTTATTCTAGCTAATCGGGTCCTTCCGGCTTAATTCTTGTAGTAGGAACCTGAAATTTTTCCAGGTTGATTTTAGAGCGTTGTCGAATGTCCTGGCAAATTTCACTCGATCGGAGACAGTTTGTATGACCTTAATTTCTCACGATCAGCCGTAATTCATACAAGCCGATGGCCTTCAAAAAGTCAATCGCCATAAATCAAAAAATTTTTATTTTAAGTTTTACAGGTGTATTCTATGCAAAAAGCTAGAGCATTTGAACACAAAAAAACCTCGATTGGAAAGGACTTTGCTTCGAATTTTGGTACTTAGCAGATGGCCATAAAATTCTGATTTATTCTAGCTAATCAGGTACGTTCCGGCTTAATTCTTGTAGTAGGAACCTGAAATTTTTCCAGGTTGATTTTAGAGCGTTGTCGAATGTCCTGGCAAATTTTCACTCGATCGGAGACAGTTTGTATGACCTTGATTTCTCAGCCGTTATTTATACATGCCGATGGTCTTTAAAAAGTCAATCGCCATAGAGCAATAAAAGTTTTTTTTAAGTTTTACACTTGTATTCTATGCAAAAAGCTAGAGCATTTGCACCACAAAAAACCTCGATTGGAAAGGGCTATGCTTCGAATTTTGGTGCTTAGCAGATGGCCATAAAATTCTGATTTATTCTAGCTAATCGGGTCCTTTCCGGCTTAATTCTTGCAGTAGGAACCTGAAATAAATTTTCCAGGTTGATTTTAGAGCGTTGTCGAATGTCCTGGCAAATTTCACTCGATCGGAGACAGTTTGTATGACCTTGATTTCTCAGCCGTTATTTATACGTGCCGATGGTCTTTAAAAAGTCAATCGCCATAGAGCAATAAAAGTTTTTATTTTAAGTTTTACACTTGTATTCTATGCAAAAAGCTAGAGCATTTGCACCACAAAAAACCTCGATTGGAAAGGGCTATGCTTCGAATTTTGGTGCTTAGCAGATGGCCATAAAATTCTGATTTATTATAGCTAATCGGGTCCTTTCCGGCTTAATTCTTGCAGTAGGAACCTGAAATAAATTTTTCCAGGTTGATTTTAGAGGGTTGTCGCATGTCGTGGCAAAATTTCACGTCGATCGGAGAAAGTTTTATGACCTTAATTTCTCACGATCAGCCGTAATTCATACAAGCCGATGGCCTTCAAAAAGTCAATCGCCATAAATCAGAAAAGTTTTTATTTTAAGTTTTACAGGTGTATTCTATGCAAAAAGTTAGTGCATTTGAACACAAAAAACGTCGATTGGAAAGGACTTTGCTTCGAATTTTGGTACTTAGCAGATGGCCATAAAATTCTGATTTATTCTAGCTAATCAGGTACGTTCCTACTTAATTCTTGTATTAGGAACCTGAAATTTTTCCAGGTTGATTTTAGAGCGTTGTCGAATGTCCTGGCAAATTTTCACTCGATCGGAGACAGTTTGTATGACCTTGATTTCTCAGCCGTTATTTATACGTGCCGATGGTCTTAAAAAGTCAATCGCCATAGAGCAATAAAAGTTTTTATTTTAAGTTTTACACTTGTATTCTATGCAAAAAGCTAGAGCATTTGCACCACAAAAAACCTCGATTGGAAAGGGCTATGCTTCGAATTTTGGTGCTTAGCAGATGGCCATAAAATTCTGATTTATTCTAGCTAATCGGGTCCTTTCCGGCTTAATTCTTGCAGTAGGAACCTGAATAAATTTTTCCAGGTTGATTTTAGAGGGTTGTCGCATGTCTGGCAAATTTTCACGTCGATCGGAGAAAGTTTGTATGACCTTGATTTCTCAGCCGTTATTTATACAAGCCGATGGTCTTTAAAAAGTCAATCGCCATAAAGCAAAAAAGTTTTTATTTTAAGTTTTACACTTGTATTCTATGCAAAAAGCTTAGAGCATTTGCACCACAAAAAACCTCGATTGGAAAGGGCTATGCTTCGAATTTTGGTGCTTAGCAGATGGCCATAAAATTCTGATTTATTCTAGCTAATCAGGTACGTTCCGGCTTAATTCTTGTAGTAGGAACCTGAAATTTTCCAGGTTGATTTTAGAGCGTTGTCGAATGTCCTGGCAAAATTTCACTCGATCGGAGACAGTTTGTATGACCTTGATTTCTCAGCCGTTATTTATACATGCCGATGGTCTTTAAAAAGTCAATCGCCATAGAGCAATAAAAGTTTT
>CALZFC010000099.1:75000-79208 GCA_945643635.1 Allodiplogaster sudhausi | reverse complement strand
AGCGGGGAGCGGAAAGTGGATTAGTGGAGAGGTGAGAGGAAGGGAAGAGTGAGGAACGGAGGCAGTTCATTGCACCAAAGCAACGCCACTGCATTATGTAGGAGAGAAAAGGCCTCTCCCTCCCAAGGACATGACATCCCGTGAATGGAAAGAAAGACCACTTCCGCTCTGTCAATAGCCCCTGGCAAAGGTGAGCATCTCAAGGGTCATCGGTCAGTGTCATGCTACTCTTTCATGCGCTACTTTGCTTGATCACGAAGAAAGTACACATTCCTTCTTACTGTTAGGTATTGACAATTGCAAGCATTATTCATCTTGCATGACAAGTACATTTAGAAGCTAAACAATTAACAATCCAAAATAATTAACTTACAAATTTGTTTTGAGAATTGAGAAGTTGTAGCAGCATTCTGCTATTGCGAATCTCTCTAACCGTCGACTATTTATTAGAGTGGTTGTTGAGTGCTCCCTCTCTGACACTTTTTTCTGCAGCTACCGTAACCCGCTCCAGGTGCTTGCCTTAAAGTGTTTTCTTTGTCCTCCATCGGCTGCCTTTTCGTCCTTGGACGGGCTACGCTTGCCCGTCTCTCGTCCTTTCTTCAATCATCATTACGCACCAATATGCCGACCAGGCAAAAGCGAGAGTAGGCGTAATCGCCGATTTATTTGATAACTTTTCGAAAAGAAAGAACTCCAGCAAAGCTTTCTGAAGCTTTCTTTAGTATTTCGAGCGTGTAAATCTGCTGCTGGTTTCCCTCGCATTATAATTGAATGTTCTCGTTTTTCCTCTTCTTCTTTACAATTAGGAAAGAACCCACCAGGAATTCATAACACGATTTCCAATGACTGGACAGAGATGGAGACTACGCTCCATCTGCAGGGTGGTCAAGGCTCTCAAGTACACTTGGAGAGAGACACAAAACGGGCTGAGGTGTACGAGAGGGAGAGAGAGAGAAACAGAGATGGTAAGAGAAAGAAAGAGGAAGAGAGAATGAGAGAGAAAGAGAGATATGGAGCGAACAGAATGGAAACAAGAGAAAGATAGAGAAAGAGAGAGAGAAAGAGAGAGAGAGAGAAGAAAGAGAGAGGAAGAGAGAGAGAGAGAAAGAGAAAGAGAAAGAGAGAGAGAGAGAGAGAACCGAATGTGTAAAGTGAAGTGGACGGTGGCGCTGAATGAATGAATGAGAAACCATCTGTCGATGATCATCTTTGATGAAGTGGGGAGTATGCCGGAAATGTAGGGTGCAAGGACGATAGAAATAGAAGGGGAAGAGGCAAGGAGGAAGGACGAGGAACGACGGAGATAAGGCAAACGAGAACCAAGGAATTCCATGGACAAGATACAGAATAAGAAAAAAAAAACATAAAAAATCTAAAAGCCGATAAACAAAAATACAGTTAAAATATTAGCTACCAGGAAAGGTACAGCAAGGAATCCCATAATCTCTGCAAATATTGACCGGAGCAATGAGTGCGCTAATAAATCTGCACGAATAGCACACATACATTTTGGGGACTGACAACGGATTTATACGGTAATTTGATCATAATAAGCTCCAGTGCCTCCTACAAGTGGAAAGAAGTTGACAGAGATGAAGCACTTCGAGCACATTGAAGTGTGCCATCCATGGCAGAGAGGAGGCAAGGAGGGAGAGAGAATGAGAGGGAGAGAGGGAGAGAGAGAGTTGGAAAGAGAGAGAGAGAGAAAGAGTGAGAGAGAGAAGTATAGGGCAGTTAGAGAGAGAGAAGGCAAAAGAGAGAGACCTGAAAGCTCTCTTGACAGGTACCAGCTCTTTGCTGACTGTTCGTAAGAACTCTCTGTTTGTTGTCCCTTCTAATAATCAAGAAATATTAGTCTGTTTTTTCCTTAGTCAAGTGTAGAAAGCCAACAACAACAAAATGAATATTTGCCATAAAGAGACCAAACGGCAAGGGAGTCTCACTAAACCTATCACTTCTAAGAAGAAAGGAAGCTGAAATATTCGAAATTCATTAATCAAGATGGTGGTGCCATGTAAAATTACTGCAAAGAAAGAAGTTGTGTATAGGTATTTATGGAAAAAGAGAGTGATGAGCAATTGAAAGATGGAGGCTAGCTGTTAGCAATTAATGTCATAATTGATATCACCTCATTGTCAGGATATATCCATCAGCTATCACCATCTCTGCTTCTTGATACCAGGACGACTGATCACACACAGAGACGAGGGTGTCAGCTTCCTTCCACTCTTGAAACCTTTGCGGCCAGCACTGCGCAGTCGGCATCTCCTCAAAAGGGTGGCGAGCAGGAGAGCGAGAGAGAGTGAGCGAGACAGAGAGAGAGAGAGAGAAAGAGAGAGAGAGAGAGAAAGCAAGAGTGAGAGGTAAAGTCGCTAAGCTCATTTATCTGATAAAGCTTCCGCCACCCGAGCAGAGATCGAAGAGAATGAACGCGTGGCCAAAGTGGATATTAAGATAGCAGAGAAGAGTGCGCCTTCGCCAGCCTAGTCTCCGGTGTCAGCACTCTTTTGGAATCAAGAACTAAGCATTCAAAGAAAGCGCACGAACTCGAAGAGGATCGGACATCAACTTTATGTAACTTCATTCATTCATTTTAAATTTTAAAAAATTCAACTCAGTAATCAAGCATAAGAGAGAGAGAGAGTGTTTTTGAAAGAAGATATAAGGTCACCCTTATACAATTTATCTTTATGCATGAACAAAAATTTTCTAGTTAACGCTAAAAATTAAATATAGATTAAAATTGTGAACATGTTTGCAAATATTCGAAAGACTCAATCGGGAAAGAAAGCGTGTGGTAATCTTTTGAAGAAAGAGTTATGTATATTCTTCAGCCATTTGGTTGCCCCAACTGGTCGGTCGGACTGAATTCCATGCCAAAGAAGAATCTGGAGGATCCTTCCTTTCGGAGTTACTTTGTAGGAAGACGTAACTTGACCGAAGCAAAGAGCGAGGAAGTCGGCTAAAACATTATTAATCATTTTCTCACATTTATTAATATTATTGGAATATTTCATGTTCTAATGAAATGACCGAATACAACTACAAAAATATATCCAGCTCTCTGTTGATATTCGGCTGATACAATTCATTCAGTCAGTTATATCTATTCTTCTTGGTAAGAAAAATGTTTTTTAAATACATTTTACATATGTATCTACATATGTGTATGTATAGTAAATCCCCTTTCCTTCCATAGTTGATTCCTTAGACTGCTCAGGCCATCCGAACATGTCGTATAAATACGAAAAGTATACTTTGTCTTTCAGATGCAACTATAGCCCAATGTACATATGTATATATGCACATAATTGGAAAACAAAATACAAGGTCTGTCTTGAACATAAATAGTTTCCCAGACATGTTTTTTTCTCGATAATCGGAAACTTTATCTGACGCATGAAAGTAATATGTATCTCTATACAAGCGAACATGGTGATTCATTCTATAGCACCGCTATAATATTTCCTAAGCGGCTTAAGTGTTTAGAGAACACGTGTGGATTTGAACTTATGCAATTTAATGGTATCTTATCGTTAGCATCCGAATAAAAAAAATAATATAAATTTATCGGCAGAGATAATCTATACTGCTCAAATACTTACTCACCATCAGATTCTTTTAAATAGCAAAAATTAAAAATTTACTTGTACAAACATGTATTAGTAGTGGAAAAGTATTTCGAACAAGTATTGGAAGAATGATGACAAAATAATTGTCAAAACGGAAAATAAGGCGAATTATATGTGCCGCTTGCTTTTTCGAGAATTAGAAACAGGTGTTCGCTGTAAACTTCACCCCACTGAAATAATTAAAGGATAATGACTCAATAAAAGTAAAATGTTATTTTCGTTCAAAGCGTTAGGAAATGTCTCAAGTCCCTCTCATATGCGTTATAAAAGTTCAAAAAGCGCAGCAATAGTGGCGTCAATGTGTACAAATTTTGAACCGATTCAAATGGCGGCAAAATAAAAATAAAAGAGCTGAATCCACTCAATGCTTGGCAAAGTAGTCGGAGAGGGTGGCGAGGTGAGTGGCTCGCCAGTCGCGCTGCTTGTACGCAGCGGCCAGCGCCTTGTTCAGCATGTCCAGACCCTTGGCCTCCTCGTGCGACTCTCGCCATGTAACCAACTGAAAGAAAGAAAGGACTACGGTACTTGTATTGCAACATTTGAATCGTTCTAAAGAAATTTATAGAATTGAAAAAA
>CALZFC010000099.1:0-70000 GCA_945643635.1 Allodiplogaster sudhausi | reverse complement strand
ATGAAGAAGTGAAGTATGGGAAAGATGTTCGTCTTCGCGAAAGCTATCTAATAGTTTTTGTAATGTGGTGATAGGTTGAATATGCAATATGCGAGAAATAGCTGCTGCGGAACTGGCCTCTTAAAAAAATTTAATTTGCAAAGCCCCTCCGGGCACTTTTCCGGTACTATTATCAATATTTAGGACATGCCGTGCCAGCCGCAATTTATCTTCCCATTGGGTACCGGAAAATTGCCCGGAGGGGCTTTGCAAATTAAATTTTTTTAAGAGGCCAGTTCCGCAGCAGCTATTTCTCGCATATTCAACCTATCACCACACTACAAAAACTATTAGATAGCTTTCGCGAAGACGAACATCTTTCTCATACATCACTTCTTCATGAATAAATTGTATGATATACTTCTTTGTTTTCGAATATTTTGGCGTCTTATTCGGCCTTACCATAATTTTACACTTTTTGACGTATATTTTTATTTCGATAGAGCGCAACAATTGCTATCGATTGATAGTTCAACCTTTATAATTGGTTCAAGCAGTCTCGAGAAATGAATTTTTAAATGTAATTTTGTCGTATTGGTTGTGCATGTCGAATGTCATGGGTCGCAGGTTCGATGCCGCGCGCATGCAAACCCTTTTGCGGGCTTTTACCACGGGAAATATGCAAAATAAACATCGGCTCTGATCTCAGGATGCTTCGTGGAGCAGAATGGTGTATTGGATGAGTAAGAAACATTATGATTGCACGAAAAGTTTCAAAATGCGGATCAGACAGTTCTGGCGTGACCGCCATAGGAAAATCGATACTGTCATGAGTAGGGACGCCCTATCCCGATGAAAACGCTGTATGTTGTAGAGAATGTTGTCGCGTACTGAAAAGTACTTTCCGTATTCTGTTCTCGCTGAAAATGTTGAAAATACAGCGATTAGAATAGTTTTAGGTCATTTTCTGTCAACAGCGAATATATCGAAGAATAGGTTTTTTCACGGAAAACGACAGTATTATGAAATTTGTTGAATAGCTTTTTTGACAAGGAACACGCGCTGAATCTTATGAAGTGGTTCATTTTATGTACAACTAGAAATTAATCTGTTCTTCGAGCATTCCTTGAATCCGACGTATCCGAGGTACCACTATTTGAGCCTATTTTTAACCCACCTAGGGACATCTACGCTAAACGAAAAGAAGATAAGTTATACAGTTTTTAATGCTCTACATTTTGAGATATAAAACCCAAAACTAAATGAGTTTAAGGTACTTTAGGGTCAAATTGAAATATTTAAAATAATTTTTCGATATGAAAATAAAGTACTTGAACAAATACATCAAGAGAGCGCTTGTTTAGAATTCAAAGGGGATGCCAATAAAAAAAAGAAAATTGAAAAATATTGATGATGAAGAAAGTTATGGCGAATTATACTTTTTCCTTACTTTTGCATGCCTAGGCAAGAAAAAATTCTTATAACAAAATTGATCTACAAATGTTCCCTACAGTGCGTATAGGTACCCCTCATAAAATTTTGGATAACTGAATCAGAAAATTTTCAAGCAGCCCTCAATGGGGGCAGGCCCCCATTGAGGGCTGTTTGATCCTTACAGAGATACTCTCTTAAACGTTTTAAATGGGCTTTGTACAGTTAATCAAGTGGTCGAGGTAGGATGTGGGGGGGGGATTTCGATGGATATTAAGGTGGTAAATCAAGTCAGCCGCAAGAAGGAAGATATAAGAATTGGAAAATAACCTGTGTAGTCCACTGTGTGGCAAAGTGCGGAATGTCAATGAGTTGACCGTCGGGGCCGCGGATGCCGGCCTTCTTCGCAGCCTCATCTAGCGCGACCCACAGGTCAGCCGCACGCGCATTCCCGTACGAGTGACGCGCCAGGTATACCTAGAGGCCGATAAGAAAACCCATCTTTGAATTGGCGATCTTTGGCCTTATACAAGATCATGAGAGCATGTGATTTTGAGAAACTGGAAAATTAAATTATTTTTTACTGTTAAGATTCGTGCACTCTTAATATAATTTAAAAGTTCTCATTTACATTTGTTAATTTTTAGAAGGAAAATCTACATGAATACCGGAGTACACTTAGCCAGAAGCAAACCTTGAGGCCTTCGAGAAAGGCATTTTCGCCCATCACCGCACGGATCATGCTGAGCACAGAGCCGCCCTGAGAATAAAAGTGTCGTTCTCTCCATTTTTACATTCCTATTTTGTTATAACTTTACATATTATTTAAATTTGAAACAAGAATTGAAAAGAAAAAAAGAATGAAAGAAAACCTTCTGATAGGTGATGCTGTCGAATGCCTCGCTCACTTCGATCGCACGCTCAATCTTAAAGGAGAGCGGATGGGACGTGGAGAGCGCATCCATGGTCTGCGCTGCCAGTTGCGCGTCTTCAATGAACTGCTGAGTCTGAAAACAACAAAAATAAAAGTTTATACAACTTATTCTAAATATCACTACTTTTTTTCTTAAAAAAAAAAGGAGAAAACAAACATGTTTCTAAAAAAAAAACAAAGTTTGTAATGAAAATCACATCCAAGCAAAATGGAACACACAGAGCTAATGGATAAAAATGCATAGACTAGCCATATGAAACTTCTTCTCCGAGATAACATCCGTGCCTATGTATTCAACAAGCGTTGCGAAGCCTTCATTCAGCCACAAGTCTTCCCACCACTCCATCGTGACCAAGTTGCCAAACCACTTCAAGTATGAATGCAATTTCAAGAAATCTTTTAACAGAGTAATGCAAAATAAATTAATGATCTAATTTCATTGGTGTGTCAATTATGTTTAAATGGAAATATGTTTGATCAGTGATGTTTGATGAGTGAACGAGAGAAAAACCTGATGCGCGAGTTCATGAGCGACGACGACAGCGACACGCTGCTTCTCACCCATTCCATAGCATCGCTCGTCGTAGAGCAGAGCAGTCTCTCGGTATGTTACCAGACCCCAGTTCTCCATGGCACCTGCTGAGAAGTCCGGCACGGCCACCATGTCTGGAAAACGAGCTGATATTTAGTAGTTTATCCCATTAATTCTATTAATTTCACTCTCTCACTATTCATAGTGATTCTGCCCGTGTTGAAAATTATTACTCTTTATATGTCATTTGGAACCTATTATAGACGAGGTGCAAGAAAGTGCAAATATTTACACCCCGGCGGAATAATAACCCAAGTTTGAGGAATGCAACCCACTTCCTTTCTTATCGCATTTCGGAATGATGAACAAACCGAGTTTCTCGAGAGGAAAATTGATGCCGTAGAATTGTTCATAGTATGCAAGGACCTTCGCTCCCGCTGTTACCGAATACCTCGTCTGGTTCACCGACTCGGGACGGGACCACACACGAACCTCGAATAAAAAGAAGCATGTTTGTATTTAATTAGGTGTAACATTAAACGTATTCAAATTTTAAACACTTGTTCAGAGAAATGGCATATCCCTGACAACAGTCTATTTTCTTGTTAGGTATACATAAAAAAAAGTGCAAGAATGCTCTCTCCGTCAAATATACCCTGGTTCCACTTAGCGATCTCTGTTCGGAGTAGTCAAAGTTGCCAATAAATATGGCGAGGAGATAGGAAGACATTTTGGGCGTTCTCTTGAACTTTGAGCGCAGCCAGCCAGATTCCGTGCTGCTGAAACAATGCCAGATGACATCATTATATTCATCTACATATAAATATAAATATAACAACCTTTTCCATCTGATGATCATTTTTGGAAATTCAGATAAAAAAGAGATTAAGGTTGCATTAAAGGAGCGCGATAGCTACATTTAAAAAACAACTTTGCTCTCTCATTCGTGCTTGCTATTTTCACCCATCGATCTTGTGCTACCCTGCGAAATAGTACGCGATAATGAGAATGCCTCTGATCCCAAGGAATATGTGCCTCCTTTAACAGAAGAGCTAAGATTACAAAGAATTGCGCATGGAATGGTCGTACTCGACAGCCTCGCCGTCCTCGATGCCGTTGGAGAGCGCCGTGGTGCCCTTCGGGTGCTCGACGACGACATCCCAGGTGGCCTTGAACGCCGGCTCGTCCAGACAAGGCACCATGCGCCGCGCGTCCGTCGCCTCCATCTGGGTCACCGCCGCGATCCTCAAGTTTAACGGGTAAGAAAATTCAATTTTGGCACCTTTTTGCCTGAAAAAGCTTATATACATTAAATTTTTTCATACAACTTTAAGGAAATTTTGTACGACACAAAATGTGACATTTCATCCTTAAAGAAATACGATCACCGAGAAATTATGTGATATTTCAAAATGCCGCGGTCCTTTGCACTCTCATTCGGGCGTGCTATTTTCGTGCAGCATGTTTGCGAAATAGCACGCGAGAATGAGAGTGAGGAATCACAGAAAATTCGAACCTGCATTAAATATTTTTCGGTGATCGCCTTAAATTGTGACAAATATTTTCTTTCAACAATTCCAAAATGATCCTCTATAACCTCGCCGTTCCCGTGCCATCCGTGTACGTTGCTTGGTAGAGTCCGCCGAGAATGTCACTGATAAGTCCCGTGTAGTGAATCTGCATAAATTACAATTGTTATTTGCTGACAAACAGATAGAGGAAACCATGGAATTGTAATCTATACCCAAAATGTTAATCAGACTGGCCTGCACTCTTATCTTGTCTCCTGTTTCAACGGTGTCGGCCAGCTCAATCGTCAGTTTCTCAAGTTCATCTGAGACTTTCCAACTTCTGACATCGATTTGTTTCATGCCTTCAGGAGTCTAAAACGGTGGTAATTTGCATGATATTGGCAGTTTTATCTTCACCAGCTTATTTCAATAGCTTATTGGGCACTTCTGAATTACGGTCAATCATCTAATATTTTGCCGAAAAAAAACATTGTTAAAAAAACGCTATACGGGAGAAAAAAAAATCAACTTTTCAAGTTTTTATCGTTATGCGAAGTGATTGATCTAAAACCTCTTTTTCGACGACGAAAGATTCATCGGTGAATGTGAGGTTCTTAACATTTAGGACGACTGCGTCAGTGACGTCAGAAGCGGTGAAATTAATGGCCAACTGAAATATTAAAATCTTATTGTTAGAGATTATATACATAGATAATAAGTTATACTTCTAAGAACTCCATAAAAGGATGAACATATATCAAAATATTTATGAGAAAGATACATATGTAAATATGCTAATTCCCGATTTAAAGGCTCTTTTCTGTATCAAATTGGATTAGAACAAAACATAAAAGATGAATGTGACACGTAATTCGCCATCGAATGTGAGATTTCGCTCGGCCGGAATGACCGCCTCGTAGCCAGGCAGGAAGACCCTGACGAAGAGGGAGTACGTGTCGGGCTGGAGAGCACGCGGGATGCGCAGTTCACTAGCCGCGGGCCCCGGCACGGCCACCGCTTCTTCCATCACGGACTCGCGGCTCAAACGGACGACTTAGAGGAAAGATATGGGTACCCCTGGAGGGAAAGCGGTACTAAAACCCATTTATGTAATTATATTGATGATTTCGTGCCTTTCGAAGAATAATAAGGCGCGACAACGATATTTTTAAAAATTCAAATTGATCACAGTTGAGTATCAAAATGTATTCAAATATACTTTCTTTCTTTTTCTCTTTCCACTCTCAATGTTTATATATAAAATATCTTTAATGAACTTGATTAATGTATTCAATATATTAAAATACCAATCAATAACTTTACAAGAAAGAACACTTGAGCAAATCGCCATACTTGTTGATGTCGACTTCCGGAGTGGGACGAACTATGAGATACGTGACGAGCGAGGAGATCAGCACGGACACCACGGCGACCACGACGATGACAAGCAGAAGCCGACTGCAGAGCGGCCGGCCATGCGAGCCGAGCCCGTCCTGCCCACCCATCTTCAGCAAACACTCTTTTCGACTTGTCACTTTTTACTACTCATCATAAAATTATTCGAAATAAATCATGTTGTTAATATAAAGGATAATGTGTTCTGTTTTATTAAAAAAAAGCAATAAACACAAAGTGAATTAAAAACACATACAAGCGCCCAAGTAAATTGCGAGAAGAAAGCGGAAAAAAAGTGGAGAGATATGTATGTACCTTCAGAGAGAGAGAGAGAGAGAGAGAGAGAGAGATAGGTAGAGAGAGAGAGAAGAGAGAGAGAGAGAAAGAAAGAAAGAGAGAGAGAGAAAGAGAAAGAGAGAGAGCGAGAGGTGAGAGGAGAAAGAGACTTTGTTGAGATTGAAGACGACGATCCCTAGGTTGTCGGCACTGACATTATGGGAGTGAGCCTTTAACCCCATAATTTCTAATCGATTGCAGAAATTATGCTAGCTAGAGCCATATTTTTTCGCGTGAACAAAGCGGAGTCGACAGAAGAAATCTTGGTTTTCAGCACAATTCTAATATATGCTGACGGAGAAGAGAAGGAAAATTCAAAGAGAAAATTAAATAGATGAGATTTCTTACAATAATTTTATTATTGGACAAAGTCGCCAGACATTTCACGCAAATCTCACAATCAGGTTCCAATTTCATAAATGCTGACTCATCGAGTAAATGGGAAACTTTTGAATATGGACGAACAGTTGCGACACTTTAAAAATTTTGAATGTAATATTAAACAACCAGACGAGATGAGCAACATCTTTCTGAAAGTTATTGCTGTTCTCTGCGAGATTTCTTCTCTGTCATGAATTCAAGTCAACAATAAGGAAAAAAAAACAAATATGCATTACATCTCCGATAAAAGGCAGTGTACAAAGTTTTCATAGAGCACCGCCCAAAAGGAAAAAGGACAAGTAGAATCCACTGTTCAGAACACTACAATATGTAGTCCCTTGCAAGTTATCCATGACATCGAAACGAGTAGTTATATTCTCTCTTTCTCTCTCTCTCTCTCTCTCTCTCTCTCTCGCTTTTTCTCTCACTCTCTTTCTCACTCTTTCCCTTATTTCGCTCTTCTACGCACTTTTTCTACTAGCAAATACTAGCAAAGGCAATAACTACTAGCAAAGGCAATAACTTTGTACATTCCATCAACTAAATCTCGTCAAAACAGTCGGCGAATTTACGAGAATGTTTTAGTGCTACTGAGGAATTAATACAACATTATTAAAATCACAAATGACAATAAAACAGTAAATTCAATACTATTAACGACTTCTGTGCGGTACAAGGGAACATAAACAAAAATATAGCAGAAGAGCAATGTAAACTCGGCGTGTAATTTTTACACTGCAACCACAAAAGGTGATCATTTCATTTAGATCGACGTTACGAATTCGCTAACAGTCGCACATTTGTAAAGCGGATTTGAAATAGAAGAGACGGGCAGTGAGAACAGAGAATTGAAGAGCGACAGAGAGAGAGAGAGAGTGAGAAAGAGAGAGATAGAGAGAGAGAAAGAGAGGAAGAAGAAGAACAAGAGCGAGGGTGAAAAAGTATGGTGAAGGAGAGATAGAAAGAGACAATCTATAACAAGAAGAGGACGAGGATGAGAGAGCGAGAGCGCGAGAAACCGAGAGATAAAGAGAATGAGAGAGGAAACTACATAGAGAAAAAGGGGAAGAGAGAGGAAGCGAGAGAAACGCAATTGGAAGGAGAGTAATCGTCATCTTCTGTAAGCTTGCACCGATGACTGTGTTGGGAGCATCAGTGAGTTTGCTGCCCTTCAACAATTTGCTATCTATGCATATGAGAAGGCTTCAACGTCAGAGAATAGAAATGAGAGAAATTAAAATTTGAAGAGCTAAAATTTGAAGAGAAAATTTGAAGAGACAAGTGAAATGTAATTGTTCTGCTTTCATACATAGAACTCTAATGCTCCGAAATGATTAGAGTACTAAATAAATGGAGACTGGCATGATGCTGATGGTAGAATCCTTTGCTAAACGTATGAATAAGGTCCGTTGAAGTAAAGAATAGCAAAAAAACTGAAAAGTTAACTGTCCGCGGTGAGATAAGAAAAAGGAGAAAGACAATTTTCGAAGAAAACTCTGATGTTCGGCCGGTCACTGTGGTTGAATCGGGGAGCGCCCCAGGAAAAGTAGAAAAGATAATGAGGACTTAGACGGGAGAGGTACCGAGAAAGAGAGAGAGAGAGAGAGAGAGAGAGAGAGAGGGAGAGAGGGACACAGGGAGCATTGCGAGTAAGAGAGATAGCCAAGTAGAGAGAGAGAGAGAGAGAGAGAGAGAGAGAGAGAGAGAGAGAGAGAGAGATGAGGCATAAAGAGACAAACAAAGCTCCGTCCGACTCTACAGCTTAGTGAGAGCTACATTATGTTTGCACAAATGTCCGTGTGAGCGAACGTGTTCAAAATAGTATAGAAATCTCAGATTCGCTTGCTCCGACAAAATGATAAACGAAGAGAGCAAAAATAGAGAGAGAGGTGAGAAAGAGAGAGAGAGAGAAAGAGAGGGAAAGAGAGAGAGAGAGAGAGGGAGAGAGAGAGAGATTAAGAGCAGTGTACGGGAGATCAGACGAATTGAGACATTTTCTCCGATCATCACCGTAGGCGACTATCTTATCATTAAGGCGCACAATAACTGCGCAATGCAAGTCCATCGAATTGAAGCTTGCAAGAATCGTGATACAATCTTGGAGCTGCAATAAAAGACTGACGAATACATTTAGAGATAGAATTAGGAACGGAGAGAGATAGATAGACGGAACAGAGAGAAGTACAGAAAGAGTCAAGAAAGGATGAGCAGATGTATGTGGCAGCAATCCATCTAAGATGTTGCGAAGCAATAAGAAATAGGGAAGTAGAGTGCGAGAGAATGGGAGAGAGAATGAGAGAGGAAAAGAGAACAGAGAGTAGCAGAGAGAGAGAGAGGCCTTCGCTGGAAGTAGCAAGGCAGCGACGGCTGCAGCATCAAGCTCATGGAGTCGCATGCATCGCAAAGCAGGGCCAGAGGGCAGAATAGGCAGACAAGGAGGGGAGTCAATCCAGGCCGTGCAAGGATACGGCAAACTCACCACGAGTTCATTGCAAGACACGAGCAATGCCGGGAAATCGGACAAATGTAAAAAAATTTTAACGCAATAACAAGAGACTGTTTGGAAAATATTAATGTTATCATAAAAACTTAAAATCTCAATGCAACAGTCAGACAATAATTGATTTTGTAAGAAAGAAATAATTAAAATGAAACAAATTTCTTGTTCCATAACTTCCAGTTGGATGTTTGCATTTCACTGTGCCAATGGAAAGGCGCTCCGCCAGAGCTGAGATTGGAACAACTATGTCATGGGATTGTTTCTCTCCATTCTCCCCCCCCCCCACCGTTTTCTCTCAGACTCGCCAACTTTAATGATATCTCTCATTATCGGGCTCCCAAGATCTGTGCCTACTTATCCTTTGCTATAGATCCTATCACTTTTTTAAAACAAAAGATGAGCAGCTTTTATCTTCTCGAGAGTCAGCATCCTCGTGAGCCTTTCTATGAAATCAGAGAAAACGACAAGGGAGCAATTCTGGGTAACCAAACAGAAATAAAAAAATAGTTTAAAGGCAACACAAATATGGCAATGCCACTTAGTTTTAAAAAGTCAAAAAGCTTTCCTATTGCAGAGTGGTAATAATGTTATAACAAACAATCCTATTACACAAATGAAGTATTTAGTATTTAGACACTGCTACTGTTATGCTCAATGAAAGAAAAAGCCGATCGAGATGCCAGGGACGAGATCGTAAGAGATAGTTGCAGGGGTCATCCAGAGGAGAAACACTGTGTTGGTGAACGGAAACGAGTAATAGAAAATCATATGGAATGACAGAGAAAAATGACAATGCAAAAGTAAGTGAAGGGAGTGGAAAACTGAATGAAAAGAGAAGTGAGAGAAAAAGAGAGAGAGAGAGAGAGATAGAGAGAGAGAGAGAGAGAAAGGAGAGAGAAAAAACAGGGAGCGAGAGAGAGAGAGAGACAGTTAGAGAGAGAAAAAGAGATGAGAGAGTTAGAATCTCTTGGTTCTAGTCAGACGCACCGCTGAAAACAAGCCCTCCGAGTAGACAATAGAGTGACGAAAAGTAATGGACACGAAAGCGACAGGATTGCCGCTCTCCTGCATACAAATGTACTTGCACGATAAAGAACAGGAAGAAGAGCAAGGAAAGGACAGAGAGGGGACTGTTACTGCCTGTTTATGTTATCCCGGGAATTGATGAAGAATAAAACGAATGGAATGTCAAGAACACTCAAATGGAGCGCTGCAGAAAATGTGGAGATGGGAAATATTTACAAAGTCACATCATACATTAATTAATTATGATTGCAAAGAATTGAAATATGTGACAGTGAAATAGAAAAAAAAGAAATGTAGCCAATTCGCATCGTTCGTTCCCTTTCACCAAAACATTTCCGAAGGGGTAGATTGCCTCTCCCGAGAAGATGATTAAATAAGCGTGCATCCTTATCAGTTGGCACACGCGGAGTCTGCCAAATCGAACTCATTTCGTTTCTCTTCTCTGCTGACAGTGAAGGCTTTGCGAAGCACTCATTTTGATCTCAAATTACGATTGTACTCTTTCTTCCGTAACATTCCATAAGATTCCTTTATTGAAATGACATTACTCAACAGCTGACCTGTACATTTTCTTTTATTAATTAAAGAGGATTTTATTGATAGTGTCTAGCCGAATTAATAGCTGCTTAAAGAAGAATTAGATGCGAGAACGTGTACATGTCGTTGTCAATCGATGTTGATGCTCCGGACGGGCGCTCCCGGGAGCGCGCTCTCTCGCATGCGCCAGACATTCAGATTGTTGAAGTGGCTGGCGATGCAGATCCCGAAGAGGTATTTGTTCCATTTTTTGATATATCTTTGAAAGTTGGCAAGTTAACACTTTTAACATGCATACAAAATAATAGAAAAGATACAAATGAGGTCTATTCAAAAATGAAAGAATCCAACGTTGGAAAAATTTAATCAAATGATTTATTACATCATCATGATGAAAAGACCTTACCTTAGATGATCAATATTATCCTATCAATATTATCCTTGATCACAAAATGTGAATATTGTAGGCAAAAGCGAGACGTAAAAGTCGAGCACGCGAAGCTGGTCTCTCATTCGCCGCCGCGCCAAGCGCCTCCGTCGATCGGCCGCGATTTCATTCAGTTCGTGCATTTCTCATCATATACAGACAAATGTATAATTACGATTGCTCCTCCAACGGTTCCTTGAAAGGATAATTCTTCCAATTAAAAAAATGGCTAAACTTGAATTTATATTTAATGATATACATCTAAGTATATCGCGCCTGGCCGACTGCAGCAGCTACATGTAGCACCTGTCCATAAAAAGGTTCTTGCTGACGTTTTTTTTTTATGTAAAATAAAATTCCAAATTTCTTTTTTTTTCGAATCTAATCCTTTAGGTGTAACAATTAAAGGTATTTTAATAATCAATATAATTGGAGCGGCCAGCCAGCGTGCACCACACGGGCGTCGACCATCTCGACCAACCCTCGGCCGCTCGTAAGCCCACCAGCTTCTACGAGGTCTACCCTTTGCCTGGCTACGAGAGCCGCTCCGAGCGACGCGAACAACCCAGCCAAATTCAGCGGCATGGTAGTGAATTTTACTTAATTAATAAATTTATTAATTATTTTATTTATTACACTAATCACTCAATAGATTAAATTAGTTTATTTACTACACCAAGCAATTTGGTGTGTTCGCACACTAATTACACCCAATTTTGGTGCGACCCAACTTGAACACTTTTCACCTTGACTGGAAAATGTCAGAAATGTCAGGAAAAGAATTTTAAAGGGAATTTATAATCAGAACGATCAAAAATACCTGCTCGGCAATTTTCTTTTTTTTAAATTTACATTTTTGGAGTACAATTATTTGGGGAGCGTTTTTTCTTCAATATCCCCTCTCATAAGTTCAACTCTCGCAGATCCTCGTTACCAGCAGAGCATCAAGGAGCAGCTGCTGAATCGCAAGTACACTCTGATTGCATCGGCCATCGGCGGCCTCACCCTCGGCCTCATGACAGGCCTCCTCGTCTTTCTCTTC
Organism: Allodiplogaster sudhausi; assembly: GCA_945643635.1. Classification (NCBI taxonomy): domain Eukaryota; kingdom Metazoa; phylum Nematoda; class Chromadorea; order Rhabditida; family Diplogasteridae; genus Allodiplogaster; species Allodiplogaster sudhausi. The sequence continues at coordinate 57,969 of CALZFC010000099.1, read as the reverse complement.
TTCACCGATTTTGAATAACCATAACCTTCAGCAAGATGATATTACTTCGCGTAAATTTCATTATACGCTCTGTCGACATTTAAATGAGGGTTACAGCACTAATATTGCCTTTTGCATTGACTTTGGTCAAACTGGTATGATAATATTGAAACATTTTAACTATCATTATTAACGAAACATTGACTTTCTATTAGATTGACAGTACTATTTTTTTAATGCTTACATACATATTTAAGGGGAGGTCCTATTAGGAGGGGGTTCTGATAGACAAATTACGGTATATTGAAAATACCGTAATTTGTTAAGTATTTTCAATATGATTACAATTTGCCATCACTGTCGGTAACAAGCAATTCTTATCAGATTCATACATACATTTCAAATGTACATACATTAGCCAAATTCCTCTTTCTCCTTCTCTCTCCCTCTCTATCTCTTGTGATCTCTCTCAACACTCTCTCTCTCTTCTTCCCCTTTTCTTCTCTGTCCCTCCATCCCTCCTCTCTAACTCTCTCACTCTCTGCATGCGACGTCACGCGTGGCCGAATGGCTGAGGTTGGCGGCTGTTGCTTGAGTGAGTCATCAACCAGTTCATCTCTCACATGCATCTCTCATTGTCAGCTGCTCTAACTCTCCATCCCTCCGTCTCTCAATTCCAGTGCACTCACATTCATGTTGGCAAATCCGCTCTGTTACTCTCGCTCTCCCGGAATCGACTTCAACAATGTCAATGCGGAAATAATTTTATTCATGTGAGATATGTTTAATAAAGTCAAATCGAGGTACACCACCTTACCTGAAATTTTAAAGCTATTTACTCTGCTTAAAAGTATAAGTATGTGTGGATCTTTACAATCCATGTTTTTGTCGAATCTATGAAGTTACATCGAAAGACTGAAAGGCTGAAAAATGACTATCATGTTGCTCCTCCCCGGACAGCGCCCATCCATTTTTTGATGCTTCTCGCGTTTATTTGCCGTTTTACCGGTCAGGCAAACTCTCTCTCTACAGGACCGTTCTACCTTGGTGTCAAATCACTGCACACACACACTCTTATCGTTGATATTCTCTTGGCGCTCTTTCCCATCTCTCTCCATCCCTCGATTTCGTCTGAAGTACTATTTCTGTCTCTGTCCCTGTCTATCTCTAGCGCAGCCCGTTCTCCCTTATTTTTATTGACCATCACTGTGCGCGTAACCGCGCACCCCAGGGCAGTACGATTTGTCATTATCAGCATATCTTCTCTAAATTCTCTCTCTCTTTCTTACTCTCTCTCGCTCTTTCTCTCTCTCTCTCTCTCTCTCTCTCTCTCTCTCTTAAGACGCACGGAGAAAATCAGACATTGTGAAAACCTGGTGTCCACTCTTTCCTCTCTTTGGTCACTCTATGTACATACATACCTCAAGCTCACGCATCATGCACGCCTAGGCGACAGAGAGCAACGTTGACTTTCTACCCCACCACTCCCCCACGGCCTTCAGATCTCTCACTGGTCAGAGAGAGGGAGAAAGAGAAGAGAGAGGCGCAAGAAGCAGCTCCATAGCCCCTCCGGCCCCTCCTCTCCTCTTCTCCTCACTGCTCATCTGCTGCACCTTGCCATGGCGCATGCGCACAGACCGAGACAAAAAGACCGGTTCCGTTCTCTTCTCTTCTCTTCTCTTTCTCTTTCTCTTTCTCTCTTCCTATGCTCTCTGTTCTTACCAGTTTCTCATCTCTCAACCTCCTTCCATCTCTTTCTAATTCCTACTCTCGCATCCTCTTGATTCCTCTCTCCCTTTGCACTCTCTAACTCTCTCCCTCTCTCTTTGACTCCTTCTCTTTTCTTTTCCCCTATCTTACCACTGACCCTGATCTTCCCTCTCTCCCATCACCATGTTCTCTTATCCTCTCATGAATGTCCTTCTCCCTACGTCACCTTAAGAGGCTTTGCTCTTCCTCCCTCCTTCACATTACTCAATTTCCGCTATTCGAAACAGCTCGCCCTTATTCGCATTTTCTGACGATAAGAGTCGGCAAAAGTGACTTTAGCCGAGTTCAGTGGGAATCAATCAATAACTTTCATTCTTCCGCTCTACTTTTTTAGGCAGTCGTTTTCTACGAATTGTTTCCAAGCTCTTCGATTCTCTAAATCAAGAATCGTGAAAAATAATTACTTATATTTAATAAATTAAAAAAAGAAACACCCTTTGCCCTCTTAAACATACATAAATATATGTCATCATGTTCATCTCCCGTTTTCCATGTTTCCAAACTGATCTTCACTTCCCTTCTTCTCTTGCCCTTCTATCCATTTCAATCTCTGCACGCGAGTTTGGCTGTGCCGTGACAGTCTCATAACCGTCTGCTTTGCCCTCCCTCTCTGTCTTCTCTTCCTACCTCTCTCTCTCTCTCTCTCTGTCTGTCTATCCCTTCCCTCCCCCTCCCCTTGAATCCTTTCACATCATTCGCCATCTTCGCTTCTGTTTGCCTTTCTCGCACTCCGCTGGTCTCTGTCGCTTTGCTGTGCTTCGCAGGTCACAAGTAGGGAAGAAGAGAGAAAGAATGGCAGAAAGAGAAGGAGAAAAGGGTGAGAGAGAGGGGGACATGAGAGAGAGAGAGTGAGAGACAAAAGAGATGAGAGAGAGAGAGGGAAAGAGACATGAGAGAGAACCTTGCGCAGGCGGAAAGCGAATCGTTTGGATGCTCTGCCCTCGTAACGTTCCTAATCCATAAGTCGCTCTCATTCTCTAATCTCTCGCTGTATGGTTCAGCATATGTTTTTTTGTTGTTTAAATCTAAATGTATCCCTCTCTGTACTCATTACTCAATTTTTTCTGAGTGAGATCGTCTGCAAGATCAAAAATTTCTTCGAAATACCGACATGTTCGCATAATTCCTATTGAAGATTGATTGATGATGGCTTTCTCAGTCCTCTCATCATTTAGCTGTGAATTGTCTCTGTTCCTCTGTGTTGACACTTTAAAGCTATGTACAAAAAAATTATCACCATCTACTATCTTTTGTATCCCACTTCTAGCCTATCGCTAATATATTCATTTTTTTATCGATATAAAAATTGGATCGATTCAACAATTTATAGGGGCGATGCAGTTTTAGCTGTTTGTATGTGTTGTACATAGACATACTTGCCACATGATGCCTTTAGTGCCCAATTATATCCCCGCCGAGGGGCCAAGGTGACAAATGGAAATTGAGAGAGCTCTTGAGAGATGCAGAAAGAGAGAGAGAGAGAGAGAGAGAGAGAGAGAGAGAAAGATCAGCTAGAAATATGTTGATGACTATCATCCAGCACTCCATTTGATATTCGCCCTCTGGAATGTCCATGAATACGTCAGCAAGGTCATGCATATGCTCCTCTCTGGTATTCATCTCTCTTTCTCTTTCTCTCTCTCTCTTGCCTTTCACTCCTCCCTCTTTGCTCTTCTAAATCCCTTACCTATTATTCTCATCCACTCTTATTCTCTTTTCTCCATCACGATTGGTCTCCTAGTCGCAATCCGATTTGGTACTCAACTCAGCAGCATTCACGACCGAGTGCTGGAGAGAAGCGAATCCCTTTACTTTCGGTGATAGAGTTCAGTGATGGTTCGTAGAGGGGCATGCAACAGTGTGTCCTCGTTCAGTCATTTGACTAATAAAAAATTCATTTTTGATCGCAAACATAAAGATACTGTCCAGCTCGCTATGACTTTTAAGTAGCTTAGTTTATGAATTTCATGAAATGTTTATATTTGAAATAGAAAAGATAATGACAAGCTGAAGGAAGCACAGCATTGTCTCTCCTTTCGAAGTTTAGTCTGTCCGGTTGCTCGATTATCCCGAAGAAAGTATGACTTGTACATTTCTTTGATTTTGGCCCGCTTGACTGAAAAAAAATTCAGTAAAACAGTTAGGCATTGGATAGTGTAAAATGAAAAAAATTTTGTATAACCTTGTGCCTTATAAAATTTTGTGAATATCATTTTATTTTATTTTTGAAACTTCTATTCAAATTTGTATATATGTATATATATATATTTTTTTTAAAATAATTTCTATACTACCTCCTTTTGTTTTAGGACGTATATATCTAAAAAGTTGAGTGGCAAAGATCGCTTTTGTTTCTTCAGTACGCGCAAACATTGCGTGTAAGTGCACTCGTGGAAGATCGATTGAGAGACATGTGACGAAAAAAAGAAGAAGATGTGCTCAAAAAGTAGGAACAAGCGTCAAAATTGTATGTGAATATATCTTTTCGATTTCCTAAACAGTATAGTATATTCGCAGTTGCAAAGAGCAATTTCAGCTCGCTTTCTCTCTTTCTCTCTCCTTCAGAACATGTTTTCATAACAAGTTGTTTTAGAGATAGCCTTAAGCCATGACACATCGTAGTTTGTTGTCGATTCATCTCTACTTGACTAGTATCTCTAATCTCTTACTCGTAAGTCTCATCTCTTACAATTAGTGGCGTAGTATTGTCTTATTTACGCAATTAATATAAGAACACTGCCTACATGAGTCTCGCTCATTCCACAGTGCTTCTTATATCACTTTGTTCCCTGTTCTTCCACACAAGCGGTGCTCTCTTCCCATGTATTTAACCTCTACCCGCCTCTCGTCTAGGCATACCCCCACACACATCATTCTCTCCGTATCTGGAGAGACACAACAGAAGTCAACCCAGTATCGCTCATTTAAAACTATTTGTTTAGGTCAAGTGATAGTCGTGCTTGTTGAAATATGTTTGATCTTGCATCGAATGAAATTAATAAAAGATCAGAGTTTCTGGGGAGATCTCAAACGGCCCTCCATTCCACCCCTTGCAGCCTCGCCAGCTTATGCATGTGAGCCGCGAGGGCGCCGTGCCGCGTCCACGTCGGCCTCGCTCCTTCCACCGTCTCCTCCTCGCCATCCTCTCCCTCGCCTGCTCCGTCATCCAGGGAGAGAAGATCCTGTCGCCGTGGGAGGCGTGCCATCTGCGATGCGTCGCCAAGTGTGTCAGCAAACAGGTCTGTTTGCTTAAATGATGCAAAGTTATACACTTTTAAAATGATGCAAGAAAATTTCATTTACGAAATTATGTGGCTATTGTGTTTATGACAAAAGAATATCATTATTGCAAACTAGGCATGACTATTTCTTCAACAGGATCCAGCTACTGCAAAGGCGTCCGCTTGTGATGCCGAGTGCGAACCCTACGAAGGCGATCGCCTATGTGTAAGTTTTCTTTATCATCTTATTATTTGTACATCTGTATATATTAAATGTACATAATAAAAAATTCAATCATTGTTACATGATGTGCTCGGTTTGAAAGATATCAAAGTTTCCCTATAGGATTTGACCAAGCCATTATCCGTAGAAAAAAACATGCAGGAAGAATTTATTTTTAACTGTTCATATTTTACTCAGTTCTGGTTTTTCGGTATCTTGCAAGATTAACGAAACGGTAGAAGACTTTAAGATTTTAATGAGAAATAATATGTACATATTACTTGAGGCAAAAAACGACACCGCATGCTGGTCGATTTGTAAGACTCTTGGAGCGCCTTCTTCTGAGACGCTCGCGGCGCCAGGAAAAGTACTATTTTATTATTAATTAAGAGCGTTCCTTCACCTCTGTTGAAAAGTTATTCTTAAACAAAATTTTCTATATGAAGATTGCATGATAACACAACAGATAAGCTTAACCACTCAATTCCCATAGGTGAATGCTTCGATGGCGAACGGTGTCCTCGCCATGAACTGGCAGCCCGTGCCTGGCGCACTCGTCTACGCCGTCCAGTACAAGACGCATCGTAGCAATGCTTTCTCCGATCTGCGCAGCATGGTTTTTTTTTTCGTTTTTTTTTTCACTTCCAAGAGCATGTTTCAAAAACCTTTTCATGTACTAAAATTATTTTTTCTACGATAACTACTAATATTGCATAAGCCATGCATAATTATACTTCCAAGTTTAATAGTGCAAAACAACAAAAAAATGATTCAGCTAACGACGACTCCGTCCCTTTCTGGCCTCTCAAATCCGACGGGCGAGTTCTGCGCGCCCTTCGAGATCCGCGTCGCCGCTGCCTCGGTCGATGCCGTCTCTGCCTTCTCGGACGAGCGCGAAGTCGACGCGCCCCGGCCGGACGTCTCGCCGCGTCTCAAACTCGTCAGCCTACGATACTCGGTACCAGATATCGAATATTCACTCTCTCTAATAACCACTGGGTTGAATAACCATTCAGTCATTCCAATATTTATATGTAAGTGTTTTCCGCCATATACATATGTATCTTGTGCGTAGTCCAGCGATTTCCTCTAATTAAATACAGCTCAATGATTTTCTCTGAAAGGGTATATATCAAACATTTCACTCCGATTTCAAGAATTAATAATACTTTCTCAGGCCGAGCGCTTCGAATCCGACTTCTCGAGCGACAATGGCACAGTCATCGTTACATTCGAATTTGATGGACGACGTCAGTCAGCGTTTCTATGAATACACATTTCTTCTTTTGAATAGTGGGAAGAGCTTCATGCTTACAGACTGGCCCCTCGGAGACGATGACCTCGAGATCTCGCCCATGTTCCACATGATCTCTTGTGCGGAGGTGGACTTGTCGCGCAGTGATCCTATGGCAGAATTTGTCAGTGCAGACTCCCCCTATCTTGCTCTGAAGGATTATTAGTCTCATCACATTCGGTTTACTTGTGAGAATTTTGTTGTCACTTCCAGTCAAGACGCGTGATAGAAGTGCAGACAGCCTCACGACCTTCGAGCAAATATAAAGCTAACACAAAGCGAGAAAATCAGCGAATTTCATCATTTATGAAGATGTACTAATTGGCAGCGCGCCGTGCCGCAGCATCGGCAGCTTGAGACACGTCTCGGCGCATCGGTCATGTTCAGACGCTGTCGCTACGTGTACTACGTGCAGTCGGCGCGGAGTGCGACATGCGACACGATCCTCGACATGTCATCACCGCCCGCCGACGCCCTCCAGACACTTGACATCAGTCAGCTTCAATCTTTTCCATTTATTCCATATTTAACGACCATTTAATATGTAGTATGGATCAAAATAGAAAAAAAACCCAGCAATTCGTCAAAATCAGTGCATTTCGTAGTCTCTGAAGATAAAAATTACTCAGTGTTCTTCGACAGTAAAACAGAAGAGCTGGCGGATCAGGGTTAGGTAAAATGTTGTGCCAGTGACATAAATACCTGCAATCCATTCTAAGGCTGCGCCAACGTCGACAATAATCCGTGCCCACACGTCGATCTCTTTCCACAGCCAATCTGCGGACAGATTTTGGAATTCACTACCGAGGTAATAATGTTTATGTGTAACAGTGGAAGAAAAAACTTGAGTTAATAAAAAACAACACATAAATTTCCAGTAGTATGTACTTACTGTAAGAACGATGATGAAATCAAGTAGACACTTTAATATGCATCAGGTTCTCAACCAGACGGTGAATGCGGACGACACGTCCGCCGAGCTGGCGATCGCCGTCGAGTTCCGCGCCGTGCCTCCTCGCGCGCGCGAGCCGCCCACTCTCTACTACGTCGCACTCTTCGGACACGCCGATTCATACAGCAGCGGCAGCGAGGTCAGTTCCAAAAATTGGACGGGTGGGCGGAGCTTCAGAAGAATAATCCTCAAGAGAGACATTACAGACACCTGATGCTGCAGCCTCTTTCTTAACGCCCTCTTTTCTAGTGCGTTTTGACCTCAAAAAGCGCGATACAAAAGTCATTGCCTGTTCATAATCAACTTCAGGAATCGATCGCCGGCGTCAACCAGACGGATGTCATTGGAAACTCAACGACTTGCATGGAATTCGCGCGTGACGGAGCATGCATTGTCAGGCTGCTTGCCCCTTTAATTCGTTCTTCCAAGTTTGAATCTGCATGGAACAACACTTGCTTCTTCCAGGAGGAGTCGAATAACACCTTTGTACTCTACGGCGTTCACTTGGACACACTCTATGGAGTTACGATTTGCGCGGTCAAAGATACGAGGTAACATGGAATCCTATTTAATTGTGTTATTGCAAAAAAGAAGCTAGTTGTAGTTACTGGTTTAGTACGCATGTAGCTCCTCATGTGAATTTTTTTCATTTCACATCACCAAAAAACAGTATACACATGCAACATATTTTTGGATTACATATGTATGTATGTTGGTTCATCTCAATGAATTTGAATGACTATCAGTATTTGCCCTCCAAATAAGTATCCGAACTTTAGGAACCTGACGTTCCCAGACCTGAGCGAGCTAGATAATCGATCAGCTAAGCCGCACGCATCGAAACTCTACATCAGCTCTGAAGGTTGTCTTAATTTGTTCTCTTTCTTCGGTCGCGACGTAATACTTTAAACGTTTCACTTTTACTGCATCAAAGTCAAATAGAAGCGGAAGGAGTGTTAAATGCCACATGAGAACGAGTAGAGTTTGCTTGAATTGCTTTTATATATTTATTATAGCTAATTTTCCGCCCACGTGTCACTCCGGCGCCATAAAGAAAGTATAAGTATAAGAATGCCTGTGCAGTGTATCGAATGTCTCACACGGGCATCGCGATCGGCCTCTCGCTCGCGGCAGCCGTCGCAGCCGTCGCTGCAGTCATCGTCATCTGCGTCTTCTTCCAGCGCCGCCAGCGACGCATGAACGCGACGCTGCAGCTGAAGGAGGCACAAATAGCGCAAGCGCATCAACTCTCGCGCTACACCGACTTCCCCAAAAAGTATGTTCAAATATCCATCAGTTGCAACGGTTTTACACCAATGGTATTGCGATTTCGTAGCTTTACTGCAATTTTTTCTTGTGTGTCAGCTCTAACCACATGCCATTTATGAAAGAAAGGTCCATTTCAAATTGACTCTTTATTATTTACTGATGTACATACGAACAGTTAGTTATATACTACTTGGAAAAACGCTACCATGAAGCACCTTCTAACCTTAAGAGACGACATTTGGGAGATTGATCGGCGAAATGTGGATGTACACACAAGCAAGAAGCTTGGTCAAGGCGCATTTGGAGCAGTGTATCAAGGTATGGAACTGTATACATGCATACATCGAATCTCTTTGTGGTTACACTGATCAATAGAAGAAAAATGATAACAGAATGTATTATTCGTTGCTGCTGGTTCGCTGCGAAAAATTTGCTGTTTTTATTTTGAGGGAAGCTAATCGGCAAGAGCCTCGGCCATCCCGATGCGAATTCTCCTCTCGGCATAAATCTGATGCGCACCGAGAATTGCACGGTCGCCGTGAAGATGCTTCCAGGTTGGTAAAGAAGATTCCATTTCGTTATTGCTCTGGGAATATAAAGTATGAAAGAAGATTTGGAACGATATGAGCATATTTCCTAGAATTTGTGTTGAAAGAATTAAAAAACTTATTTCCTATCATATTCTTAATGCCATGAAATCTCTAGAAATGTAATGCAATATGCAGAGTCGGCGGACGACGCTTCGAAAGAAGAGTTCCTGCGCGAGATCTCGCTGATGAAGTCGCTCGGCTACCACGAACGCCTCGTGAATCTGCTCGCGTGCGTCACGAAGAGCGAGCCGCTGCTCCTCGTCGTCGAATTCTGCGCCGAAGGAGACCTCCTGCACTTCCTGCGACACAGGCATCAATTTCGATTTGCCCTCTTCGTTTCTGCACCTTGTTGCTCACACACATTTTTAGCAAGACAATTTCATATAATACATAGTGCAAATTTGCATTTTTTTCTTCCTCTTTCTAACGGAAAATGTATAAAGTCCAAAAAAAGGACATGTTTCTATTTATACGTTCACCTATAAAAGCATTTTAATTGTTACTGTATTTATTAAGGTGCAACTACATGATGAAGCTGGACGAGATGGGCATCAGCTATGTCGAACCGCGGCCAGAAGACAACGTCGATCTCGAGTTGATTGTCACGATTAAGCAACTTCTCATCTTCGCCGTTCAGATCAGCTACGGACTGGTGGGCCTAATAGAATTCCATTTCTATTTGTAACCTCTCTATCTATGCTTTTTTTTCTCATCCGACATTCATATGCAATTGACTTTTAGTGCAGTAAGCGAATCTTTCTTCTCTCTCTCTTTCTCTGAGCATTCTCACTGATCTCCGATCTCTGACCTCTTCTCATCTTCTGCAGGAGTATCTCTCGCAGAAGGGCTTCGTGCATCGCGACGTAGCGGCGCGCAACGTGCTCGTCAACACGGGCAACGAGTGCAAGATCGGCGACTTTGGCCTCTGCCGCCGCATGGACGCGGCCGATGCCAACTACATGAGCAGGGTGGGCAGCTGGCTTCCGAGCTCATCCCAAGAGCCACGTTTATGAGAAAGCAGAAATGATCCCATCTCACCTTGCATTATCATAGATATGACTATGCAAATAGGGCCGTTTCAACTAACGACCATTTTGACTTAACATCACATTAACCGTGTTTTCGAAAATTTACATGAGAAAAAATTACTCTTAGGGTGGCCGCCTTCCTCTCAAGTGGATGTCTCCTGAGGCGATTCGCAACTACAACTTCTCAACAAAGAGCGATGTGTAAGAGAACATCTTTAATTCCATAAAAAATTCTTCTACATAAAATCTGACCAAATATTGAAAAATTGTAATTGTTAGAAAGATATAATCTTTTTAAATACCCAAGGATAATCTAATAATCTTCTCTTACACGAAACTTTTCTAGATGGTCGTTCGGCATCCTGCTCTTCGAGATCATCACTCTGGGCGGGTCACCCTACCCAGAATGGCCAGCGGAAGAAGTGCTCATGAGGCTTGAGAAGGGCGAGCGGATCGGCCAGCCGGATAACTGTCCAGATGAAATGTCAGTGCCATTCACGTAGAGAATCATTAAAATGGAACGAAGCCGGCAAGAAAGAGAATCGAGGGCCTTCTTAAGATATGAAATGATGTGTGCCTGCTGGTCGGGCGCGCAGCAACTTCGGCCCGACTTTAGCAGCCTTCGACAGAGGCTAGCCTCGCTGCTTGAGGAGGTCAGCAATTATGCACTTCTTTTTATGGATAATCTTTCGTAGCAGAACATTTAGTTCCATTTTGCTGGTATCAACGGTTGCCTTAGGTAACCGGAGAGTACTCTTACCTCAAGCTGGACGCCCAGCGTGATTATTACAACGTGCAATATGACGATGGAGGGCGTGTTAGTTTTTTTTGTTGATCAACCTTAAGTTGTGCAACCTGAAAAAATTAAATTATACGCGCTGCAATCAATCCCTGAAAATCGAAAGGCTCGTATTTTTTACCATTCTCTTCTTTCAGGTGGAGATAAAGGATATGCCAACGAATCCATCAAAACTGACGGGAATAGAAAATCCGGCCTTTAGGAGCCGCTCTGAGTCTGCCACTAGCTCAGTATAGCTGTTTATTTCTCTTTCTTTTCAAAACTGCTCTACTGCCGATCTAATTCTTATTACAATGGTCATATACATATTTGTCATGTACGATTCGATTCATTGTAATATGCAAACTCGCGAATGCTCTCGCAGCTACAAGACTACTGGTCTCCAGCCTTACGGCGATTAAGCGACACGGTGGGAGAAATTCATAAATGTGTATATTTCTGTGAGTATGTATGTAGTTCGCTTCTACTGTTTAACCTTCCTCACTCTCGCTCCATATCATGACGCGGTATCACAACAAAGATAATATAGAAATGTAACAGTCACAAGGATTCCTAGATCCGAGAAGACCAAGAATAACTTGCGGTTTAATTGTCGGCATTCCTTTTCAGTTGTAAGTTAAAATTTGAAGGCGATATTATGTATTTTCAAAAGTGAAGTAGAGCTTGTTTGAGTCTCATGTTTTCTGACGAACACATAGTACACTGAATGGTCGCTCTTTCTCCTTTTCCTTGATTTACGCTAACATCATAATATAATGTAAATGTACAACGCATTCGATTTTCAATACAAAATCATAAGTAATAAAACATTCAAGATTCATGCATTGACAAATTTTGCAGCAAAAATGACGGCAATATGTATATGCACAACGATAAATAGTATTAATGGGTATAAATGCTAGAGTGAAAGACAAGAAATGAGCTGGTTTATCGCTACAAGCGACATGTACATTTGATTCGGAGATATGTAGATTTATTCACAGTCTTCAGTGGATACTGAGCACGGCAGAATTTTGTTCTTCTAACAATAATCAATGTCGGAAAGCAAAGCAGACCACATCATTCCTGCTTGTTTGACAGAAGAATTCGGCGCGAGATGTGTAAGTGAAGTCCTAAATGTAGTCATAATCATGTCAAAACCAACTATAAATGTACAGAGAGTAAATATAAAATGATCATTTCAGACGTGTTTTCCGTGAGCATACCTCTTTTGAGCAGAAAACGGAGAAGAGGCCGCCAAGCTGCTCCTCTGCGGCTTTCTGAATCAGCCGTTTCGACAAGGCCGGAGTGGTTGTCGTTACCTAATACATGTATGGGTATGGATAAGCTTTAGAAGAATATTAAAATGTATAAAAAAAATATTCGCCGATAAGAAACAACTGCTCTTCAGAAGCATACATAATCACCGAAAATATTTTCATTCGTCAATGATGTCCCATAATAAAGCACGTCTTAAATACTTCGTTTCTCAACCTTCATCATGATGTGCTTGAGCTCGAAGCTGTTGCAGCGGCTGTCCTTGGCGACCGGCGGCGTGTCCGTCACTCGGCGACCATCCAATGTGCGCGCGCCCAGCTGAAATTGAATTCAATCAAACGATTAATTGCCCTCGTTTACATTTCATTCAATTCTGTTCTCCATTGTCTTTCGTGATCAGTGATGCCTCTCTCGTTACCGATAAATGGTGCAATATGTATAATGTACCTGTCGCTTAACACGATAGCGGCACGGATTACGACACTTGCTGCAGCAGTCCATCAGTGGGAGCGGTCCGCCTAAAAGTTTTACGTAGGAAAAGTAGCCTTTCATTGTATAGCAGTATCACAACAATATCGAAACTTATTTTTTTTAAATTAAATCTCAAGGCACAACGGCTGGTGATAATACCTTGTGCATATATTGGTGCTGAGCACGGTGCTCCATAGCTCTGTGGAGCGGGCTGGGAAATGACGTAGGGACCAGAGGGGTAATACGGCTGCGGACGAGTGTAGATCACAGAAGAACCAGAAGGCGCCGGCGCGACGGCGTACGACCCTTATTTATTCATTACCGTTATTATTTTGTTGTTGTTGATATTAAGACTTTTCCTTCGTGTTAATTGAGCCAATTTGTGCAATTGTAATGAAATTTTTAATTGTATATATTTCTGCACCCGCTGAACTCGCCGAAGAACTCGGGTGAACACCATGTGCTGAAGTCTCAATGACGGGGTCTGGGACCAGCTTGGACTGTGGTATGAGTGCCTGTTCGACGTGATGGGACGATGATACGCTTCCCTTTGAAGTGTCGTCCATACTGCCCTGAAGCAGAGAGAGAGAGTCAAATGCATTGAATTACAAGAAATGGATTAGTATGTCGAAGCAATGTGTCACTCTTTGAGACGATAACAATAGGGACAGCCAGCAAGCATAATGGCATACAAATAATAGTATAGAGTCTCATAAACTGACAATGAGTGTTGGCCTATATGGTCCGCTGCGTGTCGCGGCATCCAACGGCCGCAAGTAAAGCATGTCCTTGGTATAGAAAAGACGTTGGCTTTTCTAACGATACATTTTGCATGTCTTCATGATGTGACCAGCTCTTTTGTGCTTGTACAATAGTTGAAGCAGTAAACTACTTCCCGACCTCGCGCTCCTAAACTCCCCGTCATGCTCGCGATCAGTGGTGGTGCGACTAATCGGTCGACGCTTAATCCCCACCATCATCTATCTTCTCCGCCCTCAGAAGAGGGGGGGAGGCGACTTAAGGTCGTAAGAAGGCCTTGTATGCCTGTGTGTGTGCTATTATTTACTCTGACTCTGGCAATGGCCCGAGGCGTGTTGTCGGCGCTTCGGCGCTCAAGGTCGCGAGAGAAGTGGGAAACAGCCAGCACTAGGCCATTTCAAACCAACATGATCACTGACTGAGAAAAGCCCTTGAGCTAGACAATTGTACGCTTGGATAGCGAGAAACGACGAAAACAAATTGGAGTTGTACACCTTTGTACAGCCAATCAGAGTTAGCAAACACTTTTGTTGTGCACATGCATACATAATAAAATGGTGAGAATGGAATGAGTGTTTCTGCTTCCTTCTCACTAACTTCGACATCTTTCTATTCCACCCCCTCCCCAAAACGCAGAAACAATTCCAAAATTAGAGAGAATACAAGTTATATTGCCAAAAAAACCCGATGAACTCTAACAATCATTTCCATTCACTTATGATTAAACCGGAGATGGTGCAGGAGGAGAAATCTCTTTTCATGGCAAATGCAAAAAAAAAAGTCGCTTACGCTGGAAGTGTCCGTCCGATGCGGCTTGCTGGCTTTCTCGGAGGCTTCTGATGCGGCGGCGGCAGCCGAGGCGAGGAGCTCTTGCTCCTCCTTCGTGTCCAGCTCGTCAAAGATGTCCTTAAAGGAGACAATTATGAAAGACCTCAAACAAGCAGAGGCCTTTCGCACTCTCATTAGCGCCCGTTATTTTCATGTGTCGGTGTATGTCACGTGAGAATGGGAGCGCGCCAATTCGCACGTCTTTTAAACAAACGTGGTGCCCAACTCGGCACTCGTAATTTTATGTTTACCTTATTTAACCACAATTATACGAATATGGTAGAATTTTTTTAAAGACAATTCTGAGAATCATTTATTTCAAAGTTACTTTAGGCGAAAGTGCTCGAAGAACGGACAGCAATGTCCTTGATGCTGGCGGAGTCGTCGCTGTTACCCGTCCTCTGCGTCTCCGCCTCATCAGGGACAGCCGTGACGGCGGTGGGCCGAGGAGTCGTCGTGGCTGCTTTCTCTTCCTCATCCTCTGACGGCATCGGCGGCGCAACACGCGTCGGAGCTACAAAGATGAGGACAACTTGAAAGGAAGCAAGCCACCTGATCTCAGATTATACAGAAAAAATAAGGGCAGGATCGTTTGAAATAGCCTATTGGGAAGCAATAACAAAAATAGCTTTCCCGACGCAAATGTTGGAGCGGGTAGAACTGTGTATGAAGTCAAACCAAAGAACTGTTAGACAGAGTCACGGATTTTCTCATTGTTAATGTGATTGTTACTATAACTTACCGACAGGGGCGGCTGCACCAGTGGCGGAACGACATACGTGCCTGAAAAAGAATTCTTTTTAGAGAAAAAAAACATGAATATTCTTCTGTACCATTTTATGAATATTGACCGGGCACAGTCCCTGATTGTGAAATAAACTTGTAATATATTTAACCACGCGCTCACTTGAACCTGTGAATTTTTGAAGTATTGAGACACCCATGCTGTAATGTTTTTTATTTATTTATCATTAAAAAAATACTTATTTCCATGCCTATTATTGTGGACGAATGAAATAACTGTCCCATTTTTTTATTTCATTTATAAAAACATGATATGCAAGTGAATAAACATTACAGCAATTAATGATGTGCAAAAATGTATGCTAAATTTATAACCTTGATGTGGTGCTGGCTGCACTAGAGTCTGTTGATTCGTGAAGGGGCCGACGTATGGCTGTGGTTGTGGCTGTGGAAGAGGCTGAGGCTGCGGAAGTGGCTGAGGCTGCGGAAGAGGCTGAGGATGCGGCTGGGGCGCCGTGGCGTACCCGGCTGCCGGTCCCGGCCCGTAGCCAACCGGCAGTGTTCCATAACCACTGCTGCCATAGCTACTGCCATAGCCGACCGGAACGCCGTAGGGACTCGCGTAGCCGCCGCCTTGTTGTTGATGATACGACGGATAGAAGGGACGCGGCTGGCAGCGAGACGGAAAAGGGAATGGCATGCAAGAGCCACCCGAGACACAGCGAGGAAGCAGCTGCACAGCAGCAACCAGCACAAGCAAGGCCTTCATTCACGCCTAGAACTATTTTTAAATCTTCCTAATATCTTTAAAAAAAAATTTCAAAGTAAAGCGCATTCCACGAGACGAAGACTTTTTCATTTGAAAGTACTATTAAAAACTAATTTCACCCAACCATGAATATACATACATACTTGACATCAGTTTCTCGAACCGTATTTTGACTACACCAGGCTGTGAAAGCCAATTCCAGTCCTACACCTGAGGCAGCAAGAGAGGAGCAAGTGTGCAATGGGCCCGGCTGTTTTTGCCGGATACAACTGCCCCTTTGGTGATCTAGACCTTGACGCAGAAGGGGTGAAGAAAGGCAGAGATGACAATGTGAGAGGCAGAGACACGCCCACGACATAATCGCCAGACTAGAAGAAGGCTTGGCGAAGGATAAAAGGAAACAGCCAGGAAGCGAGAGGTGGTTTGAGAGAAGTCGTGTTTCTTTCATTCTCTCTTCCTCTCTATATTTCTCTCTCCATCTACCTATCTATCACTTTTCCATTATGTTCTTTCTCCACCTCCTCCACTTCCTCCCTGTTCTTCTCTCTCTCCGTTTCTCTCTCTCTCTCTCTCTCTCTCTCTCTCTCTCTCTCGCTTGAGTCTGGACTCTCTTCTCTCTACCGGCGCGACTGTGGTAATTGTGAGCAGCAACTGTTGCCGAATAAGGGGGAAACTGCGGCGAACGCGGGCGACTTGTTGTATAAAAAAAAGTAAAGGAAGAGGATACACTCTGGATCATTGCAGAGAGGGAAGAGAAAGGGGCACAAAGAGGAAAGGGAGGCGAAAGAAACAGAGATTGAGGCAGTAATTGAAGACGCGAGGCGAATAGAGAGATATGCGACGGTGAAACGGAGAGAGAAAGAGGTTGAGAGAGATCGTCGATAGAGAGAGAGATGTTTGGAACTAGAACAGAAAGAGAGAAGAGCAGACCAGAGAAGGGAAGAGTTTGAATACAGAAGAGATTGCAAGAGTATGACGCGGCTAAGGATGAGTGCGAGAAAGCAAAGAATGAATTATAGTTGCGCCAAGCCGAGCCTTGAACTCGGTGTGCCATCGCGTCACTCACTGTCAGAGAATGGAAGTAGTCTCGATTCTTTCCCGAGGAGGGCGAGGGCTGGTCTTGGTGGGTGAAAATCCGTAGCATGCTGGAGTGGAAGGAATGGGGAGTGTGTAAGGAGCATGCATGACATGGGATTGGATTAGACTAGGCTAGCTAGTAATAATGGAATAACGCAACGAAGTGTAAGTGATGTTTTAATTCAACTAACGTAAGGTCAGCTTCTGGGTGTACAACACAAATTTTCTATTAAAGGAAGTATCTGGCGAATAATTCTACAGTAGCGCTAGAGAACGAGTTTGAATGCGCGCGCTCATAAAGTTGCCTGTCGCACGGTCGAGAGAGCAAGTGAAATAGGAGGGCGGCTCTGAACTACCGTAGCTAATTCTCTACCCGCCTGTTTTCACTTTACTATTGCTCAGAATATAATGGAAGAAAATCGCTCAAACTTTTTGGATACATGTTTTACGCCAAGATGAACATGTTAATATAGAAAACCACTTAGGTTAATTATTCCCCGGATACCTCCTTTAAACCATAAAGATGCCTTTCATCAAAATACGAAATCAAAAAGGAGCCTATGTTTGAAAGTATTAAAATCGTTGGAAAGAGCCACCGAAAATCAGCTGGCAACGGCTGGTTGCCTGGCGTCAGTGGAAACGACTGAAAATCGACCACGTTCTCATGGTCAGACTAGGAAACCTTTTCCATCAACTTCTTCACTTCTTCTCTTTTCCGCAGAAATTGATTGCAATTTGCACAAATTCATTTCCTATGTTTTGATCGAATACAACTCGACATTGTGGCCTCCAAATGTGTGCGTAACTAACTGCTCAAGAGAGAAAGAGGATGAGAGAGAGACAAAGAGAGAGAGACAGGGAGTTAGAGAGAAAGAGAGAAAGAGAGAAAGAGAGAAAGAGAGAAAGAGAGAAAGAGAGAAAGAGAGAAAGAGAGAAAGAGAGACAAAGAGAGAGAGACAGAGAGTTAGAGAGAAAGAGAGCAGCAGATAGACTGAGAAGCATGTGGTATACTAGTGGCTCATGCCACTGGTCAGGATGTCCATGCAAAAGGGGGCATAGCCGGAGGGTACACACAGAGGCTATATTTGTCCGTTTTTGTCACCCATTGCGAGAAGCGTTGCTGCATTCAGTGACTTTCAGACAGTGGAAAAAGAGGGAGAGAGAGAGAGAGAGACCAAGTGAGGGAGGGAAAGAAGGGAGCGAAATTGTTTAGCCTCTGCGGTAAACTGAGAGAGAGAGAATTAGAGAAGTCCGTGAAATAGTAATATCTCGAACAAAAGAAGCACTTTGCTGAAAAATTTTAAGAGTCAGGCCATTTTTCAGTCGGAGCTGGATTTGGGCTCATGAAAGGGTGTCTGATTAGATACTTTCTTTCATTCACGCAGAACTAGTAGGCTGATACATATGTAACTTTACCTTCCACGACCTCGCCCATGCTTTTGTTCTCTTGCTAATACTCTTCCCTCCTCAACTTTCTCGGTATTCGTTTTTTTTCGTATGATCATTTTGCGACCGCCAATAACCTTACAAACTGTTTTATACTGACAGAATATGCAAATCGAGAGAAGATGATAGCGAAAGAAGGCAGGGCTCTGTGCATGGGTTGAAAAACGAGAGGAGAGCGAAAGAGAGCGAGCAAGTTGAAAAGAAAGGCAGAGAGGTAAAGACTGGAGCAAATGTGAATTCTCGAATCAAGTGTTCCAGTCCCAAATGGCATGTTCACGATTTTGTTGGGTGATGTAATTGTGGGCGCGTGCTGCATTTTCGATTACATCCGTACATCATTTACAACCCTGGCCTTGAACGCTACTGACATTCCCATTTGTATCTCTACCTACATACATATTTAATGCCTTTACCGAAATTCATTTTTATCAGTTAAAAGATGCCGGATATCGAATGGTTTCCAATTATCACGTGCTTAGGCTGATTTATGATACAATTCGTCAGGATTATTTCTCACCGGATATTTACGCTATGTATCCATCGTATCATGTATGTGGGCTGCAACAATGCCGGCGACTTGGCCACATCCGCACCCTTCTCTTATCCTTCCTCTGCCCACGCTTACTTGCTAATCCGCTTCTTTGTACACACAAGAAAAGAAAGCGTTGAAAACTACGCTTTTGGCTACGGTTTGAATCGTCATAGAAAATCCTAACGGTTAGGACCGTAGGAATCGGGTCATTTCAAAGCGTTGGTTTGAAAGCGTTGGGTAAGAAAGCGTTAGAAGCCCTCGGTGAGGGCAAAGCGTTGAGACTAACGCTTTCGTCTCATCATCGCACCTGCACCGTCCACCGCCTAATTCTCGCTCATTTATCACTCTCTCTCTCTCTATCTCTCTCTCTCCCTCTCTCTCTCTCTCTCTTCTATCGTCTCTGCCTCCACCATCCTCCGGATCAGGTTTTGCTAATTATCTCACTTTTGCGAACAGCATATTTAACTGTTTTCGGCCCTTCTGTGACCAAAACAACAGTTAAATAGAATAAAACTAAAATAAAGTTCGCAAAAGTCGATTAATTAGCTAACCTGTTATCCGTTGCGATGTAGGGAGTCGTTGTCGTCGCTTGAACCTAGAGGTAGACAGAGAGAGAGAGAGAAAGACATTTTGCTCCTGACCGAACCCGAACCACCACCCCCCGCGCGCAATTTTCCCACGTTAACCACCAGGCCACCAACCCACCCAAGAACCTTCCGGCATTGGATAACCTAGTGATAGGGCCCCCCCAGGTCATTTGTGCACAGATGTTCTTCTCTCTCTCTCTCATCTTTCTTTCTCTCTCTCATCTCTCTTTCGTTCTCTCGCCTCTCTTTCTCTCTCATCTCTTTTCTTCTCCCTCTGTCCATGTCTATTAATGATACTAAATGTTTTTTCGAATAATTAACACTACAAATGTAAAACAAAGTGGAAGATTTGTGTTTCGCCTTCATTCACAGCCTGTTAATTGTAAGTTGTTTGAGATGCGTGAGAACGGTAATTTGCATAGTAATAGTTGCTGAATGTGTGCTAATGAGCGAAATACTTTGCGATTATACATGCACTCATTGTCTTGCTCACTGCGGAGAGGGAGAGAGAGAGAGACAAAGAGAGAGAGAGAGAGAGAGACAGAGACAGGCACAGAGAACGACAGACAGAGAAAGAGAGAGAAGGAGAGAGAGAGAGAGAGAGAGAGAGAAAGAAGGCGAGAGAGAGAAGAAGGCGAGAGAAGGAAAGACAGATGGATACAGCATTTCAAGTGGGGTCGGATGCGATCGATCAGCATGCAGTGCCGAGAGACAGAGAGAGAGAGAGAGAGAGCGAGAGAGAGAGAGAGAGAGAGAGAGACAGAGGAAGAGAGAGAGAAAGAGAGAGAGAGACAGAGGAAGAGAGTGAGTAAACAGTGGTTATGTTAGGCGACGAAGAATATAACGAAAAAAAAAACATATGTCTTCGTCTTAGTTTCCATTATTATTTCTTTTCTTTTCTTCTCTTTTTACTTCTCATTTTACCACGTGTGTTACATCTAGTGTTCCATGTTACACCGTATAAATTGAAAAAAAAATTGAAGAAAGTGATTGTAGGGAATAAAATTTTCAAGCCCTTACGACTCAAGCTCGATATTACAGTTTATTTTTGTGTGAGTACAGGAAATAACAATCCTTCAAACAGAACAAGAATGCAACATTTACAAGCATAGGGAGACTTATTCACAGATTTAAAACCCGGTACACATCTAACAACGGCATTTTTTTCTGAAATAGAATAAATATAGGTCAAAAAGAACAAGGAATTTTTTACAGAAATTAGTCAAACAACGACTAGTAGACAGAAAAACTGAGCGAGGATTAATTCGTACGAGGTAAAAGTTCAACCCTTCCACGATGAGTGAATTCTAAAGCAAAGCACATAGAATATAAGATAGTCAACAAAGTTAAAATTAGAAAAATAGAAATAAGTGAGAAGGCCACGATTTCTATCCTTCACTGTACAATTTCGCTGTATAACTAGGCTCCATTCACTGTACCAGACGAAAAGAGGGTATTGATCCGCCTTGCTAACACATTTGCCGTATTCGATTTTGGCGCGTAGGTCGGAACTTGCATGAGCAGACAGAGAAAGCCCCAAAGGTCAGCGACTTCCTTGTCGAATCGAAGATGAAAGAGGAAGTGAGTAGCTTATTCAGCTACGTCAAATTAACAATATAAACAAAACTAAAAGAGTTGGAGACCAAAAAATATCACGAAATTAAATACATATTTAGTGTGTCATATGATTTCAATACTTATCAGAAAACAATTTTCCGGCCGCAGAGTATTTCTAACGCTTTCCAAAACCCAAAAGCTTTCAATCTCCATTAATGTGACTAAATGTTTTTTTTTCTTTTCCAAATCATTAACACGACGAATGTTAGACAAAGTGGAAGAGTTAACAACCTGTTAAATAAGAGAGACAGTGAAGAGAGAGACAGAGAGAGAGAGAGAGAACGAGAGAGACAGTGAAGAGAAAGTGAAAGAGAGTGAGAGAGACAGTGAAGAGAGAGAGAGAGAGAGAGAGAGAGAGAGAGAGAGAGAGAAAGTGCAAATGATAGTGGTAATGAAGAGAGAAGCCGATCGCAGATAATTTTGGGAAGCGTACTCCGCAACGCTTTGCAATGAAAAGCGTTGCGATCAACGCTTTGCAAAGCTGAAAATCGTTGCGATCAACGCTTTGCAAACCTGAAAAGCGTTGGGGGGTCTACGCTTTCCAAAAAGTCGGCCGAGGCGCCTCTAAAAGCGTCATTCTCAACGCTTTCAACCCCAACGATATGGCCAAAACGCGTTCTCAACGCTTTATTTTCTTGTGTGTATTTTCTTCTCCTTCCGCTCTTAATACTTTAGCCTACTGCAATTCATTTGGCAGCTTCTTTTACTTCAATCATATCCTTGCCTTTTCCAACTTTCTCTCTTTGCCGAAGAAGTTAGATTTTACTGGCGTTTTTTCACTCTTGCTTACTCCGCTTGAATTATCGGCCAAACCCATGTAGAAATCTCCACTGTTTCACAAACCTTCCCCCTGCAACACTTATTTATATATACGCATAAAAACGATGCGTTACTCCGGCCACTAAGAGCAAACCTATTTTTCAGTATTCGCTGAAAAAGAATGCAGGCAGGTATTCATTTGCAAACTGTAGAAATTAACACAATTTATCTTTTCCGACTTCACAAATTACTGAATTTTAAAATAGACACCCTTGACAACTTGCACTTTCATAGAATGTAATCAGTCTATATTGATTTAGGCTTGCAACTTGCAGTTCGCCTTTTACATATGTATGTATGAAATAAGCTAACAATAACGTTCATTAGCATTTATAGCGCTTGCAGCTAAGGGAAGCATGACAAATGTTCCATTTCAGCAATATTTCATATCCAAGGCTCCTAGAATGCCTGAATGAAATATGTATATATATGCATGTACATTTAAGACATGAAGTGATGATTTAAATTTGGCTTTCATGTTCCCAAAACATTTCTGAAATGTCGAGCATGAAGGAATATAAGGATGCAGATTAATGTCGTTGTTTGCTTTGCTATATTTCAACGTTATTTATTTTTTTAAGAAACGTGTTACACTCTCCTAATTCAACTGCATATGTTTAAGCATCTAAGATGTCATCATTCTCATCGGCCTCTTCCGAGCCTGCTTGGCTGTCCTTCCTCACTCCAATCTGCATCGTTCTCGTGGTTCTCGCGTGCTTCTGCCGCATCGTCATCCGGACGTGTCTCTCTCGCATGCACGTCGATGTCTATGTCGAGCATGGTTAAGATCTATTCCATTCCTTAATCTGTCTATCTTCAAGATTACAATGATCTGACGTCGTTTCATATGAACCATTTATAAGCCCCTTCATAAAGGTTGACAAATAAAGTTTCAAAGTTTCAAAGTTAATATCTCGCAGAAATAGACGCGCATTACCAACTACATACGTATGTATCTTACTGTTTTCTCATCTGGCAGAATATCAAATTTCTGTCAGATGAGAAAACAGTATGAACAGTTTACACATCTTAATTCGCATCCAACATTACCTTCATTGTCAGACATGTCGACTTCTACTTCGAGTGGCTTGCCTCGGCCGGTGCCCTCGACAACCACCTCTGCCATGTTCCCCTCGCTTGGTGAGTATAATTGCTGCTGCACTGTTCGTTTCAGTTTGTTAACCATTTATTTTAAAGCAGGTAAAATTAAACTGTTATTTCTGACGTTGTTTTTTTTTTAATTCATAGAATCTTTATCGTAATTTTATTGGGGAGTATACAGAAGCAGAAAATATATTCTTGAAATTTTACGTCAGTAAGAGGTGCTAATTTCTGAAAGGTTTAATTTTTCTGTGCGTCAAATGCCACAAATTAACATACAAAGCTTAAATTTGTGGGCTTTGACGCACAGAAAAAATTAATTGCAAACCCGTCTGCAAACACGTATCGATGTCTTTGGCAGCAAAAGAGAAAAAAACAAATGATTTGACTAATTAACATACAAATGCTAAAGAAAACCAAGCATCATTATTGTTTAGTTTTCACAACGGAAGCTATTGCGTGTGTTGCAAAGAGTAATTGATTGAAGAGCATTGGAAACATTGGCAGGAGGTAAAGGTTTGATTTGCGGATGCAGGAATGCTGGCTAGAGAATACGCTGCTGTTGCATTTGAGGTGGCATAGGCGGGGGGCACGGAGGCCTGACTGTTGAAGGAGTTCTCAAGTGGGTAGGAGGAAGGGTAAAATGGAGGGAAGAGGTCACTCGCATGAGTGCTGCCGCCATGCAATTGCGAGAAGAGCGTGCTAATTGCGGGCAGCAGCGTTCTCCCTGACGAAGGAGCATAGCCACCGGTCTGTCGATCCGTGGATGGCTGCTCTGAAGGTGTAACCTGGCTCGGCGGGTAGCGAAGAGAATCCTAAAACGGGTGCTTTGCTTTTGAAGGTGTCTTTTTGAATATAATTTAAATGGGGAATAAGTACCTTGATTGATCGTCGTGTGATCTGGCTGCGCAGCTCAACGGGGGGCGACGGAAGACGTATGAGATGCTCACGGAGATTCATTGATGGCCGACCAGTCTTAATGCCATCGATTATGTACATTCCAGGGAGTGGCAAATTAAAAGCAATAAACAAAAGCTGAAAAACTTAATCCAATAAAAAATCGAATAAATAAAAAGGCCTAAACAACAAATCCTAGCGCAAAGATTCGAAAAGAGTAGATTTAAAAAGAATAAGAATTTAAAAGTTAAAAATAAAAGTTTGTTCGCACCGTCATCTGATTGCGGAAGAGTGCGCGGCGAGCAGAGCGACGAAAGCGGGACTGTGTCTGCTGCAGCTGCTGAGTCATCTTCTCGATGGCGGAAGATGCAATAATGGATGAACCGTTCTGCAAGAAGAGATACGGCGTGAATTTTTCAAAAGCTAACAGGAAGGATTTTGATGCTGCCAAATCTCTAATCAAACGAGCCTACATACATCGGAAAAGCATTGTTCAGCCAAAGAAAATAATAGTGTCTATTATCGAGAGAGTGGTAAAAAATTTCGAAAAGGCAGAAACTTGCATAAACGTATTTTTATATCAACTGGACGCGATCCATAAACATTGTTTACATAAGCTGGTCAAAGTAGAAATGTTCTGAGATAAGAATGAGAGTTGGATATCAGCGCATCCTTTTATAACAATGGATTGAATGCGCTCGCTAAATGAAAATGTGAAAAAGGAGAAATGAGAAGTGAAAATGAGTTCGGCGAAAATTTTGAAACCATAAAGAGTACTTTGGGAAAACAAACAGCCCGACTAACACTGGAAGTTAGAAGTTTACTAGCATAAAAACAGAAAAAGTTAAGAAGCAGATGTAAGAAAGAAAGAAAACGCCGATTAGGGATCCTCTGTGCTCAATGCAGCGCAATAGCTGTTGAGAAAAGGAAGAGTCGAAGAATGCGAGCTGCCAGAATGAGGATAACAAATAGCAGATGGGGCACTGCGCTGTGCGAAGGAGCAGCCAGTGTACGAGACAGAGTAGAGGGAAGGAGACAAAGAGAGGGAAAGAAAGTGAGAGATAGAGGAGAAAGCATGAGAGGGAGAAAAAGGGCGAAGAGGAAGGGAAGAGAAGGGGGTGATGACACATTGTGTGATGAGGCAGTGCATTTAGCAACTACAAGAGCGGCGAGGCAAGCGAACAAATTATTCAAAAATAATAATGAGGTCAACTTACAGAATGATCACTACATGAACAAAATGTTAATGGAGTGCTTAAACTGCTCATACCTGTGAAGATACATATATATAAAAATTGCAAAGGCTTCTCAAGTTTATTTTATTCTTCAGCACTAGTTTACAGATTCTCGAGAGCGCTGCTTGGATGTGGGCGCGTGGAGATTGAAAGGCAAGATAAACTGAGACCGGGATAGGTGTGGTAGTGAATGTGTGCGAGGCAGCAGACCAGACACGCAACCTGGCATTCCAAGGTCAGGAAAGAGGTCCTAGGGAATGAGAGACAAAGATGGAGGAGAAAGGGAGGGAGGGTGGATGAGAGGGAGGAGAGAGAGGGCATAGAAGAGCTGTCTCACTTACAATTAGAGTATATAATAAACACACATTAATAATTAAACCTTTTAGTAATTAAAGAGACAAAAATGAGTCGAACGAGGTTAGATAATTACATCTGTTGGCACATTCTACGGTTATTAGCGCTCTGAGTATGATGGAGACACAGTGACGTAACAAACGGCATGCTAGTTTCCTCGGTGTACTCAACTAGACCAGCAGCAACGGACATGTAGAAGAGAAAGAGGTCATAAAGGACCCGCTGCGGATGGCCGGTACTTGATACAAGCAAGAGAATGTGAGAGATAGTGAGAGAAATAGGGAGAACGAGAGAGAAAGAGAGAAAAAGATAAATAAAGGGTGAGAGAGATTGAGAGAGAGAGTAGGATTAAAGCGTTGGCAGCTCTTTAACTATATTGCCAGCAGTGACTGTTGCGATTAATAAATCGCAGCTCACTCAGCGGGCTCTTCGACACTCTTTCTCCTCTCTTTAACTCCTTATTCTTCCTGCATTCCAATTCCACTGTATCTACTAGCATATCCCCTTACGCCTTGGTCTAAACGCTCGAATATTTCGTCCAAGGATCGGTGTTTAAAAAAATTGCAAGCTTATTCTATTTACACTACTCGTATTTGGTTATCATAATATCACATAAATGTGATTTAAGGAGCACGAAACTCAACCGTAATCTATTCGAATTTTTCTGTCCATTGTAGTCGTCGTCTTTGTGTCAGGCAAAAAGGCGCGAATTCAAAAATGAGTTTCTGGCTCCTATTAGATGCACACGTCGAAGATGCCTTCTTTTGCAGACTTCCATCCGCGCTACGCGTCGGTGCCGCCAAAGTACGAGGATGCGATGCGCGCGAAGCAGAACGCAGAGAGCGGCAGCAGCCCGCCACGCTACTCCGTCCTCCCTCATCGTACTCTCGCCTCTTCATGTCAGCCTGTGCATTCGTTTCCGTATCATCGCATACAGTCTGATGTGCATAACCATAACGGAAGATAAAAGACGATAAATTTCATGGTGTAAAAAATTTACATTTTTCTCCAATCCCTACTAAATTACTACAAAATATGCCATACTAAATGTTCCGCATCGAATTTGGTTCTTATTTAGTAAAAACAAATTAGGATTGCAGAGATAGAAGCGAACATATCTGCAAAAAAAATGATATGCAGCTAGGAGAATGGATGACAAAGCATTATCTAACGCTGAACATTCATATGAATGTGCCCAAGATTTTTTGTTCTGACCAGTTCTGATTTACAGCCGTCAGCACGCCTCCTCCGCCCGTCGGTGCTCCCCCATGCTATTCGGTGGCTGTCGAGATCGAGCCGACGGCGTTGCCCCCTCCGGTGGCAGCCACTCGCCGTCCCTCCTGCTCGGCGCCCTCTTCGCCTCTCCATCATCACTCACTCGTCTCTCGGCACCTCTCCCTGTCTGCGCACGATCTTCTCCGCGCAGCAACTAACCATAAGCCGGTGGAATCTTTTAGGAGGTAGAATATTTAAATCCGTTCAATAGTCGATGCTAATTAGAATAAAAGAAATCTTTTGCATTTAATGAATATTTGTTTATCAGGCGGGCTATAAACGTACCGATTCACACTATTTTAATTATTACCTGCTCAATAGCTTGCCTCAGGGTCCCCAATTTTGCGTCAAAACCTTGGACTTGTTGTTCAATAACATGTATGTACATTGTATCCTGCTTATGGCGTATATTTGCTATATCCTTAATGTTATCGTAGAAATTATATAATGCATTTTAATTTTGGAAATTTTTTTCTCAGTATAGATATCTAGAATAAAGCTCTATGAGCTATTCATAAGTAATATTAAGCAGGAAGATTTAAAAGATTTATATGTTGCTTTCGATTTGGTCACACTTTTTTGTTTCGCTTTATTTGGAATTATTGTGCATTCACCAATATAGGAAAGTGAGTGATTCTTTTGCTAAAGCAGATTGTGATGTTTATGTTTATATAGATAAATTTTTAGAAAAAAAATGCGAAGTATTTATGATCTGTAATGCAAGCAAGCTAATTTGGACGTAAGTATTGCTGAACTTTGAGGCAATTGATACAATCAAAAATTCGGCGGACAGTCTGTACAAACGTATTGATATGGTTGTATTGGCCGTGAATTGAAACAAGAAACTGAAAATTACGAAGTAAATCCAGAATCTAGTAATTGTTTTCTACGACATCTTCTTCTACAATTTGGTCGACTGCACGCGCTGCCTCGCTCCACTTCGCTTCGCTCTCCTCAATCATGTGCAGCTCCTCGTCCGTTCGGTCGCTCTCGCTGGCTGTCTTATACGATGCACTGTCATCTCGCATCTTTAGCTTCCCCAAGCGTCTTCCTGTTGTCTGAAAAAATACGAGAACGAGTGTTCAAGCAGCATGAAACACACACACACACACCTCCTTGCCACTGGCCTCAACAGCTTCCTCCGTTGCTTCTTTGACAGCGTCGTGCCAGAAGCAGCTGTTCACCGAGTCGAACCGCTCGAGGCAGGGCAGGTAAGCAAGGTCAAGGAGTGTCACGTTTGCAAGATTTGGCTAAAGAAAAATAAAAAAAATAAAAATATAGCAGACTTACTAGGTCTATTTTATAATAAAAATATCAGTCGATGATTGCTTGAACTATCCATCACATTAAAAAAATATAAGCAGCAGAGCGTGATAAGTTTTATTAACTATTTATATAAACTACTTGCCTGTACGTATAAGATACACGAATACTATTGTGTATCTTATGCAGGATGCAAATAACAATTGAGATTATTCATTGCGCTGTACAGAAACGTAGCATACAAAATGGCCTAAGAATGCGGAAACAAGAGCTTGATGTGCCTGTTGACAAAAGAGGAGGCACTTGTCACCGGCCGCCGTGAGATGGACGGCGTTGCGGCGGCAGCAGTCGCGGTGGTCGCGGCCTCGCGAGGCGCATCTAATTCTCATTATTATTAATCATTCATGTTTCGAGGGTTTATACCATACTTTTTTTTTAATATGTAGCTTGCAAATCGCTAAAATTCATTAAAAAAAAATCTAAATAAACATTAAACATTAAAGTCTTTAAAGGTGCAGTACACTGAATTATCAACCTATGGTTTTCTGAATGTGAATCTATTCGTATCTGTCTAAAACATACCTATTGAAAGTTTGAACCATTTTGTCTACTTGTATATTTGAGGGCGCGCGTTCAAAATGGTCCTAATATACTACTGTAGAATCATTCAGTGTATGGTTCCTTTAATATAAGCATACTTCGTTTCCCATTGCGCAAATTCTATGGTATTACCGGATTCCGCTGTGTACATGATGGCCAACCTCTGCAGATTGATTGCGGCGACGAGTGGACATGCATCTGCGTGAAGAAACATCGAGACAAGCTGCAATCACAGAGACATTCTTTCTTCTTTTTTATGCTCCAGCAAGCAATTATCGCATTTTTCTTTGTTTTAATAAGAGTGGAAAATATTGACCACACGTCCTTAGACAATTGGCGTGATAATTCAGCAGCGTAACCATTCCAAAATTCGATATGATAACTCTCTTTGTCCATTCCGAGAAATGGGTTGGTGCAAGCAAAAAGATCACGAAAACCACCTTGAAGCTCAGCTCAAATCAAGGCACGTCACTCCAACTCTGCATTACAGCACTCTAAAGGGAAATATGTGGCTAAAGATGTTTGTTTGCTGGGTCGCATACCATAAGCTGGATTATGAATCTGCCGTACTGTTAATATTGTGAGAAAATTTCGGGATTTAGCCTGTGAGTAAAATATTAACGAGCATAATGCCCGTGCGACAACTCGCATATCTTTTGGAATAATTTTGTTGTTTAGGTTCTTCTGCCTGATAGCAGCTAATAATTACTAACAATAAGCTGTAGTAGCGTGGTAGGAGTTCCATCAAGCGAATTCCGAACACCAAACTTGCCAGAATGAAGGATTGCAACGAATCGTTATATCAATGGTCTACATATAAGACGATGTCAACTAAACGTTATTTTTTTTAAGAATTGGCGAAAAAAGATTCCCGGAATAACGACTATTTGTGTCATTCTTGATGATTGGAATAATGAAAAGTCGGAATGTTTTAGTTGGCACCTCTTCTATGTTTGTACATTGCTTTATATTTTATTACATAAAAGCCACATTTGAGTGAATCTGGAATCTCCAAATTTGATAAATTCTTGCAATGACTAACCGCGTCTTTCGTGAACGCTCGATAGGAACACTTAGAAATGCATGCTTGAGGCAGGCGACTCTCCTCGCAGCAGGCTAAGAACTGGGCGTCAGGATCCTACAACGGAGTCCGTCTTTTTTGCTTTATTGAAATAATATCATAAAATGGCCTTTACCACAATCCGAGGTGCTTCTTCACGATCGCCACTGAGGCTTTTGGCGCCACGAGCCCGATGACGGCGGCAAGGCATCGCACCTCCGAAACACGGCATGCCGCATCCACCCCAGCCACAGCCGCCCCACGCAAAGCACTCAATCAAGCATAGGGGAAAGGAACGGAAAGAGAGAACGCGTAATCTGAAGAGACGCAGCAGAACAATCTTCCCTAAAGTCAAGCAACTGAGTTAAAAGGTTGCTAACTGCTTCGATCAGTTGCAGTGTGGTGATGGACAGAAGAATGATGTGGACGACAAATTGCATGGCAAAGAAGCGAAGTATTACTCTTCGTTAGCGCACAACAAGTATAGTGTGGCCAGAGTAGCTCGAAGATTTCCTGCTCTTGCAATCGTCTTCTTTTTCACATTGTACGCTCTCCTCACCTTGAAGTTCGCCCGTCTTCGCCTACCAGTTCAATCGCATCTTCCTCATCCCGGTTCGGTAAGTTTGAAAGCGTCCGAATGCGATTGTCTCTCTCTCTGTCTCTCTGTCTCTCTGTCTCTCTCTGTCTCTCTGTCTCTCTCTGTCTCTCTCTCTCTCTCTCTGTCTGTCTGTCTGGCTCGAGGGAAGTGGCCGCACAATGGACAGTGTACACACTCCCATTCTCCATGAAAGGAGTTCACACGCCTATGCATGAAAGAGATCGGCGTGGAATATCTACTCAAACAAGGAGAGAACTTGGGATATGCTTGCTTCCTCCTCACCATCTGAAATATTCTAAAGTTTTCTCTTAAAATGATTAGCTCATTTTCTAATATGCAAGATCATTGCTCCTCGTAAATAATTAATAGGCGAATCAAGGAGAACGACGAAAAATTACCCACGAATGAATTTACTTTATGCATTAATGCGAAAAAACGGGCGATATTCACTCATATTTTAACACGGATTATGAAATCTGAAAATATAGAAAGGCATGCAAATGATGTTGAGCAGCAAAAGCAATTAGATCACAGGTATCATGAGCGAAGGGTAGACAAATATTTGTTCATAATAAGTCAAGAGTCCAAAGTTCGAATCAGTTGAAAAATGTGCCTAAGTTTAGCTTGCTTCTCTTCAAACTCGCTGATTAATTAATTCTTCAAAAAACTAAAACTTAAAAGCCTCAAATCGTTAATACAATACAAAACGGATATAAAATAACTGCAAAAAATTCAACTTATTACGGTCATGATTCTAATGCAATGCTGCAAAGCTTTTGCACGGTACCTAAATAGACTTTCAAACGATAATGCAAGGTACAAAAAAAGAAACTTAAAATTTGAAATAATGATAACGTAAAATTAATATTTACCGCTAGTTGATGGCTACCGCTTCGTTTAATGCATACGATATTTACAGATCGGTAATTTATTAATTCAATGAAATTTAGCACCGATTTCGTTTCTTGGTGATGATATATTCACATGTCGATCAGAGTGGAACTGAAAGGCGATTATTCGCAAGTGATGTCTTCTTCGATGGAATGGACGCGGCAGCCGAATTTGGTCGGCTATGCTCAGATTTTGTACTCCGTGTCGAGTTCTTGCTCATCTTTGAAGACTTGGACGAACGTTCTGAGCTAAAAAAAAAGAAGGAATAAACAATTCTATGTAAACAATTTAACTTTTTTTTTAAATATTTACCGTGTTTTGCACCCCCATAAGAATTGCCTGTGCTTTGCTTTCCTCTTGAGGGCGTCTTATTAAAGACGGTGCCTCTATAAATTCGAGTAAATTTAGTTTCAACCTTAGACTATTTTCCATATACTTTTTCAGAAGTTTTGTGAAATGCATTGATGACAGCATCCTTGAACCTGTTTGCCGGAAAGTGTTAAAAAAAAGTGCTATCCTATCCTCAGCATTGAGTTCTAATGAGGCGCTTCTATCAAAACGCACAACTGTGTTCGATAAAGGGCATTTTTATATGTAAGGTCGCCCTAGTTCGGAAAATCGAGGCGGCCATTGTGTGAATGCGCCGTAACCAGTACGGACGAATCAACGTATTCGCTTCTCACATGATTTGTCGATTATTTGAGTAATTGAGCCATGGAGCCATGGAGAGGAAGTGGAAATGATTGCAAAAATGGATGGAGGACGCTGGACACGAAGAGCCGTGGAGTGGAGACCGTGGAAGTGGAAAAGGCAATGCTGGACGTCCCCGAGAACGATGGCGTTTCGAATTCGACCGAAACCTGTCCACTACTTGCATGCGAAACGCAGTCATGAAAGCCGATGCCTCTTTCATCTTGCCTTCACCCACCGGGCCCAGTTCCTGATTGTGGAATAAACTTTGAAAAACTTTGAAAACTTTGAGCAATTCGGCCGGCCGAATCCTTTGCATTCGGCCTTTCCACTCGTAAATATTAATATCGATCCTTGTTCCAGAGAACCAGCCAGCGCTCCGCGAGAGCAGCTTATGTGCTATTCTGGGATGTTTCATTCTGCCTAATATTTAGCTTCCATCTTAACGTATGTATGATCCGCAAGGACAGATATGCTGGATAAAGAAGAGTTTTCCCCTTTCATGAATGCAGGAAGGATAAGTAGCTAAATGTCATCGTACGCAAGATAACGCACTATTGCGATAAGGTTGCAGCATGCGTGAGGAGTACAAGACTACTGGGGTGAGAGATGAAATGTCGACTCATGTAGAGGTTGTGAATGAATATATACATAGTACATACAAGTCTTACCACTAGCAGAGTGCAGTTAAATGCACCTGTCCTTTAGGCGGAAAAGTATAGACTGCTATCTTCACAAATGCTGATACGAAAATTTCACAGAGACTGCATGAAAGCGTACCGATTATCCGTGGAGAGACGCAGCGAGCCACGCCTCATTGATGTCCTCTCCTCGACGATCCAATACATAAAGTCGGCGTGCAGCTTGTTGACATCCACGTATGCAGAGACTGCAAAATACCACATGTTCATTTTTAGAACTAAAATGCAGAAAACACGACTAATAGAAAACAGACAATTATTATCCATTTCTACTATTGCATGGTGATTTTTTCAACTATGAAAACAAGTTACAAAGTCCAAGTTTTTGCAATGCTTCAACTCTCCTTTAATGGCGCATGAACCTGCCACATACTCCTTACCATTTACGGCCATCCAGAGAGCGTAGGTGACCAGGAAGGCGGCGCCCACGTAGACGGCCTTCTGATGCGGCGCACGCAGCGTGGAGCCGGCGCCGGCAGGAAGGCGCGCCGCATTGGCATGCAAGAGCAGCAGCACGTTGAAGAACACGAAGACGGTCAGGTAGCCGAGCGAGCACGCAGCGTCCGCCAGCTGCAACGAGCTCTAACAATCATTGCCATTTTCCTTATTTTTTCGCTCTACTCTCTTCTGCTAAATCTACCACTAAATTCTGTCTAAGACGTTCTGTCCGTAAGTAAAGTATATAATATAAATCGCAGTCAGAAGGAAGTAAGAGGAACAATTTTTTAATTATGTTTTTCCATCTCTTATCACCAATCTCTTGCCCCCCCCCCCCCCCCGAAGGAGGCCGTATATAGACTCCCATACCTCATGCCATACCCTAATCCCAATGGTTTCTCCATTGTCAATTGTTTCATATAATCTCTTGGAAAAAATGAATACTTGAAAACTCTCGGTGAAGAAGATGCCATCGTAACGACGAAAAACTAAAAGGAAGGTCTTATATCCTTTTTTAAAACTTTCTAAATACTCACAATATTCAGTGGGCTATTCCTGTCTGCCATTACCACTAAAAGGTTCCCGATTCAAGAATTATATTCAAAGATACAAAACCACCTACACGATACAAAAGTTATAACCTTCGAACCCTTCCTTAACGCTTGCTAGCTCCACCGCTGTTAGAGAATATACTTTACCCTTATTATGAGACATATTTTTGTTACTATGTGCCATTGCAAAAGTCACCATAGGTCGCACGAAGGCTGGCCGACACGAGTAGATTCCGTAGATGTGGAATCCTGTGAGCAACGCATGGACGAGTGTTGTTAGTATCACTGAAAATACGTTGGAATACTGACGAGTGACGGATGCATTTACACCTTGCTTCCTGAAGACCATTTATCATTTTTAAAAGTGTTCTCGTCTTTTTTTTCTTCTAAATATTCCTCCTAAAGGCATTCGTTTATTTGTTGCACTATAGTGTTGTTTTGTTCGCCCAATGTTAAAAAAGTGAGAATTAATGACACCTAGCTCTTTTTCGACAATTTAAAGAACGATGTTAGGAAACAAATCATTTGAACTATGCTCTTATGTGCAATACGTCAGAGTGGGCGAGAATGTAATTGAAGGAGACTGCCGAATGGAGAGAGATATAGAGAGATAAACAAGAATATATGTGAGCTAGACAGATGACATGAAAGAGATATGCAGGACGTAGGATGCATCTGGAAAGAGAGATCGAGAGAGAGAGAGAGAGAGAGAGAGATGCCGAAAAGAAGATAGCTCCAGAATATGCGCGAATGTGTAAATTGCGCGCGTCGGATGAATATAGAGGCAGAGGCATTGCGGGAAGGTTTATTCACTAGATTTCCTCCCGGATTGCCGTAAGAGGGATCAAGGGAGAGATTGAATGTAGAGTGCTGGATGGAAAGGGGGACTAATCTAATCTCGGCGGTTGAAGCTTGCCGATTGTCGGAATATCGCATGCATCTCGCCGCAAATATATTTCTATGTTACAATCACGCTGTTAGTCAATGCTACGATTCAAACTTTTGTTAATCTTTCGCGTTTTCTTTAAAGTTTAAGCTTTGTTCAGTCTAAGCTACCTTTCCGTCGGCGTCACAGCTAAGCTTTGTATTTAATCCTTAGAGAAACGTAAGTCTTCACTGGTCATTAGTTCGATTTCAATAATTAAGGTTTTGAGTATATTGAAATTGCTAAACTCATGATAGAATTCCCGTATTTTGCTTTTGTTACACAGTTTAAAGGTTAGCATTCAATTGCAACCTCTGAATTGAATGATAAAGCAGAACGCAAGAATGAAAGAAATCGTTGTTGCGTGTACTGGGTTGTCCTTTAACACTAACTATACTTCTTTTGCTGCAGAAGAAAAGAAGATGCAGTGTGTATACACTGATATTTTATGTGTCCTGCAAAGAGAGGGAGAAAGAGAGAGAGAGAGAGAGAGAGAGAGAGAGAGAGAGAGAGAGAGAAAGGGAGCAGCGCTCCTAAGCGAGCATGCCTAAGTAACATGAAAGCAAGAGAGCGGAAATACGCTATCGACAAAAGAAATGCTTTGAAATAAAGTGAGCACGCGTGTCTGACATTTAAATGACATCACGAATGATGGACGAGAGAAAATACAAGAAAGAACCGAGCAAGAGTGTCTCTGACACGTGACGTTGGTGAGCAGCTGGAGAGAGCCGTCGGCGTGAGCGGGCGCGAGAGTAGCGGCGAGCCAGCGGAGAGCGGCTGGTCGCAGCGACGCGAGCGCGGTCGCGTTCGCGTGCGACGCGCCGCAACCCGCCATCGACGGCGCCGACATCGGAGAGTCGCCGAGCAAGACGCACTCGAAGTCACGCGTCACTCAAAGAGCATTCATGAGAATCAGACCACTATTAAACATAAAAGTCACTCAGAAAACGCGAATATTACAAATTTGTCTCAATTTCTGGTATGTTCTCAAAATCTCAAGAGAATAAACCATAGATATTTTGAGCTGTAGGGGAATGTTTAGTAAGAAGGATATTTCTTTAAACTCTATGTGTTCGATGAAAATAGAAAGTGGAAAAAATATAATAGGGTAGCTATTTTAGAATATGTTTACTACTCCTCAAAATCCTCCCCTCATCTTTATCTTCCTACCCCATCTTTATCTTCCTACATCTGCTTTTTTCAGTTATTAGATACACATATGTATATATGTACAAGGACAAACACGTTAGATGCAAATTATTGGAAATTATGAGTGCGCGAGGGGGCGCTAATCTTGCCGAGAAACAGAAAATTGGATGAATCCTGCCTCATCGTATCTAACATCCTGCTTCTTATTCTTCCATTAATCCTCGCAGCAATGCACACACCTCTACTCTTTCATTTCGCACTCCTTCTAACGTCTCTGTATGTATGTATATGAAGCAAGTATCAAGATCGATGGCAACAACCTATAGCAAGGCATTTCTCCAGTTATCACAAAGGGAAATAAGCTTTCAGTGTCAGGACAACGAATTTCAGAACACTTGGTCAACTTGCTTTTTACGAAACAATAACGTGCCATACAATAGAGGATGCTAAGATTTTTGAAGTATTCATTTAGGTAAAAAAAAAGACTGCGAAAATGTTTTAACAAACAGCAAACCTTTTACAATCATTGTAGGGTTGATAAAGAGGAAGAGCACGGAGAGAAATGCGGCCAGGATGCGCATTCTCTGTCAGCTTCTTTCTTTCAGTCTTTTGTCATTCGCCTTATCTGAAAACATACTCTTAATATATTCGTTTCATGTAATCTTGTGCAATAACCAAAAAAAAATCTTCATCCAATTTAGGCTCTGCATAGAAACATGTGGCAAAATTTGAATCTGGGCAAAATTCAAATTACTGTTTTCTTATCATTTCCTACCATTGGCATTCAGAGCCCTCGACTGCATTTTGACGGCTACATCAAGCAATTTTTTTTTGGAAAATACCTTATATTTCACATGATCATTTTCGAGCAAATACTAGAAGCTGAAAGAGTAACGTGAAACCAAGCAAAAGGTTCATCAATCATTTTTCAGTCGCGAATTATAGACATGATAATATAAAATAATTGTGCGTAATGATAACAAAACTAATATGCAAACAGAAAAGCATGTAGCGTACATTTATTTCGATTAGAATTTTAATTATGAATGCGAGTCGTGTACAGCTGTGATGCTGAGAAGGGTATTCATAGAACCGTTCTTCTATACACTTTTGTTCACGAAAAGGTGGATTGCACATGCTTCATATAAATTTAATTTACTGCGATAAAAAAA
The DNA here is from genome assembly GCA_945643635.1 of Allodiplogaster sudhausi. Classification (NCBI taxonomy): domain Eukaryota; kingdom Metazoa; phylum Nematoda; class Chromadorea; order Rhabditida; family Diplogasteridae; genus Allodiplogaster; species Allodiplogaster sudhausi. The sequence continues at coordinate 21,038 of CALZFC010000099.1, read as the reverse complement.
TAGGGCAAATCAATGACATAAATAGATTTCAGCAGGAAAAGTAGATTCACAAGGCAATCGAGTATGAGAAAGATACGAACTAGCCCCGCCCCTCCCGTACATGAAGAGTTCTCTGCTTCTCGGTAACTTTTTGACATGCTCTTTCCCTTATCCAAATCTTTTCCTCCCTTCATAATCCCTCTCGTTCACTTCATGTATCTATGTTCGTCTCCGTCTCTCTCTCTCTCTCTCTTTCTCTCTCTCTCTCTGTCTTACTATACGCGCATGCCTACAAGACTTATATGTACATATATACGACGAAATAGTATCGGATTGAGAAGATGAGAAGAAGATCCAACGAAAGAGAAAATTAGAAAGCTGTCTTATTAAGACCTGGAAATAGAGGCAGAGTCCATCAATATGCGAATGAGCATTCTCGCAAAGAGCCAGGATATAAGATTAGGAAGGCATTTTGCCTGAATTTATCATTGTCATATTAGTTGTGCGAACGTTTTTTTGCTCGTTAAACAACTATCAGTGCGATATGATTCTGTTGAAGTGACGGTTCATTTGTACATACTAAAGACCTCGAAAAGCAAAGATGGACGAGCTTTTGTATCAAACACTGAAACAGTTAGCTAACATTCTAACTTTTATATGTACATACATGCAAGACATTTATATTTTTCTTTATGATCGTGCCTGTTCGAAAAAAAAAACGTCAGCTTAACGGAGAAGACATTAAAAAAACAGTATTAAGAGAGCCAATCTGAGAGACTCGAGCATCGGCATGTCGGGAACAAAATAATTTTTGATTTTTTTATTCCTTCTAATGGCTTATGTAGTACCCTATAAAGATCCCAAAAACGAGTTGAAAAAAAACCAGCACAAAAATGGTCTAATAGACTTTTATAAAATATTTCATTAAAGGCCTCATTTTGGCATTTGAACATTTTAAGAGGTGCGTTTGGGGCATAATAACCCCCCATGTTAAAAAAGTGAAAGCACCACGAGAAAGAGCGACATTTAAAACCCTAATTAGTTGCCTTTCATTCAGAAATCCTTTCCCCATTTTAATTCATTTTAACATGAACATTGTCATCTACGGTAGGTCACTGGCATACAATTGACCATAACTCGTTTTAAAGTTAAAAGTTTGGACTTTGAATACATTATTCGAATCGTCTATTCATTTTACAAAAGAATACTCAGGGATATTTCTCACATTGTGAGTCTTTTTTTCGACTTTTTCGACAAAAACTGTATTTCAGGCCGACCTTCGAGAGATTAGCCCATGTAGTCAGAAAAGAAAGAAAGAATACGCCAAAATACCTATGCCACGTGAAAGCCCAGTCTTTTATACGTGTAATATACTATTTAGCTGCCGAATTGGGCTACGGGAAGGCTTCGATATGTCTGCTTGAACCGCGCACTCAAAGTGCGGCCTGCTCGGAAAATCCCATTTAACCTATCTGGCTTCATCCGCGATATTTGTTAAATTGGTACATAACATCTTATTCAGCATGTCCTGACACACAAAAAGAGGCTGTAGCTATATTACATTCTTGGATCTTCACTATTTTTCGGCAGAAACTCTTTTTGCCTTTGGTGCTTTCACTTTTTTAATATGGGGGGTTTTTAAATGACCTTCAATAAGTCGATTTCTTTAAATACTTCTATGTTATGATTTTGATTATTATTAGCATCTTCTATGCTAAATTCTGATAAAGTTTCCGCACGATACAGTCTACTTCGCTGTAATATGTTTAAATGACGTTCAATAAGTCGATTTCTTTAAATACTTCAGTATTATGATTTTGATTATTATTAACATCTTCTATGCTATATTCTGATAAAGTTTCCGCACAATACAGTCTGCTATGATATATTTACGCATGCCTCAACTTCGCTGTAATATGTTTAAATGAGGTTCAATAAGTCGATTTCTTTAAATACTTCATTGTTATGATTTTGATTATTTTTATCGTCTTCTATGCTAAATTCTGATAAAGTTTCCGCACAATACAGTCTGCTATGATATATTTAAGCATGCCTCTACTTCGTTGATATAGATTGAAATGACGTTCAATAAGTCGATTTCTTTAAATACTTGATTGTTACGATTTTTAGTTTTACAGGCGTATTCTATGCTAAATTCTGACAAAGTTTCCGCACAATACAGTCTGTTATGATATATTCAAACATGCCTCTACTTCGCTGTAATATGTTTAAATGACGTTCAATAAGTCGATTTCTTTAAATACTTCATTGTTATGATTTTGATTATTATTAGCATCTTCTCTGCTAAATACTGATAAAGTTCCCGCACAATACAGTCTGCTATGATATATTCAAACATGCCTCTACTTCGCTGTAATATGTTTAAATGACGTTCAATAAGTCGATTTCTTTAAATACTTCATTGTTATGATTTTGATTATTATTAGCATCTTCTCTGCTAAATTCTGATAAAGTTCCTGTTTAAACATATTTAAGCATGCCTCTACATCGCTGTAATTTGTTTAAATGACGTTCAATAAATCGATTTTTTTTTAAATACTTCATTGTTATAGTCAATTTCTTTAAATACTCCACCGCCAATACCGCCACCGCCACCACTGCCTCCAAAAATTCGATTCTCTTGTCATGCATGATTTTTAATATTATAAACGTATTCTGCGAGAAGTTTTGTTATGTTACCGCCAATACCGCCACCGCCACCACTGCCTACAAACATTTGATTTTCTTGCCATACATGCTTTTTAATATTATAGACGAATTCTGCGAGAAGTTTTGTTATGTTTGAGGACCCTGATTATTAATATTAGACGGCCACAACCGCCACCGCCACGCCAATACCGCCACCGCCTCCACTGCCTCCAAAAATTCGATTCTCTTGTCATACATTCTTTATAGACGTATTCTGCGAGAATATTCGTTGTGTTCGAGGAGTCTAATTATTAATATTAGACGGCCACTACAGCCACCGCCACTACCACCACCGCCACCGGCACTACCGCCACCGCCACCGCCACTACCGCAGCCGTCACCGCCAATACCGCCACTGCCAAAACCGCCACCGCCACCACTGCCTTGAAAAATTCGATTCTCTTGTCATGCATACTTTTTAATATTATAAACGTATTCTGCGAGAAGTTTTGTTAGGTTACCACCAATACCGCCAACGCCACCACTGCCTCCAAAAATTCGATTATCTTGTCATACATGCTTTTTAATATTATAGACGTATTCTGCGAGAATTTTTGTTATGTTTGAGGACTCTAATTATTAATATTAGACGGCCACTACCGCCACCGCCACCGCCACTACCGCCACCGCCACCGGCACTACCGCCACTGCCACCGCCAATACCGCCACCGCCACTACCGCAGCCGTCACCGCCAATACCGCCACTGCCAAAACCGCCACCGCCACCACTGCCTCCAAAAGTTCGATTCTCTTGTCATGCATGCTTTTTAATATTTTAGACGTATTCTGCGAGAAGTTTTGTTATGTTTGAGGACTCTAATTATTAATATTAGACGGCCACTACCGCCACCGCCACTACCGCCACCGCCACCGCCAACAACGCCACCGCCACCGCCACTACCGCCTCCGCCAATAACGCCACTGCCACCACCAATACCGCCACCGCCACCACTGCCTCCAAAAATTCGATTCCCTTGTTATTAGACGCCAGGCTAGCCCAGCCTAGCCAAGCCAAGCCGAGCCACCAGCCGAGTCTAGATTTCCCAACCATGCGGAGAGAGACGAGACGAACCTAAGCCGATCCCAGCCCAGCCGAACCAAGCCTAGTCGAGAGCAGGCATAGCCGGCGAAGCCATCGTTGCCCTCCCGGCCAGAATTACGGTAGACACTAAATTCAGGCTTACGGTGCATTAAGAGAACAGGTTGCGGTGATAGGCTCGGTCACCGCCGCCACTACTTCCGCCACCGCCAATATCGCCATCGCCACTACCGCCACCGTCACCGCCAATACCGCCACCGCCACCACCAAAACCGCCACCGCCACCACTGCCTCCAAAAATTCGATTCTCTTGTCATGTATGCTTTTTAATATTATAAACGTATTCTGCGAGCAGTTTTGTTATGTTTGAGGACTCTAATAATTAATATTAGACGGCCACTACCGCCACCGCCACTATCGCCACCGCTACCGCCAACAACGCCACCGTCACCGCCAATACCGCCACCGTCACCGCCAATACCGCCACCGCCACCACGGCCTCTAAAAATTCGATTCTCTTGTCATGCATGCTTTTTAATATTGTAAACGTATTCTGCGAGGAGTTTTGTTATGTTACAGTTATTACCGCCACCACCACCACTGCCTACAAACATTTGATTTTCTTGCCATACATGCTTTTTAATATTATAGACGAATTCTGCGAGAATTTTTGTTATGTTTGAGGACTCTAATTATTAATATTAGATGGCCACTACCGCCACCGCCACTATCGCCACCGCCACCGCCAACAACGCCACCGTCACCGCCAATACCGCCACCGCCACCGCCAATACCGCCACCGCCACCACGGCCTCTAAAAATTCGATTCTCTTGTCATGCATGCTTTTTAATATTATAAACGTATTCTGCGAGAAGTTTTGTTATGTTACAGCCATTACCGCCACCACCACCACTGCCTACAAACATTTGATTTTCTTGCCATACATGCTTTTTAATATTATAGACGAATTCTGCGAGAATTTTTGTTATGTTTGAGGACTCTAATTATTAATATTAGACGGCCACTACCGCCACCGCCACAACCGCCACCGCCACCGTCACTACCGCCACCGCCAATAACGACACTGCCACCACCAATACCGCCACCGCCACCACTGCCTCCAAAAATTCGAATCTCTTGTTATCAGACGGCCATGCAAGCCCAGCCTAGCCAAGCCAATCCCAGCCACCAGCCGAGTCTAGATTTACAAACCAGCGGAGAGAGACGAGACGAAACTAATCTAGCCGATCCTAGCAAAGCCGAACCTAGCCTACTCGAGAGCAGGCATAGCCGGCGAAGCTATCGTTGGACTCCGGGCCAGAATTACGGTAGACACTAAATTCAGGCATACGGTGCATTAAGAGAACAGGTTGCGGTGATAGGTGATAGGCTCGGTCACCGCCGAAACTACTTCCGCCACCGCCAATACCGCCACCGCCACCACTGCCTCCAAAAATTCGATTCTCTTGCCATGCATGATTTTTAATATTATAGACGTATTCTGCGAGAAGTTTTGTTATGTTTGAGGACTCTAATAATTAATGTTAGACGGCCACTACCGCCACCGCCACAACCGCCACCGCCACCGCCAATAACGCCACTGCCACCACCAATACCGCCACCGCCACCACTGCCTCCAAAAATTCGATTCTCTTGTCATGCATGCTTTTTAATATTATAAACGTATTCTGCGAGAAGCTTTGTTATGTTACCGCCAATACCGCCACCGCCACAACCGCCACCGCCACCGTCGTCACTACCGCCACCGCCACCGCCAATAACGCCACTGCCACCACCAATACCGCCACCGCCAACACTGCCTCCAAAAATTCGATTCTCTTGTCATGCATGCTTTTTAATATTATAAACGTATTCTGCGAGAAATTTTTTTTTAAGTTACAGCCATTACCGCCACCACCACCACTGCCTACAAACATTTGATTTTCTTGCCATACATGCTTTTTAATATTAGCAACGAATTCTGCGAGAATTTTTGTTATGTTTGAGGACTCTAATTATTAATATTAGACGGCCACTACCGCCACCGCCACTATCGCCACCGCCACCGCCAACAACGCCACCGTCACCGCTAATACCGCCACCGCCACCGTCAAAACCGCCACCGCCACCACGGCCTCTAAAATTTCGATTCTCTTGTCATGCATGCTTTTTAATATTATAAACGTATTCTGCGAGAAGTTTTGTTATGTTACAGCCATTACCGCCACCACCACCACTGCCTACAAACATTTGATTTTCTTGCCATACATGCTTTTTAATATTATAGACGAATTCTGCGAGAATTTTTGTTATGTTTGAGGACTCTAATTAATAATATTAGACGGCCACTACCGCCACCGCCACAACCGCCACCGCCACCGTCACTACCGCCACCGCCAATAACGCCACTGCCACCACCAATACCGCCACCGCCACCACTGCCTCCAAAAATTCGAATCTCTTGTTATCAGACGGCCATGCAAGCCCAGCCTAGCCAAGCCAATCCCAGCCACCAGCCGAGTCTAGATTTCCAAACCAGCGGAGAGAGACGAGACGAAACTAATCTAGCCGATCCTAGCAAAGCCGAACCTAGCCTAGTCGAGAGCAGGCATAGCCGGCGAAGCTATCGTTGGACTCCGGGCCAGACTTACGGTAGACACTAAATTCAGGCATACGGTGCATTAAGAGAAAAGGTTGCGGTGATAGGTGATAGGCTCGGTCACCGCCGAAACTACTTCCGCCACCGCCAATATCGCCACCGCCACTACCGCCACCGTCACCGCCAATACCGCCACCGCCACCACTGCCTCCAAAAATTCGATTCTCTTGCCATGCATGATTTTTAATATTATAGACGTATTCTGCGAGAAGTTTTGTTATGTTTGAGGACTCTAATAATTAATGTTAGACGGCGACTACCGCCACCGCCAAAACCGCCACCGCCACCGCCAATAACGCCACTGCCACCACCAATACCGCCACCGCCACCACTGCCTCCAAAAATTCGATTCTCTTGTCATGCATGCTTTTTAATATTATAAACGTATTCTGCGAGAAGTTTTGTTATGTTTGAGGACTCTAATAATTAATGTTAGACGGCCACTACCGCCACCGCCACAACCGCCACCGCCACCGCCAATAACGCCACTGCCACCACCAATACCGCCACCGCCACCACTGCCTCCAAAAATTCGATTCTCTTGTCATGCATGCTTTTTAATATTATAAACGTATTCTGCGAGAAGCTTTGTTATGTTACCGCCAATACCGCCACCGCCACAACCGCCACCGCCACCGTCGTCACTACCGCCACCGCCACCGCCAATAACGCCACTGCCACCACCAATACCGCCACCGCCAACACTGCCTCCAAAAATTCGATTCTCTTGTTATGCATGCTTTTTAATATTATAAACGTATTCTGCGAGAAGCTTTGTTATGTTACCGCCAATACCGCCACCGCCACAACCGCCACCGCCACCGTCGTCACTACCGCCACCGCCACCGCCAATAACGCCACTGCCACCACCAATACCGCCACCGCCACCACTGCCTCCAAAAATTCGAATCTCTTGTTATCAGACGGCCATGCAAGCCCAGCCTAGCCAAGCCAATCCCAGCCACCAGCCGAGTCTAGATTTCCAAACCAGCGGAGAGAGACGAGACGAAACTAATCTAGCCGATCCTTGCAAAGCCGAACCTAGCCTAGTCGAGAGCAGGCGTAGCCGGCGAAGCTATCGTTTTACTCCGGGCCAGAATTACGGTAGACACTAAATTCAGGCATACGGTGCATTAAGAGAAAAGGTTGCGGTGATAGGTGATAGGCTCGGTCACCGCCGAAACTACTTCCGCCACCGCCAATATCGCCACCGCCACTACCGCCACCGTCACCGCCAATACCGCCACCGCCACCACTGCCTCCAAAAATTCGATTCTCTTGCCATGCATTATTTTTAATATTATAGACGTATTCTGCGAGAAGTTTTGTTAGGTTTGAGGACTCTAATAATTAATGTTAGACGGCCACTACCGCCACCGCCACAACCGCCACCGCCACCGCCAATAACGCCACTGCCACCACCAATACCGCCACCGCCACCACTGCCTCCAAAAATTCGATTCTCTTGTCATGCATGCTTTTTAATATTATAAACGTATTCTGCGAGAAGTTTTGTTATGTTTGAGGACTCTAATAATTAATGTTAGACGGCCACTACCGCCACCGCCACAACCGCCACCGCCACCGCCAATAACGCCACTGCCACCACCAATACCGCCACCGCCACCACTGCCTCCAAAAATTCGATTCTCTTGTCATGCATGCTTTTTAATATTATAAACGTATTCTGCGAGAAGCTTTGTTATGTTACCGCCAATACCGCCACCGCCACAACCGCCACCGCCACCGTCGTCACTACCGCCACCGCCACCGCCAATAACGCCACTGCCACCACCAATACCGCCACCGCCACCACTGCCTCCAAAAATTCGAATCTCTTGTTATCAGACGGCCATGCAAGCCCAGCCTAGCCAAGCCAATCCCAGCCACCAGCCGAGTCTAGATTTCCAAACCAGCGGAGAGAGACGAGACGAAACTAATCTAGCCGATCCTAGCAAAGCCGAACCTAGCCTAGTCGAGAGCAGGCATAGCCGGCGAAGCTATCGTTGGACTCCGGGCCAGAATACGGTAGACACTAAATTCAGGCATACGGTGCATTAAGAGAAAAGGTTGCGGTGATAGGTGATAGGCTCGGTCACCGCCGAAACTACTTCCGCCACCGCCAATATCGCCACCGCCACTACCGCCACCGTCACCGCCAATACCGCCACCGCCACCACTGCCTCCAAAAATTCGATTCTCTTGCCATGCATTATTTTTAATATTATAGACGTATTCTGCGAGAAGTTTTGTTATGTTTGAGGACTCTAATAATTAATGTTAGACGGCCACTACCGCCACCGCCACAACCGCCACCGCCACCGCCAATAACGCCACTGCCACCACCAATACCGCCACCGCCACCACTGCCTCCAAAAATTCGATTCTCTTGTCATGCATGCTTTTTAATATTATAAACGTATTCTGGGAGAAGCTTTGTTATGTTACCGCCAATACCGCCACCGCCACAACCGCCACCGCCACCGTCGTCACTACCGCCACCGCCACCGCCAATAACGCCACTGCCACCACCAATACCGCCACCGCCACCACTGCCTCCAAAAATTCGAATCTCTTGTTATCAGACGGCCATGCAAGCCCAGCCTAGCCAAGCCAATCCCAGCCACCAGCCGAGTCTAGATTTCCAAACCAGCGGAGAGAGACGAGACGAAACTAATCTAGCCGATCCTTGCAAAGCCGAACCTAGCCTAGTCGAGAGCAGGCGTAGCCGGCGAAGCTATCGTTTTACTCCGGGCCAGAATTACGGTAGACACTAAATTCAGGCATACGGTGCATTAAGAGAAAAGGTTGCGGTGATAGGTGATAGGCTCGGTCACCGCCGAAACTACTTCCGCCACCGCCAATATCGCCACCGCCACTACCGCCACCGTCACCGCCAATACCGCCACCGCCACCACTGCCTCCAAAAATTCGATTCTCTTGCCATGCATTATTTTTAATATTATAGACGTATTCTGCGAGAAGTTTTGTTATGTTTGAGGACTCTAATAATTAATGTTAGACGGCCACTACCGCCACCGCCACAACCGCCACCGCCACCGCCAATAACGCCACTGCCACCACCAATACCGCCACCGCCACCACTGCCTCCAAAAATTCGATTCTCTTGTCATGCATGCTTTTTAATATTATAAACGTATTCTGGGAGAAGCTTTGTTATGTTACCGCCAATACCGCCACCGCCACAACCGCCACCGCCACCGTCGTCACTACCGCCACCGCCACCGCCAATAACGCCACTGCCACCACCAATACCGCCACCGCCACCACTGCCTCCAAAAATTCGAATCTCTTGTTATCAGACGGCCATGCAAGCCCAGCCTAGCCAAGCCAATCCCAGCCACCAGCCGAGTCTAGATTTCCAAACCAGCGGAGAGAGACGAGACGAAACTAATCTAGGCGATCCTAGCAAAGCCGAACCTAGCCTAGTCGAGAGCAGGCATAGCCGGCGAAGCTATCGTTGGACTCCGGGCCAGAATTACGGTAGACACTAAATTCAGGCATACGGTGCATTAAGAGAAAAGGTTGCGGTGATAGGTGATAGGCTCGGTCACCGCCGAAACTACTTCCGCCACCGCCAATATCGCCACCGCCACTACCGCCACCGTCACCGCCAATACCGCCACCGCCACCACTGCCTCCAAAAATTCAATTCTCTTGCCATGCATTATTTTTAATATTATAGACGTATTCTGCGAGAAGTTTTGTTATGTTTGAGGACTCTAATAATTAATGTTAGACGGCCACTACCGCCACCGCCACAACCGCCACCGCCACCGCCAATAACGCCACTGCCACTACCAATACCGCCACCGCCACCACTGCCTCCAAAAATTCGATTCTCTTGTCATGCATGCTTTTTAATATTATAAACGTATTCTGCGAGAAGTTTTGTTATGTTTGAGGACTCTAATAATTAATGTTAGACGACCACTACCGCCACCGCCACAACCGCCACCGCCACCGCCAATAACGCCACTGCCACCACCAATACCGCCACCGCCACCACTGCCTCCAAAATTCGATTCTCTTGTCATGCATGCTTATTTATATTATAAACGCATTCTGCGAGAAGTTTTGTTAGGTTTGAGGACCCTGATTAATAATATTAGACTACCACTACCGCCACCGTCACCGCCACTACCGCCACCGCCACCGCCAATACCGCCACCGCCACCGCTAATACCGCCACCGCCACTACCGCAGCCGTCACCGCCAATACCGCCACTGCCAAAACCGCCACCGCCACCACTGCCTAAAAAAATTCGATTCTCTTGTCATGCATACTTTTTAATATTATAAACGTATTCTGCGAGAAGTTTTGTTAGGTTACCGCCAATGCCGCCAACGCCACCACTGCCTCCAAAAATTCGATTATCTTGTCATACATGCTTTTTAATATTATAGACGTATTCTGCGAGAATTTTTGTTATGTTTGAGGACTCTAATTATTAATATAAGATGGCCACTACCGCCACCGACAATGCCACTACCGCCACCGCCACCGGCACTACCGCCACCGCCACCGCCAACACCGCCACCGCCACTACCGCAGCCGTCACCGCCAATATCGCCACTGCCAAAACCGCCACCACCACCACTGCCTCCAAAAGTTCGATTCTCTTGTCATGCATGCTTTTTAATATTATAAACGTATTCTGCGAGAAGTTTTGTTATGTTACCGCCAATACCGTCACCGCCACCACTGCTTCCAAAAATTCGATTATCTTGTCATACATGCTTTTTAATATTATAGACGTATTCTGCGAGAATTTCGCCAACAACGCCACCGCCACCGCCACTACCGCCACCGCCAACGCCAATACCGCCACCGCCACTACCGCCACCGCCACCGCCAATAACGCCACTGCCACCACCAATACCGCCACCGCCACCACTGCCTCCAAAAATTCGATTATCTTGTCATACATTCTTTATAGACGTATTCTGCGAATATTTTCGTTATGTTTGAGGAGTATAATTATTAATATTAGACGGCCACTACTGCCTCCGCGACCGCCACTACCGCCACCGCCACCGCCAATACCGCTACCGCCACCGCCAATACCGCCAACGCCACCACTGCCTCCAAAAATTCGATTATCTTGTAATGCATGCTTTTTATTATTATAAACGTATTCTGCGAGAAGTTTTGTTATGTTTGAGGACCCTAATAATTAATGTTAGACGGCCACTACCGCCACCGCCACAACCGCCACCGCCACCGCCAATAACGCCACTGCCACCACCAATACCGCCACCGCCACCACTGCCTCCAAAAATTCGATTCTCTTGTCATGCATGCTTTTTAATATTACAAACGTATTCTGCGAGAAGCTTTGTTATGTTACCGCCAATACCGCCACCGCCACAACCGCCACCGCCACCGCCGTCACTACCGCCACCGCCACCGCCAATAACGCCACTGCCACCACCAATACCGCCACCGCCAACACTGCCTCCAAAAATTCGATTCTCTTGTCTGCATGCTTTTTAGTATTATAAACGTATTCTGCGAGACGTTTTGTTATGTTACCGCCAATACCGCCACCGAAACAACCGCCACCGCCACAGCCAATACCGCCACCGCCACTGCCAAGACCGTCACCGCTACCAGTGCCTCCAAAAATTCGATTCTCTTGTTATCAGACGGCCAGGTTAGCCCAGCCTAGCCAAGTCAATCCCAGCCACCAGCCGAGTCTAGATTTCCAAACTAGCAGAGAGAGACGAGACGAACCTAATCTAGCCGATTCTAGCCCAGCCGAACCTAGCCTAGTCGAGAGCAGGCATAGCCGGGGAAGCTATCGTTGCCTTCCGGGCCAGAATTACGGTAGACACTAAATTCAGGCATACGGTGCATTAAGAGAACAGGTTGCGGTGATAGGCTCGGTCACCGCTTCCACTACTTCCGCCACCGCCAATATCGCCACCGCCACTACCGCCACCGTCACCGCCAATACCGCCACCGCCACCACCAAAACCGCCACCGCCACCACTGCCTCCAAAAATTCGATTCTCTTGTCATGCATGCTCATTTATATTATAAACGCATTCTGTGAGAAGTTTTGTTATGTTACCGCCAATACCGCCACCGCCACCACTGCCTCCAAAAATTAGATTCTCTTGCCATGCATGATTTTTAATATTATAGACGTATTCTGCGAGAAGTTTTGTTATGTTTGAGGACCCTGATTATTAATATTAGACGGCCACTACCAAACCGCCAATACCGCCACCGCCTCCGCCAATACCGCCACCGCCACCACTGCCTCCAAAATTCGATTCTCTTGTCATACATTCTTTATAGACGTATTTTGCGAATATTTTCGTTATGTTTGAGGAGTATAATTATTAATATTAGACGGCCACTACTGCCTCCGCGACCGCCACTACCGCGACCGCCACCGCCAATACCGCTACCGCCACCGCCAATACCGCCAACGCCACCACTGCATCCAAAAATTCGATTATCTTGTCATGCATGCTTTTTATTATTATAAACGTATTCTGCGAGAAGTTTTGTTATGTTACCGCCAATACCGCCACCGCCACAACCGCCACCGCCACCGTCGTCACTACCGCCACCGCCACCGCCAATAACGCCACTGCCACCACCAATACCGCCACCGCCAACACTGCCTCCAAAAATTCGATTCTCTTGTCATGCATGCTTTTTAATATTATAAACGTATTCTGCGAGACGTTTTGTTATGTTACCGCCAATACCGCCACCGCCACAACCGCCACCGCCACAGCCAATACCGCCACCGCCACCGCCAAGACCGTCACCGCCACCACTGCCTCCAAAAATTCGATTCTCTTGTTATTAGACGGCCAGGCTAGCCCAGCCTACATAAGCCTAGCCCAGCGTTCCGAACTAGCGTAGAGATACGAGACGAGCCTAGTCTAACCGAACCTAGCCTAGTCGAGAGCAAGGAATAGCCGGCGAAGCCATCGTTGCCCTCCCGGCCAGAATTACGGTAGACACTAAATTCAGGTTTACGGTGCATTAAGAGAACAGGTTGCGGGCGGTGATAGGCCCGGTCACCGCCGCCACCACTACCGCCACCGCCACCGCCAATACCGCCACCGCCACCGCCAATACCGCCAACGCCACCACTGCCTACAAAAATTCGATTATCTTGTCATACATGCTTTTTAATATTATAGACGTATTCTGCGAGAAGTTTTGTTATGTTTGAGGACCCTGATTATTAATATTAGACGGCCACTACCAAACCGCCAATACCGCCACCGCCTCCGCCAATACCGCCACCGCCACCACTGCCTCCAAAATTCGATTCTCTTGTCATACATTCTTTATAGACGTATTTTGCGAATATTTTCGTTATGTTTGAGGAGTATAATTATTAATATTAGACGGCCACTACTGCCTCCGCGACCGCCACTACCGCGACCGCCACCGCCAATACCGCCACCGCCACCACCAAAACCGCCACCGCCACCACTGTCTCCAAAAATTCGATTCTCTTGTCATGTATGCTTATTTATATTATAAACGCATTCTGCGAGAAGTTTTGTTATGTTACCGCCAATACCGCCACCGCCACCACTGCCTCCAAAAATTCGATTCTCTTGCCATGCATGATTTTTAATATTATAGACGTATTCTGCGAGAAGTTTTGTTATGTTTTGAGGACCCTGATTATTAATATTAGACGGCCACTACCAAACCGCCAATACCGCCACCGCCTCCGCCAATACCGCCACCGCCACCACTGCCTCCAAAAATTCGATTCTCTTGTCATACATTCTTTATAGACGTATTTTGCGAATATGTTCGTTATGTTTGAGGAGTATAATTATTAATATTAGACGGCCACTACTGCCTCCGCGACCGCCACTGCCGCGACCGCCACCGCCAATACCGCTACCGCCACCGCCAATACCGCCAACGCCACCACTGCATCCAAAAATTCGATTATCTTGTCATGCATGCTTTTTATTATTATAAACGTATTCTGCGAGAAGTTTGTTATGTTACCGCCAATACCGCCACCGCCACAACCGCCACCGCCACCGTCGTCACTACCGCCACCGCCACCGCCAATAACGCCACTGCCACCACCAATACCGCCACCGCCAACACTGCCTCCAAAAATTCGATTCTCTTGTCATGCATGCTTTTTAATATTATAAACGTATTCTGCGAGACGTTTTGTTATGTTACCGCCAATACCGCCACCGCCACAACCGCCACCGCCACAGCCAATACCGCCACCGCCACCGCCAAGACCGTCACCGCCACCACTGCCTCCAAAAATTCGATTCTCTTGTTATTAGACGGCCAGGCTAGCCCAGCCTACATAAGCCTAGCCCAGCGTTCCGAACTAGCGTAGAGATACGAGACGAGCCTAGTCTAACCGAACCTAGCCTAGTCGAGAGCAAGGAATAGCCGGCGAAGCCATCGTTGCCCTCCCGGCCAGAATTACGGTAGACACTAAATTCAGGTTTACGGTGCATTAAGAGAACAGGTTGCGGGCGGTGATAGGCCCGGTCACCGCCGCCACCACTACCGCCACCGCCACCGCCAATACCGCCACCGCCACCGCCAATACCGCCAACGCCACCACTGCCTACAAAAATTCGATTATCTTGTCATACATGCTTTTTAATATTATAGACGTATTCTGCGAGAAGTTTTGTTATGTTTGAGGACCCTGATTATTAATATTAGACGGCCACTACCAAACCGCCAATACCGCCACCGCCTCCGCCAATACCGCCACCGCCACCACTGCCTCCAAAAATTCGATTCTCTTGTCATTCATTCTTTATAGACGTATTCTGCGAATATTTTCGTTATGTTTGAGGAGTATAATTATTAATATTAGACGGCCACTACTGCCTCCGCGACCGCCACTACCGCCACCGCCACCGCCAATACCGCTACCGCCACCGCCAATACCGCCAACGCCACCACTGCCTCCAAAATTCGATTATCTTGTCATGCATGCTTTTTATTATTATAAACGTATTCTGCGAGAAGTTTTGTTATGTTTGAGGACTCTAATAATTAATGTTAGACGGCCACTACCGCCACCGCCACAACCGCCACCGCCACCGCCAATAACGCCACTGCCACCACCAATACCGCCACCGCCACCACTGCCTCCAAAAATTCGATTCTCTTGTCATGCATGCTTTTTAATATTACAAACGTATTCTGCGAGAAGCTTTGTTATGTTACCGCCAATACCGCCACCGCCACAACCGCCACCGCCACCGCCGTCACTACCGCCACCGCCACCGCCAATAATGCCACTGCCACCACCAATACCGCCACCGCCACCACTGCCTCCAAAAATTCGATTCTCTTGTTATCAGACGGCCAGGCTAGCCCAGCCTAGCCAAGCCAAGCCCAGCCACCAGCCGAGTCTAGATTTCCAAACGACCGGATAGAGACGAACCGAATCTAGCCGATCCTAGCCCAACCGAACCTAGCCTAGTCGAGAGCAGGCATAGCCGGCGAAGCTATCGTTGCCCTCCCGGCCAGAATTACGGTAGACACTGTTGAGTAGAGATATGAATATCTACTCTTGTTAATATGTACTATGTACATTTGTTTATGGACTCTGTGAGTCCTGTTACATTATACTCGTCTAAGTAATTGGTATATAAAACCTCGACAGTCAGACTCAAGTAGTCAGTTACTTCCCGTCTCATTGTCACTTCCTCTTTCCGCCTCATCCGGTTACTTCGTGTTAACTTGTCACTTCCCTCCTTCTCCTCTCGTACAAGCGGTCGACTCTCCTTTCCCTCTTCTCCGTCTCAATAAACCCTTGTCCCGCTCTTGTCTCGTCTTCCCACATTCTATTCCCTGTCCCTCTGTGTGAAGGACCCAACCTCCCCTACGTGAGGACACAACAACTGGCGATCAGGACTTCAAGAATTCTCGCGGAGGCCGACTGATTCGCCAACAACTGGCGATCAGGCTCTCAAGAATTCGTGCGGCGACCGATTCCCTACCTGCAGTTGATCGTTCGCGTGTGGCTATTTCTGTTCTTGGCCAGCTTCTTTCCATTTGTCCATCCAGTTAAAAGAGGCTGTGTGCCCAACCAGTTTAAAAGAGGATGTGTGCCCACCCTGTTTAAAAGAGGCTGCGTGCCAAAGCTTTTTCAGGTTTCTGGTGTTCTGGAGTTTGGCGAAGGTAGTCAACGGGCTGAAGACAATTGAAGTGAAAGCGAACGAGCGCGAAGACGATTAAAGTGAAGACTTGTGAGCCGTCTGATTCGACAATTGGCATTCAGAATATGTTCTGTTCAGCATAACATCGGCGTTCAGAAATCATTCTGTTCAGCAAAACATTAGCGTTCAGAATTCGTTCTGTTCAGCAAAACATTGGCGAATCAGAATTCGTTCTGTTCAGCATACTAAGTATTGTTGAATATAAACGATGGCTGAGATGGAAGCATTCTTACAAGCACTAAAGGAGCAGCAAGAACAGAGTGCTGTTGATTTGAAAGCACAACAAGAGCAGAATGCAGCAATGGTGAAGGAAATTCAAGAACATCATGCAAAGACTGTTGAAATGCTACTCGAGAGGATGAATACGACCGAGAATGGAAACAATTCGAGGCAAAGTGATGCAGCAAGGGCAGGCCCCTCAATTGATGCACTCGAAAGGACGATTCAAGTATTTGAATACGAGCCAGAGGACGGCTGCACTTTCAATGCTTGGTATAACAAGTACGAAGACCTTTTCGAGAAGGAAGCTGCTCACATTTCGGAAGTACAGAAAGTGCTCATGCTAATGAGGAAGCGCACACGCAAGAGAACTGCAAGTTCAAGGAGAGGAACTGTTACGCTTGTGGCAAAGTTGGCCACAGCAGCTCGGTTTGTCGGAGCAAAGAAGCTCACAGCGACACTTCGTGGAACGAGCGTAAGAAGAGAAGTAACAGCGACGACGACGACGACTCGTCGTTTAACGAACGTGTGAAGGAAAGCACGAGGATGAACACAGTAGTTGTGAACTCGGTGCAAAACATTTCGTTCGATGTGAAAGTGTTGATGGAAGGAGCCAAGGTCACCATGCAGGCAGACACCGGTGCAGACATCACACTGATTTCAAAATCAACGTGGAAGAGCATTGGCAAGCCCAAGTGCAAGAAGAAGGACTGCAAGCCAGTCAGCGCTTGTTTCCAGAAGCTAGCTCTTACTGGATGCTTTCAAGCAAAGATCCAATACGGTCGCAGAAGTGCACAGGGAATTGTTTACATGACAGAAGCGCCACTGATGCTGCTCGGCAAGGATTTCATCACGAAGCTGAAGATGATTAAGCTGGAGAAATTCGAGAAGACTGAAAAGTCCATCGTTCGTGTCAACAGAATTCTCAGCACGCCGAGACATCACAAGGAAAATGGCAAGAGCGAGATCCCTACCGTGGGACTTGACTACCCTGGCCACTGTACAAAGTCGAAATGTACATTTATATATGGACTCTGTGAGTCCTGTTACATTATACTCGTCTAAGTACATTGGTATATAAAACCTCGACAGTCAGACTCAAGTAGTCAGTCACTTCCCGTCTCATTGTCACTTCCTCTTTCCGCCTCATCCGGTTACTTCGTGTTAACGTGTCACTTCCCTCCTTCTCCTCTCGTACAAGCGGTCGACTCTCCTTTCCCTCTTCTCCCTCTCAATAAACCCTTGTCCCGCTCTGGTCTCGTCTTCCCACATTCTATTCCCTGTCCCTCTGTGTGAAGGACCCAACGTCCCCTACGTGAGGACACAACAGACACTAAATTCAGGCTTACGGTGCATTAAGAGAACAGGTTGCGGTGATAGGCTCGGTCACCGCCGCCACTACTATAGCCACCGCCAATACCGCCACTGCCAAAACCGCCACCGCGACCACTGCCTCCAAAAATTCGATTCTCTTATCATGCATGCTTATTTATATTATAAACGCATTCTGCGAGAAGTTTTGTTATGTTACCGCCAATACCGCCACCGCCACCACTGCCTCCAAAAATTCGATTCTCTTGCCATGCATGATTTTTAATATTATAGATGTATTCTGCGAGAAGTTTTGTTATGTTTGAGGACCCTGATTATTAATATTAGACGGCCACTACCGCCACCGTCACCGCCACTACCGCCACCGCCACCGCCAATACCGCCACCGCCACCGCTAATACCGCCACCGCCTCCACTGCCTCCAAAAATTCGATTCTATTGTCATACATTCTTTATAGACGTATTCTGCGAGAATTTTTGTTATGTTTGAGGACTCTAATTATTAATATAAGACGGCCACTACCGCCACCGCCACCGCCACTACCGCCACCGCCACCGGCACTACCGCCACCGCCACCGCCAATACCGCCACCGCCACTACCGCAGCCGTCACCGCCAATACCGCCACTGCCAAAACCGCCACCGCCACCACTGCCTAAAAAAATTCGATTCTCTTGTCATGCATACTTTTTAATATTATAAACGTATTCTGCGAGAAGTTTTGTTAGGTTACCGCCAATGCCGCCAACGCGACCACTGCCTCCAAAAATTCGATTATCTTGTCATACATGCTTTTTAATATTATAGACGTATTCTGCGAGAATTTTGTTATGTTTGAGGACTCTAATTATTAATATAAAACGGCCACTACCGCCACCGCCACCGCCACTACCGCCACCGCCACCGGCACTACCGCCACCGCCACCGCCAATACCGCCACCGCCACTACCGCAGCCGCCACCGCCAATATCGCCACTGCCAAACCGCCACCACCACCAACTGCCTCCAAAAGTTCGATTCTCTTGTCATGCATGCTTTTTAATATTATAACGTATTCTGCGAGAAGTTTTGTTATTTACCGCCAATACCGTCATCGCCACCACTGCTTCCAAAAATTCGATTATCTTGTCATACATGCTTTTTAATATTATAGACGTATTCTGCGAGAATTTCGCCAACAACGCCATCGCCACCGCCACTACCGCCACCGCCACCGCCAATACCGCCACCGCCACTACCGCCACCGTCACCGCCAATACCGCCACCGCCAATAACGCCACTGCCACCACCAATACCGCCACCGCCACCACTGCCTCCAAAAATTCGATTCTCTTGTTATTAGACGGCCAGGCTAGTCCAGCCTAGCCAACCAAGCCCAGCCACCAGCCGAGTCTAGATTTCCAACCAGCGGAGAGAGACGAGACGAAACTAATCTAGCCGATCCTTGCAAAGCCGAACCTAGCCTAGTCGAGAGCAGGCGTAGCCGGCGAAGCTATCGTTTTACTCCGGGCCAGAATTACGGTAGACACTAAATTCAGGCATACGGTGCATTAAGAGAAAAGTTTGCGGTGATAGGTGATAGGCTCGGTCACCGCCGAAACTACTTCCGCACCGCCAATATCGCCACCGCCACTACCGCCACCGTCACCGCCAATACCGCTAACCGCCACCGCCAATACCGCCAACGCCACCACTGCATCCAAAAATTCGATTATCTTGTCATGCATGCTTTTTATTATTATAAACGTATTCTGCGAGAAGTTTTGTTATGTTGAGGACTCTAATAATTAATGTTAGACGGCCACTACCGCCACCGCCACAACCGCCACCGCCACCGCCAATAACGCCACTGCCACTACCAATACCGCCACCGCCACCACTGCCTCCAAAAATTCGATTCTCTTGTCATGCATGCTTTTTAATATTATAAACGTATTCTGCGAGAAGCTTGTTATGTTACCGCCAATACCGCCACCGCCACAACCGCCACCGCCACCGTCGTCACTACCGCCACCGCCACCGCCAATAACGCCACTGCCACCACCAATACCGCCACCGCCAACACTGCCTCCAAAAATTCGATTCTCTTGTCATGCATGCTTTTTAATATTATAAACGTATTCTGCGAGACGTTTTGTTATGTTACCGCCAATACCGCCACCGCCACAACCGCCACCGCCACAGCCAATACCGCCCACGCCACCGCCAAGACCGTCACCGCCACCACTGCCTCCAAAAATTCGATTCTCTTGTTATTAGACGGCCAGGCTAGCCCAGCCTACATAAGCCTAGCCCAGCGTTCCGAACTAGCGTATAGATACGAGACGAGCCTAGTCTAACCGAACCTAGCCTAGTCGAGAGCAAGGAATAGCCGGCGAAGCCATCGTTGCCCTCCCGGCCAGAATTACGGTAGACACTAATTCAGGTTTACGGTGCATTAAGAGAACAGGTTGCGGGCGGTGATAGGCCCGGTCCCCGCCGCCACCACTACCGCCACCGCCACCGCCAATACCGCCACCGCCACCGCCAATACCGCCCACGCCACACTGCCTACAAAAATTCGATTATCTTGTCATACAGCTTTTTAATATTATAGACGTATTCTGCGAGAAGTTTTGTTATGTTTTGAGACCCTGATTATTAATATTAGACGGCCACTACCAAACCGCCAATAACGCCACCCGCCTCCGCCATACCGCCACCCCACCACTGCCTCCAAAAATTCGATTCTCTTGTCATTCATTCTTTATAGACGTATTCTGCGAATATTTTCGTTATGTTTGAGGAGTATAATTATTAATATTAGACGGCCACTACTGCCTTCGCGACCGCCACTAACCGCCACCGCCACCGCCAATACCGCTACCGCC
>CALZFC010000098.1:0-55426 GCA_945643635.1 Allodiplogaster sudhausi | reverse complement strand
CAGGTGGTTTCTAGGCCCCTATGGACTGTCCATGCAAAATTTCACGTCGATTGAACAAAATTTGACGACCACGACTACGCAGCCGATGGTCATAAATCCGAAGGCTATAAATCAGCAAAAAAATATTTTTATACTTGAGGACAATAACTTTATGTATTATAGGTGTTCTACGAAAAAATTGTAGGTGTTTACTTGAACTACTCAGAAGATGAACACGAAATTCTGATTTAACCAGATTATTGCCTGGTTTTTTCTTCATTCTTGTAGTAGGAAGCTGAAATTTTTCCAGGTGGGTTTCTAGGCCCCTATGGACTGTCCATGCAAAAATTTCACGTCGATTGAACAAAATTTTGACGACCACGACTACGCAGCCGATGGTCATAAATTCCGAAGGCTATAAATCAGCAAAAAAAATATTTTTATACTTGAGGACATAAACTTATGTATTATAGGCTTGTTCTACGAAAAATTTGCGAGGAAACTGTTGCTTCTTTGACTACTCAGAAGATGAACACGAAATTCTGATTTAACCAGATTATTGGCCTGTTTTTTCTTCATTCTTGTAGTAGGAAGCTGAATTTTTCCAGGTGGTTTCTAGGCCCTATGGAC
This sequence comes from Allodiplogaster sudhausi, assembly GCA_945643635.1. Classification (NCBI taxonomy): domain Eukaryota; kingdom Metazoa; phylum Nematoda; class Chromadorea; order Rhabditida; family Diplogasteridae; genus Allodiplogaster; species Allodiplogaster sudhausi. The sequence continues at coordinate 54,817 of CALZFC010000098.1, read as the reverse complement.
TGTCCATGCAAAATTTCACGTCGATTGAACAAAATTTTTGACGACCACGACTACGCAGCCGATGGTCATCATAAATTCCGAAGGCTATAAATCAGCAAAAAAATATTTTTATACTTGAGGACAATAACTTTATGTATTATAGGCTTGTTCTACGAAAAATGTGTAGGTGTTTACGCCCATAAGACATGTCGATTGGAAACTGTTTGCTTCGATTTTGACTACTCAGAAGATGAACACGAAATTCTGATTTAACCAGATTATTGGCTGGTTTTTTCTTCATTCTTGTAGTAGGAAGCTGAAATTTTTCCAGGTGGTTTCTAGGCCCCTATGGACTGTCCATGCAAAATTTCACGTCGATTGAACAAAATTTTTGACGACCACGACTACGCAGCCGATGGTCATAAATTCCGAAGGCTATAAATCAGCAAAAAATATTTTTTATACTTGAGGACAATAACTTTATGTATTATAGGCTTGTTCTACGAAAAATTTGTAGGTGTTTACTTTGGACTACTCAGAAGATGAACACGAAATTCTGATTTAACCAGATTATTGGCCTGGTTTTTCTTCATTCTTGTAGTAGGAAGCTGAAATTTTTCCAGGTGGTTTCTAGGCCCCTATGGACTGTCCATGCAAAATTTCACGTCGATTGAACAAAATTTTGACGACCACGACTACGCAGCCGATGGTCATAAATTCCGAAGGCTATAAATCAGCAAAAAAATATTTTTATACTTGAGGACAATAACTTTATGTATTATAGGCTTGTTCTACGAAAAATTTGTAGGTGTTTACGCCCATAAGACATGTCGATTGGAAACTGTTTGCTTCGATTTTGACTACTCAGAAGATGAACACGAAATTCTGATTTAACCAGATTATTGGCCTGGTTTTTTCTTCATTCTTGTAGTAGGAAGCTGAAATTTTTCCAGGTGGTTTCTAGGCCCCTATGGACTGTCCATGCAAAATTTCACGTCGATTGAACAAAATTTTTGACGACCACGACTACGCAGCCGATGGTCATAAATTCCGAAGGCTATAAATCAGCAAAAAAATATTTTTATACTTGAGGACAATAACTTTATGTATTATAGGCTTGTTCTACGAAAAATGTGTAGGTGTTTACGCCCATAAGACATGTCGATTGGAAACTGTTTGCTTCGATTTTGACTACTCAGAAGATGAACACGAAATTCTGATTTAACCAGATTATTGGCCTGGTTTTTTCCATTCTTGTAGTAGGAAGCTGAAATTTTTCCAGGTGGTTTCTAGGCCCCTATGGACTGTCCATGCAAAATTTCACGTCGATTGAACAAAATTTTTGACGACCACGACTACGCAGCCGATGGTCATAAATTCCGAAGGCTATAAATCAGCAAAAAAATATTTTTATACTTGAGGACAATAACTTTATGTATTATAGGCTTGTTCTACGAAAATTTGTAGGTGTTTACGCCCATAAGACATGTCGATTGGAAACTGTTTGCTTCGATTTTGACTACTCAGAAGATGAACACGAAATTCTGATTTAACCAGATTATTGGCCTGGTTTTTTCTTCATTCTTGTAGTAGGAAGCTGAAATTTTTCCAGGTGGTTTCTAGGCCCCTATGGACTGTCCATGCAAAATTTCACGTCGATTGAACAAAATTTTTGACGACCACGACTACGCAGCCGATGGTCATAAATTCCGAAGGCTATAAATCAGCAAAAAAATATTTTTATACTTGAGGACAATAACTTTATGTATTATAGGCTTGTTCTACGAAAAATTTGTAGGTGTTTACGCCCATAAGACATGTCGATTGGAAACTGTTTGCTTCGATTTTGACTACTCAGAAGATGAACACGAAATTCTGATTTAACCAGATTATTGGCCTGGTTTTTTCTTCATTCTTGTAGTAGGAAGCTGAAATTTTTCCAGGTGGTTTCTAGGCCCCTATGGACTGTCCATGCAAAATTTCACGTCGATTGAACAAAATTTTTGACGACCACGACTACGCAGCCGATGGTCATAAATTCCGAAGGCTATAAATCAGCAAAAAAATATTTTTATACTTGAGGACAATAACTTTATGTATTATAGGCTTGTTCTACGAAAAATTTGTAGGTGTTTACTTTGCTCTACTCAGAAGATGAACACGAAATTCTGATTTAACCAGATTATTGGCCTGGTTTTTTCTTCATTCTTGTAGTAGGAAGCTGAAATTTTTCCAGGTGGTTTCTAGGCCCCTATGGACTGTCCATGCAAATTTCACGTCGATTGAACAAAATTTTTGACGACCACGACTACGCAGCCGATGGTCATAAATTCCGAAGGCTATAAATCAGCAAAAAATATTTTTATACTTGAGGACAATAACTTTATGTATTATAGGCTTGTTCTACGAAAAATGTGTAGGTGTTTACGCCCATAAGACATGTCGATTGAAACTGTTTGCTTCGATTTTGACTACTCAGAAGATGAACACGAAATTCTGATTTAACCAGATTATTGGCCTGGTTTTTTCTTCATTCTTGTAGTAGGAAGCTGAAATTTTTCCAGGTGGTTTCTAGGCCCCTATGGACTGTCCATGCAAAATTTCACGTCGATTGAACAAAATTTTTGACGACCACGACTACGCAGCCGATGGTCATAAATTCCGAAGGCTATAAATCAGCAAAAAAATATTTTTATACTTGAGGACAATAACTTTATGTATTATAGGCTTGTTCTACGAAAAATTTGTAGGTGTTTACTTTGACTACTCAGAAGATGAACACGAAATTCTGATTTAACCAGATTATTGGCCTGGTTTTTTCTTCATTCTTGTAGTAGGAAGCTGAAATTTTTCCAGGTGGTTTCTAGGCCCCTATGGACTGTCCATGCAAAATTTCACGTCGATTGAACAAAATTTTTGACGACCACGACTACGCAGCCGATGGTCATAAATTCCGAAGGCTATAAATCAGCAAAAAATATTTTTATACTTGAGGACAATAACTTTATGTATTATAGGCTTGTTCTACGAAAAATTTGTAGGTGTTTACGCCCATAAGACATGTCGATTGGAAACTGTTTGCTTCGATTTTGACTACTCAGAAGATGAACACGAAATTCTGATTTAACCAGATTATTGGCCTGGTTTTTTCTTCATTCTTGTAGTAGGAAGCTGAAATTTTTCCAGGTGGTTTCTAGGCCCCTATGGACTGTCCATGCAAAATTTCACGTCGATTGAACAAAATTTTTGACGACCACGACTACGCAGCCGATGGTCATAAATTCCGAAGGCTATAAATCAGCAAAAAAATATTTTTATACTTGAGGACAATAACTTTATGTATTATAGGCTTGTTCTACGAAAAATTTGTAGGTGTTTACGCCCATAAGACATGTCGATTGGAAACTGTTTGCTTCGATTTTGACTACTCAGAAGATGAACACGAAATTCTGATTTAACCAGATTATTGGCCTGGTTTTTTCTTCATTCTTGTAGTAGGAAGCTGAAATTTTTCCAGGTGGTTTCTAGGCCCCTATGGACTGTCCATGCAAAATTTCACGTCGATTGAACAAAATTTTTGACGACCACGACTACGCAGCCGATGGTCATAAATTCCGAAGGCTATAAATCAGCAAAAAAATATTTTTATACTTGAGGACAATAACTTTATGTATTATAGGCTTGTTCTACGAAAAAAATTTGTAGGTGTTTACTTTGACTACTCAGAAGATGAACACGAAATTCTGATTTAACCAGATTATTGGCCTGGTTTTTTCTTCATTCTTGTAGTAGGAAGCTGAAATTTTTCCAGGTGGTTTCTAGGCCCCTATGGACTGTCCATGCAAAATTTCACGTCGATTGAACAAAATTTTTGACGACCACGACTACGCAGCCGATGGTCATAAATTCCGAAGGCTATAAATCAGCAAAAAAATATTTTTATACTTGAGGACAATAACTTTATGTATTATAGGCTTGTTCTACGAAAAATGTGTAGGTGTTTACGCCCATAAGACATGTCGATTGGAAACTGTTTGCTTCGATTTTGACTACTCAGAAGATGAACACGAAATTCTGATTTAACCAGATTATTGGCCTGGTTTTTTCTTCATTCTTGTAGTAGGAAGCTGAAATTTTTCCAGGTGGTTTCTAGGCCCCTATGGACTGTCCATGCAAAATTTCACGTCGATTGAACAAAATTTTTGACGACCACGACTACGCAGCCGATGGTCATAAATTCCGAAGGCTATAAATCAGCAAAAAAATATTTTTATACTTGAGGACAATAACTTTATGTATTATAGGCTTGTTCTACGAAAATTTGTAGGTGTTTACGCCCATAAGACATGTCGATTGGAAACTGTTTGCTTCGATTTTGACTACTCAGAAGATGAACACGAAATTCTGATTTAACCAGATTATTGGCCTGGTTTTTTCTTCATTCTTGTAGTAGGAAGCTGAAATTTTTCCAGGTGGTTTCTAGGCCCCTATGGACTGTCCATGCAAAATTTCACGTCGATTGAACAAAATTTTTGACGACCACGACTACGCAGCCGATGGTCATAAATTCCGAAGGCTATAAATCAGCAAAAAAATATTTTTATACTTGAGGACAATAACTTTATGTATTATAGGCTTGTTCTACGAAAAATTTGTAGGTGTTTACTTTGACTACTCAGAAGATGAACACGAAATTCTGATTTAACCAGATTATTGGCCTGGTTTTTTCTTCATTCTTGTAGTAGGAAGCTGAAATTTTTCCAGGTGGTTTCTAGGCCCCTATGGACTGTCCATGCAAAATTTCACGTCGATTGAACAAAATTTTTGACGACCACGACTACGCAGCCGATGGTCATAAATTCCGAAGGCTATAAATCAGCAAAAAAATATTTTTATACTTGAGGACAATAACTTTATGTATTATAGGCTTGTTCTACGAAAAATTTGTAGGTGTTTACGCCCATAAGACATGTCGATTGGAAACTGTTTGCTTCGATTTTGACTACTCAGAAGATGAACACGAAATTCTGATTTAACCAGATTATTGGCCTGGTTTTTTCTTCATTCTTGTAGTAGGAAGCTGAAATTTTTCCAGGTGGTTTCTAGGCCCCTATGGACTGTCCATGCAAAATTTCACGTCGATTGAACAAAATTTTTGACGACCACGACTACGCAGCCGATGGTCATAAATTCCGAAGGCTATAAATCAGCAAAAAAATATTTTTATACTTGAGGACAATAACTTTATGTATTATAGGCTTGTTCTACGAAAAATGTGTAGGTGTTTACGCCCATAAGACATGTCGATTGGAAACTGTTTGCTTCGATTTTGACTACTCAGAAGATGAACACGAAATTCTGATTTAACCAGATTATTGGCCTGGTTTTTTCTTCATTCTTGTAGTAGGAAGCTGAAATTTTTCCAGGTGGTTTCTAGGCCCCTATGGACTGTCCATGCAAAATTTCACGTCGATTGAACAAAATTTTTGACGACCACGACTACGCAGCCGATGGTCATAAATTCCGAAGGCTATAAATCAGCAAAAAAATATTTTTATACTTGAGGACAATAACTTTATGTATTATAGGCTTGTTCTACGAAAAATTTGTAGGTGGTTTACTTTGACTACTCAGAAGATGAACACGAAATTCTGATTTAACCAGATTATTGGCCTGGTTTTTTCTTCATTCTTGTAGTAGGAAGCTGAAATTTTTCCAGGTGGTTTCTAGGCCCCTATGGACTGTCCATGCAAAATTTCACGTCGATTGAACAAAATTTTTGACGACCACGACTACGCAGCCGATGGTCATAAATTCCGAAGGCTATAAATCAGCAAAAAAATATTTTTATACTTGAGGACAATAACTTTATGTATTATAGGCTTGTTCTACGAAAAATGTGTAGGTGTTTACGCCCATAAGACATGTCGATTGGAAACTGTTTGCTTCGATTTTGACTACTCAGAAGATGAACACGAAATTCTGATTTAACCAGATTATTGGCCTGGTTTTTTCTTCATTCTTGTAGTAGGAAGCTGAAATTTTTCCAGGTGGTTTCTAGGCCCCTATGGACTGTCCATGCAAAATTTCACGTCGATTGAACAAAATTTTTGACGACCACGACTACGCAGCCGATGGTCATAAATTCCGAAGGCTATAAATCAGCAAAAAAATATTTTTATACTTGAGGACAATAACTTTATGTATTATAGGCTTGTTCTACGAAAAATGTGTAGGTGTTTACGCCCATAAGACATGTCGATTGGAAACTGTTTGCTTCGATTTTGACTACTCAGAAGATGAACACGAAATTCTGATTTAACCAGATTATTGGCCTGGTTTTTTCTTCATTCTTGTAGTAGGAAGCTGAAATTTTTCCAGGTGGTTTCTAGGCCCCTATGGACTGTCCATGCAAAATTTCACGTCGATTGAACAAAATTTTTGACGACCACGACTACGCAGCCGATGGTCATAAATTCCGAAGGCTATAAATCAGCAAAAAAATATTTTTATACTTGAGGACAATAACTTTATGTATTATAGGCTTGTTCTACGAAAAATTTGTAGGTGTTTACTTTGACTACTCAGAAGATGAACACGAAATTCTGATTTAACCAGATTATTGGCCTGGTTTTTTCTTCATTCTTGTAGTAGGAAGCTGAAATTTTTCCAGGTGGTTTCTAGGCCCCTATGGACTGTCCATGCAAAATTTCACGTCGATTGAACAAAATTTTTGACGACCACGACTACGCAGCCGATGGTCATAAATTCCGAAGGCTATAAATCAGCAAAAAAATATTTTTATACTTGAGGACAATAACTTTATGTATTATAGGCTTGTTCTACGAAAAATTTGTAGGTGTTTACGCCCATAAGACATGTCGATTGGAAACTGTTTGCTTCGATTTTGACTACTCAGAAGATGAACACGAAATTCTGATTTAACCAGATTATTGGCCTGGTTTTTTCTTCATTCTTGTAGTAGGAAGCTGAAATTTTTCCAGGTGGTTTCTAGGCCCCTATGGACTGTCCATGCAAAATTTCACGTCGATTGAACAAAATTTTTGACGACCACGACTACGCAGCCGATGGTCATAAATTCCGAAGGCTATAAATCAGCAAAAAATATTTTTATACTTGAGGACAATAACTTTATGTATTATAGGCTTGTTCTACGAAAAATTGTAGGTGTTTACGCCCATAAGACATGTCGATTGGAAACTGTTTGCTTCGATTTTGACTACTCAGAAGATGAACACGAAATTCTGATTTAACCAGATTATTGGCCTGGTTTTTTCTTCATTCTTGTAGTAGGAAGCTGAAATTTTTCCAGGTGGTTTCTAGGCCCCTATGGACTGTCCATGCAAAATTTCACGTCGATTGAACAAAATTTTTGACGACCACGACTACGCAGCCGATGGTCATAAATTCCGAAGGCTATAAATCAGCAAAAAAATATTTTTATACTTGAGGACAATAACTTTATGTATTATAGGCTTGTTCTACGAAAAATTTGTAGGTGTTTACTTTGACTACTCAGAAGATGAACACGAAATTCTGATTTAACCAGATTATTGGCCTGGTTTTTTCTTCATTCTTGTAGTAGGAAGCTGAAATTTTTCCAGGTGGTTTCTAGGCCCCTATGGACTGTCCATGCAAAATTTCACGTCGATTGAACAAAATTTTTGACGACCACGACTACGCAGCCGATGGTCATAAATTCCGAAGGCTATAAATCAGCAAAAAATATTTTTATACTTGAGGACAATAACTTTATGTATTATAGGCTTGTTCTACGAAAAATGTGTAGGTGTTTACGCCCATAAGACATGTCGATTGGAAACTGTTTGCTTCGATTTTGACTACTCAGAAGATGAACACGAAATTCTGATTTAACCAGATTATTGGCCTGGTTTTTTCTTCATTCTTGTAGTAGGAAGCTGAAATTTTTCCAGGTGGTTTCTAGGCCCCTATGGACTGTCCATGCAAAATTTCACGTCGATTGAACAAAATTTTTGACGACCACGACTACGCAGCCGATGGTCATAAATTCCGAAGGCTATAAATCAGCAAAAAAATATTTTTATACTTGAGGACAATAACTTTATGTATTATAGGCTTGTTCTACGAAAAATTGTAGGTGTTTACTTTGACTACTCAGAAGATGAACACGAAATTCTGATTTAACCAGATTATTGGCCTGGTTTTTTCTTCATTCTTGTAGTAGGAAGCTGAAATTTTTCCAGGTGGTTTCTAGGCCCCTATGGACTGTCCATGCAAAATTTCACGTCGATTGAACAAAATTTTTGACGACCACGACTACGCAGCCGATGGTCATAAATTCCGAAGGCTATAAATCAGCAAAAAAATATTTTTATACTTGAGGACAATAACTTTATGTATTATAGGCTTGTTCTACGAAAAATTTGTAGGTGTTTACGCCCATAAGACATGTCGATTGGAAACTGTTTGCTTCGATTTTGACTACTCAGAAGATGAACACGAAATTCTGATTTAACCAGATTATTGGCCTGGTTTTTTCTTCATTCTTGTAGTAGGAAGCTGAAATTTTTCCAGGTGGTTTCTAGGCCCCTATGGACTGTCCATGCAAAATTTCACGTCGATTGAACAAAATTTTTGACGACCACGACTACGCAGCCGATGGTCATAAATTCCGAAGGCTATAAATCAGCAAAAAAATATTTTTATACTTGAGGACAATAACTTTATGTATTATAGGCTTGTTCTACGAAAAATTTGTAGGTGTTTACTTTGACTACTCAGAAGATGAACACGAAATTCTGATTTAACCAGATTATTGGCCTGGTTTTTTCTTCATTCTTGTAGTAGGAAGCTGAAATTTTTCCAGGTGGTTTCTAGGCCCCTATGGACTGTCCATGCAAAATTTCACGTCGATTGAACAAAATTTTTGACGACCACGACTACGCAGCCGATGGTCATAAATTCCGAAGGCTATAAATCAGCAAAAAAATATTTTTATACTTGAGGACAATAACTTTATGTATTATAGGCTTGTTCTACGAAAAATGTGTAGGTGTTTACGCCCATAAGACATGTCGATTGGAAACTGTTTGCTTCGATTTTGACTACTCAGAAGATGAACACGAAATTCTGATTTAACCAGATTATTGGCCTGGTTTTTTCTTCATTCTTGTAGTAGGAAGCTGAAATTTTTCCAGGTGGTTTCTAGGCCCCTATGGACTGTCCATGCAAAATTTCACGTCGATTGAACAAAATTTTTGACGACCACGACTACGCAGCCGATGGTCATAAATTCCGAAGGCTATAAATCAGCAAAAAATATTTTTATACTTGAGGACAATAACTTTATGTATTATAGGCTTGTTCTACGAAAAATGTGTAGGTGTTTACGCCCATAAGACATGTCGATTGGAAACTGTTTGCTTCGATTTTGACTACTCAGAAGATGAACACGAAATTCTGATTTAACCAGATTATTGGCCTGGTTTTTTCTTCATTCTTGTAGTAGGAAGCTGAAATTTTTCCAGGTGGTTTCTAGGCCCCTATGGACTGTCCATGCAAAATTTCACGTCGATTGAACAAAATTTTTGACGACCACGACTACGCAGCCGATGGTCATAAATTCCGAAGGCTATAAATCAGCAAAAAAATATTTTTATACTTGAGGACAATAACTTTATGTATTATAGGCTTGTTCTACGAAAAATTTGTAGGTGTTTACGCCCATAAGACATGTCGATTGGAAACTGTTTGCTTCGATTTTGACTACTCAGAAGATGAACACGAAATTCTGATTTAACCAGATTATTGGCCTGGTTTTTTCTTCATTCTTGTAGTAGGAAGCTGAAATTTTTCCAGGTGGTTTCTAGGCCCCTATGGACTGTCCATGCAAAATTTCACGTCGATTGAACAAAATTTTTGACGACCACGACTACGCAGCCGATGGTCATAAATTCCGAAGGCTATAAATCAGCAAAAAAATATTTTTATACTTGAGGACAATAACTTTATGTATTATAGGCTTGTTCTACGAAAAATTTGTAGGTGTTTACTTTTGACTACTCAGAAGATGAACACGAAATTCTGATTTAACCAGATTATTGGCCTGGTTTTTTCTTCATTCTTGTAGTAGGAAGCTGAAATTTTTCCAGGTGGTTTCTAGGCCCCTATGGACTGTCCATGCAAAATTTCACGTCGATTGAACAAAATTTTTGACGACCACGACTACGCAGCCGATGGTCATAAATTCCGAAGGCTATAAATCAGCAAAAAAATATTTTTATACTTGAGGACAATAACTTTATGTATTATAGGCTTGTTCTACGAAAAATTTGTAGGTGTTTACTTTGACTACTCAGAAGATGAACACGAAATTCTGATTTAACCAGATTATTGGCCTGGTTTTTTCTTCATTCTTGTAGTAGGAAGCTGAAATTTTTCCAGGTGGTTTCTAGGCCCCTATGGACTGTCCATGCAAAATTTCACGTCGATTGAACAAAATTTTTGACGACCACGACTACGCAGCCGATGGTCATAAATTCCGAAGGCTATAAATCAGCAAAAAAATATTTTTATACTTGAGGACAATAACTTTATGTATTATAGGCTTGTTCTACGAAAAATTTGTAGGTGTTTACGCCCATAAGACATGTCGATTGGAAACTGTTTGCTTCGATTTTGACTACTCAGAAGATGAACACGAAATTCTGATTTAACCAGATTATTGGCCTGGTTTTTTCTTCATTCTTGTAGTAGGAAGCTGAAATTTTTCCAGGTGGTTTCTAGGCCCCTATGGACTGTCCATGCAAAATTTCACGTCGATTGAACAAAATTTTTGACGACCACGACTACGCAGCCGATGGTCATAAATTCCGAAGGCTATAAATCAGCAAAAAAATATTTTTATACTTGAGGACAATAACTTTATGTATTATAGGCTTGTTCTACGAAAAATGTGTAGGTGTTTACGCCCATAAGACATGTCGATTGGAAACTGTTTGCTTCGATTTTGACTACTCAGAAGATGAACACGAAATTCTGATTTAACCAGATTATTGGCCTGGTTTTTTCTTCATTCTTGTAGTAGGAAGCTGAAATTTTTCCAGGTGGTTTCTAGGCCCCTATGGACTGTCCATGCAAAATTTCACGTCGATTGAACAAAATTTTTGACGACCACGACTACGCAGCCGATGGTCATAAATTCCGAAGGCTATAAATCAGCAAAAAAATATTTTTATACTTGAGGACAATAACTTTATGTATTATAGGCTTGTTCTACGAAAAATTTGTAGGTGTTTACTTTGACTACTCAGAAGATGAACACGAAATTCTGATTTAACCAGATTATTGGCCTGGTTTTTTCTTCATTCTTGTAGTAGGAAGCTGAAATTTTTCCAGGTGGTTTCTAGGCCCCTATGGACTGTCCATGCAAAATTTCACGTCGATTGAACAAAATTTTTGACGACCACGACTACGCAGCCGATGGTCATAAATTCCGAAGGCTATAAATCAGCAAAAAAATATTTTTATACTTGAGGACAATAACTTTATGTATTATAGGCTTGTTCTACGAAAAATGTGTAGGTGTTTACGCCCATAAGACATGTCGATTGGAAACTGTTTGCTTCGATTTTGACTACTCAGAAGATGAACACGAAATTCTGATTTAACCAGATTATTGGCCTGGTTTTTTCTTCATTCTTGTAGTAGGAAGCTGAAATTTTTCCAGGTGGTTTCTAGGCCCCTATGGACTGTCCATGCAAAATTTCACGTCGATTGAACAAAATTTTTGACGACCACGACTACGCAGCCGATGGTCATAAATTCCGAAGGCTATAAATCAGCAAAAAAATATTTTTATACTTGAGGACAATAACTTTATGTATTATAGGCTTGTTCTACGAAAAATTTGTAGGTGTTTACTTTGACTACTCAGAAGATGAACACGAAATTCTGATTTAACCAGATTATTGGCCTGGTTTTTTCTTCATTCTTGTAGTAGGAAGCTGAAATTTTTCCAGGTGGTTTCTAGGCCCCTATGGACTGTCCATGCAAAATTTCACGTCGATTGAACAAAATTTTTGACGACCACGACTACGCAGCCGATGGTCATAAATTCCGAAGGCTATAAATCAGCAAAAAAATATTTTTATACTTGAGGACAATAACTTTATGTATTATAGGCTTGTTCTACGAAAAATTTGTAGGTGTTTTACTTTGACTACTCAGAAGATGAACACGAAATTCTGATTTAACCAGATTATTGGCCTGGTTTTTTCTTCATTCTTGTAGTAGGAAGCTGAAATTTTTCCAGGTGGTTTCTAGGCCCCTATGGACTGTCCATGCAAAATTTCACGTCGATTGAACAAAATTTTTGACGACCACGACTACGCAGCCGATGGTCATAAATTCCGAAGGCTATAAATCAGCAAAAAAATATTTTTATACTTGAGGACAATAACTTTATGTATTATAGGCTTGTTCTACGAAAAATTTGTAGGTGTTTACGCCCATAAGACATGTCGATTGGAAACTGTTTGCTTCGATTTTGACTACTCAGAAGATGAACACGAAATTCTGATTTAACCAGATTATTGGCCTGGTTTTTTCTTCATTCTTGTAGTAGGAAGCTGAAATTTTTCCAGGTGGTTTCTAGGCCCCTATGGACTGTCCATGCAAAATTTCACGTCGATTGAACAAAATTTTTGACGACCACGACTACGCAGCCGATGGTCATAAATTCCGAAGGCTATAAATCAGCAAAAAAATATTTTTATACTTGAGGACAATAACTTTATGTATTATAGGCTTGTTCTACGAAAAATGTGTAGGTGTTTACGCCCATAAGACATGTCGATTGGAAACTGTTTGCTTCGATTTTGACTACTCAGAAGATGAACACGAAATTCTGATTTAACCAGATTATTGGCCTGGTTTTTTCTTCATTCTTGTAGTAGGAAGCTGAAATTTTTCCAGGTGGTTTCTAGGCCCCTATGGACTGTCCATGCAAAATTTCACGTCGATTGAACAAAATTTTTGACGACCACGACTACGCAGCCGATGGTCATAAATTCCGAAGGCTATAAATCAGCAAAAAAATATTTTTATACTTGAGGACAATAACTTTATGTATTATAGGCTTGTTCTACGAAAAATTTGTAGGTGTTTTTACTTTGACTACTCAGAAGATGAACACGAAATTCTGATTTAACCAGATTATTGGCCTGGTTTTTTCTTCATTCTTGTAGTAGGAAGCTGAAATTTTTCCAGGTGGTTTCTAGGCCCCTATGGACTGTCCATGCAAAATTTCACGTCGATTGAACAAAATTTTTGACGACCACGACTACGCAGCCGATGGTCATAAATTCCGAAGGCTATAAATCAGCAAAAAAATATTTTTATACTTGAGGACAATAACTTTATGTATTATAGGCTTGTTCTACGAAAAATGTGTAGGTGTTTACGCCCATAAGACATGTCGATTGGAAACTGTTTGCTTCGATTTTGACTACTCAGAAGATGAACACGAAATTCTGATTTAACCAGATTATTGGCCTGGTTTTTTCTTCATTCTTGTAGTAGGAAGCTGAAATTTTTCCAGGTGGTTTCTAGGCCCCTATGGACTGTCCATGCAAAATTTCACGTCGATTGAACAAAATTTTTGACGACCACGACTACGCAGCCGATGGTCATAAATTCCGAAGGCTATAAATCAGCAAAAAAATATTTTTATACTTGAGGACAATAACTTTATGTATTATAGGCTTGTTCTACGAAAAATTTGTAGGTGTTTACTTTGACTACTCAGAAGATGAACACGAAATTCTGATTTAACCAGATTATTGGCCTGGTTTTTTCTTCATTCTTGTAGTAGGAAGCTGAAATTTTTCCAGGTGGTTTCTAGGCCCCTATGGACTGTCCATGCAAAATTTCACGTCGATTGAACAAAATTTTTGACGACCACGACTACGCAGCCGATGGTCATAAATTCCGAAGGCTATAAATCAGCAAAAAAATATTTTTATACTTGAGGACAATAACTTTATGTATTATAGGCTTGTTCTACGAAAAATTGTAGGTGTTTACGCCCATAAGACATGTCGATTGGAAACTGTTTGCTTCGATTTTGACTACTCAGAAGATGAACACGAAATTCTGATTTAACCAGATTATTGGCCTGGTTTTTTCTTCATTCTTGTAGTAGGAAGCTGAAATTTTTCCAGGTGGTTTCTAGGCCCCTATGGACTGTCCATGCAAAATTTCACGTCGATTGAACAAAATTTTTGACGACCACGACTACGCAGCCGATGGTCATAAATTCCGAAGGCTATAAATCAGCAAAAAAATATTTTTATACTTGAGGACAATAACTTTATGTATTATAGGCTTGTTCTACGAAAAATTTGTAGGTGTTTACTTTGACTACTCAGAAGATGAACACGAAATTCTGATTTAACCAGATTATTGGCCTGGTTTTTTCTTCATTCTTGTAGTAGGAAGCTGAAATTTTTCCAGGTGGTTTCTAGGCCCCTATGGACTGTCCATGCAAAATTTCACGTCGATTGAACAAAATTTTTGACGACCACGACTACGCAGCCGATGGTCATAAATTCCGAAGGCTATAAATCAGCAAAAAAATATTTTTATACTTGAGGACAATAACTTTATGTATTATAGGCTTGTTCTACGAAAAATGTGTAGGTGTTTACGCCCATAAGACATGTCGATTGGAAACTGTTTGCTTCGATTTTGACTACTCAGAAGATGAACACGAAATTCTGATTTAACCAGATTATTGGCCTGGTTTTTTCTTCATTCTTGTAGTAGGAAGCTGAAATTTTTCCAGGTGGTTTCTAGGCCCCTATGGACTGTCCATGCAAAATTTCACGTCGATTGAACAAAATTTTTGACGACCACGACTACGCAGCCGATGGTCATAAATTCCGAAGGCTATAAATCAGCAAAAAAATATTTTTATACTTGAGGACAATAACTTTATGTATTATAGGCTTGTTCTACGAAAAATTGTAGGTGTTTACGCCCATAAGACATGTCGATTGGAAACTGTTTGCTTCGATTTTGACTACTCAGAAGATGAACACGAAATTCTGATTTAACCAGATTATTGGCCTGGTTTTTTCTTCATTCTTGTAGTAGGAAGCTGAAATTTTTCCAGGTGGTTTCTAGGCCCCTATGGACTGTCCATGCAAAATTTCACGTCGATTGAACAAAATTTTTGACGACCACGACTACGCAGCCGATGGTCATAAATTCCGAAGGCTATAAATCAGCAAAAAAATATTTTTATACTTGAGGACAATAACTTTATGTATTATAGGCTTGTTCTACGAAAAATTTGTAGGTGTTTACGCCCATAAGACATGTCGATTGGAAACTGTTTGCTTCGATTTTGACTACTCAGAAGATGAACACGAAATTCTGATTTAACCAGATTATTGGCCTGGTTTTTTCTTCATTCTTGTAGTAGGAAGCTGAAATTTTTCCAGGTGGTTTCTAGGCCCCTATGGACTGTCCATGCAAAATTTCACGTCGATTGAACAAAATTTTTGACGACCACGACTACGCAGCCGATGGTCATAAATTCCGAAGGCTATAAATCAGCAAAAAAATATTTTTATACTTGAGGACAATAACTTTATGTATTATAGGCTTGTTCTACGAAAAATTTGTAGGTGTTTACTTTGACTACTCAGAAGATGAACACGAAATTCTGATTTAACCAGATTATTGGCCTGGTTTTTTCTTCATTCTTGTAGTAGGAAGCTGAAATTTTTCCAGGTGGTTTCTAGGCCCCTATGGACTGTCCATGCAAAATTTCACGTCGATTGAACAAAATTTTTGACGACCACGACTACGCAGCCGATGGTCATAAATTCCGAAGGCTATAAATCAGCAAAAAAATATTTTTATACTTGAGGACAATAACTTTATGTATTATAGGCTTGTTCTACGAAAAATTTGTAGGTGTTTACGCCCATAAGACATGTCGATTGGAAACTGTTTGCTTCGATTTTGACTACTCAGAAGATGAACACGAAATTCTGATTTAACCAGATTATTGGCCTGGTTTTTTCTTCATTCTTGTAGTAGGAAGCTGAAATTTTTCCAGGTGGTTTCTAGGCCCCTATGGACTGTCCATGCAAAATTTCACGTCGATTGAACAAAATTTTTGACGACCACGACTACGCAGCCGATGGTCATAAATTCCGAAGGCTATAAATCAGCAAAAAAATATTTTTATACTTGAGGACAATAACTTTATGTATTATAGGCTTGTTCTACGAAAAATTTGTAGGTGTTTACGCCCATAAGACATGTCGATTGGAAACTGTTTGCTTCGATTTTGACTACTCAGAAGATGAACACGAAATTCTGATTTAACCAGATTATTGGCCTGGTTTTTTCTTCATTCTTGTAGTAGGAAGCTGAAATTTTTCCAGGTGGTTTCTAGGCCCCTATGGACTGTCCATGCAAAATTTCACGTCGATTGAACAAAATTTTTGACGACCACGACTACGCAGCCGATGGTCATAAATTCCGAAGGCTATAAATCAGCAAAAAAATATTTTTATACTTGAGGACAATAACTTTATGTATTATAGGCTTGTTCTACGAAAAATTTGTAGGTGTTTACTTTGACTACTCAGAAGATGAACACGAAATTCTGATTTAACCAGATTATTGGCCTGGTTTTTTCTTCATTCTTGTAGTAGGAAGCTGAAATTTTTCCAGGTGGTTTCTAGGCCCCTATGGACTGTCCATGCAAAATTTCACGTCGATTGAACAAAATTTTTGACGACCACGACTACGCAGCCGATGGTCATAAATTCCGAAGGCTATAAATCAGCAAAAAAATATTTTTATACTTGAGGACAATAACTTTATGTATTATAGGCTTGTTCTACGAAAAATTGTAGGTGTTTACGCCCATAAGACATGTCGATTGGAAACTGTTTGCTTCGATTTTGACTACTCAGAAGATGAACACGAAATTCTGATTTAACCAGATTATTGGCCTGGTTTTTTCTTCATTCTTGTAGTAGGAAGCTGAAATTTTTCCAGGTGGTTTCTAGGCCCCTATGGACTGTCCATGCAAAATTTCACGTCGATTGAACAAAATTTTTGACGACCACGACTACGCAGCCGATGGTCATAAATTCCGAAGGCTATAAATCAGCAAAAAAATATTTTTATACTTGAGGACAATAACTTTATGTATTATAGGCTTGTTCTACGAAAAATTTGTAGTGTTTGTTTATTTGACTACTCAGAAGATGAACACGAAATTCTGATTTAACCAGATTATTGGCCTGGTTTTTTCTTCATTCTTGTAGTAGGAAGCTGAAATTTTTCCAGGTGGTTTCTAGGCCCCTATGGACTGTCCATGCAAAATTTCACGTCGATTGAACAAAATTTTTGACGACCACGACTACGCAGCCGATGGTCATAAATTCCGAAGGCTATAAATCAGCAAAAAAATATTTTTATACTTGAGGACAATAACTTTATGTATTATAGGCTTGTTCTACGAAAAATTTGTAGGTGTTTACGCCCATAAGACATGTCGATTGGAAACTGTTTGCTTCGATTTTGACTACTCAGAAGATGAACACGAAATTCTGATTTAACCAGATTATTGGCCTGGTTTTTTCTTCATTCTTGTAGTAGGAAGCTGAAATTTTTCCAGGTGGTTTCTAGGCCCCTATGGACTGTCCATGCAAAATTTCACGTCGATTGAACAAAATTTTTGACGACCACGACTACGCAGCCGATGGTCATAAATTCCGAAGGCTATAAATCAGCAAAAAAATATTTTTATACTTGAGGACAATAACTTTATGTATTATAGGCTTGTTCTACGAAAAATTTGTAGGTGTTTACGCCCATAAGACATGTCGATTGGAAACTGTTTGCTTCGATTTTGACTACTCAGAAGATGAACACGAAATTCTGATTTAACCAGATTATTGGCCTGGTTTTTTCTTCATTCTTGTAGTAGGAAGCTGAAATTTTTCCAGGTGGTTTCTAGGCCCCTATGGACTGTCCATGCAAAATTTCACGTCGATTGAACAAAATTTTTGACGACCACGACTACGCAGCCGATGGTCATAAATTCCGAAGGCTATAAATCAGCAAAAAAATATTTTTATACTTGAGGACAATAACTTTATGTATTATAGGCTTGTTCTACGAAAAATTTGTAGGTGTTTACTTTGACTACTCAGAAGATGAACACGAAATTCTGATTTAACCAGATTATTGGCCTGGTTTTTTCTTCATTCTTGTAGTAGGAAGCTGAAATTTTTCCAGGTGGTTTCTAGGCCCCTATGGACTGTCCATGCAAAATTTCACGTCGATTGAACAAAATTTTTGACGACCACGACTACGCAGCCGATGGTCATAAATTCCGAAGGCTATAAATCAGCAAAAAAATATTTTTATACTTGAGGACAATAACTTTATGTATTATAGGCTTGTTCTACGAAAAATTTGTAGGTGTTTACGCCCATAAGACATGTCGATTGGAAACTGTTTGCTTCGATTTTGACTACTCAGAAGATGAACACGAAATTCTGATTTAACCAGATTATTGGCCTGGTTTTTTCTTCATTCTTGTAGTAGGAAGCTGAAATTTTTCCAGGTGGTTTCTAGGCCCCTATGGACTGTCCATGCAAAATTTCACGTCGATTGAACAAAATTTTTGACGACCACGACTACGCAGCCGATGGTCATAAATTCCGAAGGCTATAAATCAGCAAAAAAATATTTTTATACTTGAGGACAATAACTTTATGTATTATAGGCTTGTTCTACGAAAAATTTGTAGGTGTTTACGCCCATAAGACATGTCGATTGGAAACTGTTTGCTTCGATTTTGACTACTCAGAAGATGAACACGAAATTCTGATTTAACCAGATTATTGGCCTGGTTTTTTCTTCATTCTTGTAGTAGGAAGCTGAAATTTTTCCAGGTGGTTTCTAGGCCCCTATGGACTGTCCATGCAAAATTTCACGTCGATTGAACAAAATTTTTGACGACCACGACTACGCAGCCGATGGTCATAAATTCCGAAGGCTATAAATCAGCAAAAAAATATTTTTATACTTGAGGACAATAACTTTATGTATTATAGGCTTGTTCTACGAAAAATTGTAGGTGTTTACGCCCATAAGACATGTCGATTGGAAACTGTTTGCTTCGATTTTGACTACTCAGAAGATGAACACGAAATTCTGATTTAACCAGATTATTGGCCTGGTTTTTTCTTCATTCTTGTAGTAGGAAGCTGAAATTTTTCCAGGTGGTTTCTAGGCCCCTATGGACTGTCCATGCAAAATTTCACGTCGATTGAACAAAATTTTTGACGACCACGACTACGCAGCCGATGGTCATAAATTCCGAAGGCTATAAATCAGCAAAAAAATATTTTTATACTTGAGGACAATAACTTTATGTATTATAGGCTTGTTCTACGAAAAATTTGTAGGTGTTTACTTTGACTACTCAGAAGATGAACACGAAATTCTGATTTAACCAGATTATTGGCCTGGTTTTTTCTTCATTCTTGTAGTAGGAAGCTGAAATTTTTCCAGGTGGTTTCTAGGCCCCTATGGACTGTCCATGCAAAATTTCACGTCGATTGAACAAAATTTTTGACGACCACGACTACGCAGCCGATGGTCATAAATTCCGAAGGCTATAAATCAGCAAAAAAATATTTTTATACTTGAGGACAATAACTTTATGTATTATAGGCTTGTTCTACGAAAAATTTGTAGGTGTTTACGCCCATAAGACATGTCGATTGGAAACTGTTTGCTTCGATTTTGACTACTCAGAAGATGAACACGAAATTCTGATTTAACCAGATTATTGGCCTGGTTTTTTCTTCATTCTTGTAGTAGGAAGCTGAAATTTTTCCAGGTGGTTTCTAGGCCCCTATGGACTGTCCATGCAAAATTTCACGTCGATTGAACAAAATTTTTGACGACCACGACTACGCAGCCGATGGTCATAAATTCCGAAGGCTATAAATCAGCAAAAAAATATTTTTATACTTGAGGACAATAACTTTATGTATTATAGGCTTGTTCTACGAAAAATTGTAGGTGTTTACGCCCATAAGACATGTCGATTGGAAACTGTTTGCTTCGATTTTGACTACTCAGAAGATGAACACGAAATTCTGATTTAACCAGATTATTGGCCTGGTTTTTTCTTCATTCTTGTAGTAGGAAGCTGAAATTTTTCCAGGTGGTTTCTAGGCCCCTATGGACTGTCCATGCAAAATTTCACGTCGATTGAACAAAATTTTTGACGACCACGACTACGCAGCCGATGGTCATAAATTCCGAAGGCTATAAATCAGCAAAAAAATATTTTTATACTTGAGGACAATAACTTTATGTATTATAGGCTTGTTCTACGAAAAATTTGTAGGTGTTTACTTTGACTACTCAGAAGATGAACACGAAATTCTGATTTAACCAGATTATTGGCCTGGTTTTTTCTTCATTCTTGTAGTAGGAAGCTGAAATTTTTCCAGGTGGTTTCTAGGCCCCTATGGACTGTCCATGCAAAATTTCACGTCGATTGAACAAAATTTTTGACGACCACGACTACGCAGCCGATGGTCATAAATTCCGAAGGCTATAAATCAGCAAAAAAATATTTTTATACTTGAGGACAATAACTTTATGTATTATAGGCTTGTTCTACGAAAAATTTGTAGGTGTTTACGCCCATAAGACATGTCGATTGGAAACTGTTTGCTTCGATTTTGACTACTCAGAAGATGAACACGAAATTCTGATTTAACCAGATTATTGGCCTGGTTTTTTCTTCATTCTTGTAGTAGGAAGCTGAAATTTTTCCAGGTGGTTTCTAGGCCCCTATGGACTGTCCATGCAAAATTTCACGTCGATTGAACAAAATTTTTGACGACCACGACTACGCAGCCGATGGTCATAAATTCCGAAGGCTATAAATCAGCAAAAAAATATTTTTATACTTGAGGACAATAACTTTATGTATTATAGGCTTGTTCTACGAAAAATTTGTAGGTGTTTACTTTGACTACTCAGAAGATGAACACGAAATTCTGATTTAACCAGATTATTGGCCTGGTTTTTTCTTCATTCTTGTAGTAGGAAGCTGAAATTTTTCCAGGTGGTTTCTAGGCCCCTATGGACTGTCCATGCAAAATTTCACGTCGATTGAACAAAATTTTTGACGACCACGACTACGCAGCCGATGGTCATAAATTCCGAAGGCTATAAATCAGCAAAAAAATATTTTTATACTTGAGGACAATAACTTTATGTATTATAGGCTTGTTCTACGAAAAATTTGTAGGTGTTTACGCCCATAAGACATGTCGATTGGAAACTGTTTGCTTCGATTTTGACTACTCAGAAGATGAACACGAAATTCTGATTTAACCAGATTATTGGCCTGGTTTTTTCTTCATTCTTGTAGTAGGAAGCTGAAATTTTTCCAGGTGGTTTCTAGGCCCCTATGGACTGTCCATGCAAAATTTCACGTCGATTGAACAAAATTTTTGACGACCACGACTACGCAGCCGATGGTCATAAATTCCGAAGGCTATAAATCAGCAAAAAAATATTTTTATACTTGAGGACAATAACTTTATGTATTATAGGCTTGTTCTACGAAAAATTTGTAGGTGTTTACTTTGACTACTCAGAAGATGAACACGAAATTCTGATTTAACCAGATTATTGGCCTGGTTTTTTCTTCATTCTTGTAGTAGGAAGCTGAAATTTTTCCAGGTGGTTTCTAGGCCCCTATGGACTGTCCATGCAAAATTTCACGTCGATTGAACAAAATTTTTGACGACCACGACTACGCAGCCGATGGTCATAAATTCCGAAGGCTATAAATCAGCAAAAAAATATTTTTATACTTGAGGACAATAACTTTATGTATTATAGGCTTGTTCTACGAAAAATTTGTAGGTGTTTACGCCCATAAGACATGTCGATTGGAAACTGTTTGCTTCGATTTTGACTACTCAGAAGATGAACACGAAATTCTGATTTAACCAGATTATTGGCCTGGTTTTTTCTTCATTCTTGTAGTAGGAAGCTGAAATTTTTCCAGGTGGTTTCTAGGCCCCTATGGACTGTCCATGCAAAATTTCACGTCGATTGAACAAAATTTTTGACGACCACGACTACGCAGCCGATGGTCATAAATTCCGAAGGCTATAAATCAGCAAAAAAATATTTTTATACTTGAGGACAATAACTTTATGTATTATAGGCTTGTTCTACGAAAAATTTGTAGGTGTTTACGCCCATAAGACATGTCGATTGGAAACTGTTTGCTTCGATTTTGACTACTCAGAAGATGAACACGAAATTCTGATTTAACCAGATTATTGGCCTGGTTTTTTCTTCATTCTTGTAGTAGGAAGCTGAAATTTTTCCAGGTGGTTTCTAGGCCCCTATGGACTGTCCATGCAAAATTTCACGTCGATTGAACAAAATTTTTGACGACCACGACTACGCAGCCGATGGTCATAAATTCCGAAGGCTATAAATCAGCAAAAAAATATTTTTATACTTGAGGACAATAACTTTATGTATTATAGGCTTGTTCTACGAAAAATGTGTAGGTGTTTACGCCCATAAGACATGTCGATTGGAAACTGTTTGCTTCGATTTTGACTACTCAGAAGATGAACACGAAATTCTGATTTAACCAGATTATTGGCCTGGTTTTTTCTTCATTCTTGTAGTAGGAAGCTGAAATTTTTCCAGGTGGTTTCTAGGCCCCTATGGACTGTCCATGCAAAATTTCACGTCGATTGAACAAAATTTTTGACGACCACGACTACGCAGCCGATGGTCATAAATTCCGAAGGCTATAAATCAGCAAAAAAATATTTTTATACTTGAGGACAATAACTTTATGTATTATAGGCTTGTTCTACGAAAAATTTGTAGGTGTTTACTTTGACTACTCAGAAGATGAACACGAAATTCTGATTTAACCAGATTATTGGCCTGGTTTTTTCTTCATTCTTGTAGTAGGAAGCTGAAATTTTTCCAGGTGGTTTCTAGGCCCCTATGGACTGTCCATGCAAAATTTCACGTCGATTGAACAAAATTTTTGACGACCACGACTACGCAGCCGATGGTCATAAATTCCGAAGGCTATAAATCAGCAAAAAAATATTTTTATACTTGAGGACAATAACTTTATGTATTATAGGCTTGTTCTACGAAAAATGTGTAGGTGTTTACGCCCATAAGACATGTCGATTGGAAACTGTTTGCTTCGATTTTGACTACTCAGAAGATGAACACGAAATTCTGATTTAACCAGATTATTGGCCTGGTTTTTTCTTCATTCTTGTAGTAGGAAGCTGAAATTTTTCCAGGTGGTTTCTAGGCCCCTATGGACTGTCCATGCAAAATTTCACGTCGATTGAACAAAATTTTTGACGACCACGACTACGCAGCCGATGGTCATAAATTCCGAAGGCTATAAATCAGCAAAAAAATATTTTTATACTTGAGGACAATAACTTTATGTATTATAGGCTTGTTCTACGAAAAATTTGTAGGTGTTTACTTTGACTACTCAGAAGATGAACACGAAATTCTGATTTAACCAGATTATTGGCCTGGTTTTTTCTTCATTCTTGTAGTAGGAAGCTGAAATTTTTCCAGGTGGTTTCTAGGCCCCTATGGACTGTCCATGCAAAATTTCACGTCGATTGAACAAAATTTTTGACGACCACGACTACGCAGCCGATGGTCATAAATTCCGAAGGCTATAAATCAGCAAAAAAATATTTTTATACTTGAGGACAATAACTTTATGTATTATAGGCTTGTTCTACGAAAAATTTGTAGGTGTTTACGCCCATAAGACATGTCGATTGGAAACTGTTTGCTTCGATTTTGACTACTCAGAAGATGAACACGAAATTCTGATTTAACCAGATTATTGGCCTGGTTTTTTCTTCATTCTTGTAGTAGGAAGCTGAAATTTTTCCAGGTGGTTTCTAGGCCCCTATGGACTGTCCATGCAAAATTTCACGTCGATTGAACAAAATTTTTGACGACCACGACTACGCAGCCGATGGTCATAAATTCCGAAGGCTATAAATCAGCAAAAAAATATTTTTATACTTGAGGACAATAACTTTATGTATTATAGGCTTGTTCTACGAAAAATTGTAGGTGTTTACGCCCATAAGACATGTCGATTGGAAACTGTTTGCTTCGATTTTGACTACTCAGAAGATGAACACGAAATTCTGATTTAACCAGATTATTGGCCTGGTTTTTTCTTCATTCTTGTAGTAGGAAGCTGAAATTTTTCCAGGTGGTTTCTAGGCCCCTATGGACTGTCCATGCAAAATTTCACGTCGATTGAACAAAATTTTTGACGACCACGACTACGCAGCCGATGGTCATAAATTCCGAAGGCTATAAATCAGCAAAAAAATATTTTTATACTTGAGGACAATAACTTTATGTATTATAGGCTTGTTCTACGAAAAATTTGTAGGTGTTTACTTTGACTACTCAGAAGATGAACACGAAATTCTGATTTAACCAGATTATTGGCCTGGTTTTTTCTTCATTCTTGTAGTAGGAAGCTGAAATTTTTCCAGGTGGTTTCTAGGCCCCTATGGACTGTCCATGCAAAATTTCACGTCGATTGAACAAAATTTTTGACGACCACGACTACGCAGCCGATGGTCATAAATTCCGAAGGCTATAAATCAGCAAAAAAATATTTTTATACTTGAGGACAATAACTTTATGTATTATAGGCTTGTTCTACGAAAAATGTGTAGGTGTTTACGCCCATAAGACATGTCGATTGGAAACTGTTTGCTTCGATTTTGACTACTCAGAAGATGAACACGAAATTCTGATTTAACCAGATTATTGGCCTGGTTTTTTCTTCATTCTTGTAGTAGGAAGCTGAAATTTTTCCAGGTGGTTTCTAGGCCCCTATGGACTGTCCATGCAAAATTTCACGTCGATTGAACAAAATTTTTGACGACCACGACTACGCAGCCGATGGTCATAAATTCCGAAGGCTATAAATCAGCAAAAAAATATTTTTATACTTGAGGACAATAACTTTATGTATTATAGGCTTGTTCTACGAAAAATTTGTAGGTGTTTACTTTGACTACTCAGAAGATGAACACGAAATTCTGATTTAACCAGATTATTGGCCTGGTTTTTTCTTCATTCTTGTAGTAGGAAGCTGAAATTTTTCCAGGTGGTTTCTAGGCCCCTATGGACTGTCCATGCAAAATTTCACGTCGATTGAACAAAATTTTTGACGACCACGACTACGCAGCCGATGGTCATAAATTCCGAAGGCTATAAATCAGCAAAAAAATATTTTTATACTTGAGGACAATAACTTTATGTATTATAGGCTTGTTCTACGAAAAATTTGTAGGTGTTTACGCCCATAAGACATGTCGATTGGAAACTGTTTGCTTCGATTTTGACTACTCAGAAGATGAACACGAAATTCTGATTTAACCAGATTATTGGCCTGGTTTTTTCTTCATTCTTGTAGTAGGAAGCTGAAATTTTTCCAGGTGGTTTCTAGGCCCCTATGGACTGTCCATGCAAAATTTCACGTCGATTGAACAAAATTTTTGACGACCACGACTACGCAGCCGATGGTCATAAATTCCGAAGGCTATAAATCAGCAAAAAAATATTTTTATACTTGAGGACAATAACTTTATGTATTATAGGCTTGTTCTACGAAAAATTTGTAGGTGTTTACTTTGACTACTCAGAAGATGAACACGAAATTCTGATTTAACCAGATTATTGGCCTGGTTTTTTCTTCATTCTTGTAGTAGGAAGCTGAAATTTTTCCAGGTGGTTTCTAGGCCCCTATGGACTGTCCATGCAAAATTTCACGTCGATTGAACAAAATTTTTGACGACCACGACTACGCAGCCGATGGTCATAAATTCCGAAGGCTATAAATCAGCAAAAAAATATTTTTATACTTGAGGACAATAACTTTATGTATTATAGGCTTGTTCTACGAAAAATTTGTAGGTGTTTACTTTGACTACTCAGAAGATGAACACGAAATTCTGATTTAACCAGATTATTGGCCTGGTTTTTTCTTCATTCTTGTAGTAGGAAGCTGAAATTTTTCCAGGTGGTTTCTAGGCCCCTATGGACTGTCCATGCAAAATTTCACGTCGATTGAACAAAATTTTTGACGACCACGACTACGCAGCCGATGGTCATAAATTCCGAAGGCTATAAATCAGCAAAAAAATATTTTTATACTTGAGGACAATAACTTTATGTATTATAGGCTTGTTCTACGAAAAATGTGTAGGTGTTTACGCCCATAAGACATGTCGATTGGAAACTGTTTGCTTCGATTTTGACTACTCAGAAGATGAACACGAAATTCTGATTTAACCAGATTATTGGCCTGGTTTTTTCTTCATTCTTGTAGTAGGAAGCTGAAATTTTTCCAGGTGGTTTCTAGGCCCCTATGGACTGTCCATGCAAAATTTCACGTCGATTGAACAAAATTTTTGACGACCACGACTACGCAGCCGATGGTCATAAATTCCGAAGGCTATAAATCAGCAAAAAAATATTTTTATACTTGAGGACAATAACTTTATGTATTATAGGCTTGTTCTACTACGAAAAATTTGTAGGTGTTTACTTTGACTACTCAGAAGATGAACACGAAATTCTGATTTAACCAGATTATTGGCCTGGTTTTTTCTTCATTCTTGTAGTAGGAAGCTGAAATTTTTCCAGGTGGTTTCTAGGCCCCTATGGACTGTCCATGCAAAATTTCACGTCGATTGAACAAAATTTTTGACGACCACGACTACGCAGCCGATGGTCATAAATTCCGAAGGCTATAAATCAGCAAAAAAATATTTTTATACTTGAGGACAATAACTTTATGTATTATAGGCTTGTTCTACGAAAAATTTGTAGGTGTTTACGCCCATAAGACATGTCGATTGGAAACTGTTTGCTTCGATTTTGACTACTCAGAAGATGAACACGAAATTCTGATTTAACCAGATTATTGGCCTGGTTTTTTCTTCATTCTTGTAGTAGGAAGCTGAAATTTTTCCAGGTGGTTTCTAGGCCCCTATGGACTGTCCATGCAAAATTTCACGTCGATTGAACAAAATTTTTGACGACCACGACTACGCAGCCGATGGTCATAAATTCCGAAGGCTATAAATCAGCAAAAAAATATTTTTATACTTGAGGACAATAACTTTATGTATTATAGGCTTGTTCTACGAAAAATTTGTAGGTGTTTACTTTGACTACTCAGAAGATGAACACGAAATTCTGATTTAACCAGATTATTGGCCTGGTTTTTTCTTCATTCTTGTAGTAGGAAGCTGAAATTTTTCCAGGTGGTTTCTAGGCCCCTATGGACTGTCCATGCAAAATTTCACGTCGATTGAACAAAATTTTTGACGACCACGACTACGCAGCCGATGGTCATAAATTCCGAAGGCTATAAATCAGCAAAAAAATATTTTTATACTTGAGGACAATAACTTTATGTATTATAGGCTTGTTCTACGAAAAATTTGTAGGTGTTTACGCCCATAAGACATGTCGATTGGAAACTGTTTGCTTCGATTTTGACTACTCAGAAGATGAACACGAAATTCTGATTTAACCAGATTATTGGCCTGGTTTTTTCTTCATTCTTGTAGTAGGAAGCTGAAATTTTTCCAGGTGGTTTCTAGGCCCCTATGGACTGTCCATGCAAAATTTCACGTCGATTGAACAAAATTTTTGACGACCACGACTACGCAGCCGATGGTCATAAATTCCGAAGGCTATAAATCAGCAAAAAAATATTTTTATACTTGAGGACAATAACTTTATGTATTATAGGCTTGTTCTACGAAAAATTTGTAGGTGTTTACGCCCATAAGACATGTCGATTGGAAACTGTTTGCTTCGATTTTGACTACTCAGAAGATGAACACGAAATTCTGATTTAACCAGATTATTGGCCTGGTTTTTTCTTCATTCTTGTAGTAGGAAGCTGAAATTTTTCCAGGTGGTTTCTAGGCCCCTATGGACTGTCCATGCAAAATTTCACGTCGATTGAACAAAATTTTTGACGACCACGACTACGCAGCCGATGGTCATAAATTCCGAAGGCTATAAATCAGCAAAAAAATATTTTTATACTTGAGGACAATAACTTTATGTATTATAGGCTTGTTCTACGAAAAATTTGTAGGTGTTTACGCCCATAAGACATGTCGATTGGAAACTGTTTGCTTCGATTTTGACTACTCAGAAGATGAACACGAAATTCTGATTTAACCAGATTATTGGCCTGGTTTTTTCTTCATTCTTGTAGTAGGAAGCTGAAATTTTTCCAGGTGGTTTCTAGGCCCCTATGGACTGTCCATGCAAAATTTCACGTCGATTGAACAAAATTTTTGACGACCACGACTACGCAGCCGATGGTCATAAATTCCGAAGGCTATAAATCAGCAAAAAAATATTTTTATACTTGAGGACAATAACTTTATGTATTATAGGCTTGTTCTACGAAAAATTTGTAGGTGTTTACTTTGACTACTCAGAAGATGAACACGAAATTCTGATTTAACCAGATTATTGGCCTGGTTTTTTCTTCATTCTTGTAGTAGGAAGCTGAAATTTTTCCAGGTGGTTTCTAGGCCCCTATGGACTGTCCATGCAAAATTTCACGTCGATTGAACAAAATTTTTGACGACCACGACTACGCAGCCGATGGTCATAAATTCCGAAGGCTATAAATCAGCAAAAAAATATTTTTATACTTGAGGACAATAACTTTATGTATTATAGGCTTGTTCTACGAAAAATTTGTAGGTGTTTACTTTGACTACTCAGAAGATGAACACGAAATTCTGATTTAACCAGATTATTGGCCTGGTTTTTTCTTCATTCTTGTAGTAGGAAGCTGAAATTTTTCCAGGTGGTTTCTAGGCCCCTATGGACTGTCCATGCAAAATTTCACGTCGATTGAACAAAATTTTTGACGACCACGACTACGCAGCCGATGGTCATAAATTCCGAAGGCTATAAATCAGCAAAAAAATATTTTTATACTTGAGGACAATAACTTTATGTATTATAGGCTTGTTCTACGAAAAATTTGTAGGTGTTTACGCCCATAAGACATGTCGATTGGAAACTGTTTGCTTCGATTTTGACTACTCAGAAGATGAACACGAAATTCTGATTTAACCAGATTATTGGCCTGGTTTTTTCTTCATTCTTGTAGTAGGAAGCTGAAATTTTTCCAGGTGGTTTCTAGGCCCCTATGGACTGTCCATGCAAAATTTCACGTCGATTGAACAAAATTTTTGACGACCACGACTACGCAGCCGATGGTCATAAATTCCGAAGGCTATAAATCAGCAAAAAAATATTTTTATACTTGAGGACAATAACTTTATGTATTATAGGCTTGTTCTACGAAAAATTTGTAGGTGTTTACGCCCATAAGACATGTCGATTGGAAACTGTTTGCTTCGATTTTGACTACTCAGAAGATGAACACGAAATTCTGATTTAACCAGATTATTGGCCTGGTTTTTTCTTCATTCTTGTAGTAGGAAGCTGAAATTTTTCCAGGTGGTTTCTAGGCCCCTATGGACTGTCCATGCAAAATTTCACGTCGATTGAACAAAATTTTTGACGACCACGACTACGCAGCCGATGGTCATAAATTCCGAAGGCTATAAATCAGCAAAAAAATATTTTTATACTTGAGGACAATAACTTTATGTATTATAGGCTTGTTCTACGAAAAATTTGTAGGTGTTTACTTTGACTACTCAGAAGATGAACACGAAATTCTGATTTAACCAGATTATTGGCCTGGTTTTTTCTTCATTCTTGTAGTAGGAAGCTGAAATTTTTCCAGGTGGTTTCTAGGCCCCTATGGACTGTCCATGCAAAATTTCACGTCGATTGAACAAAATTTTTGACGACCACGACTACGCAGCCGATGGTCATAAATTCCGAAGGCTATAAATCAGCAAAAAAATATTTTTATACTTGAGGACAATAACTTTATGTATTATAGGCTTGTTCTACGAAAAATTTGTAGGTGTTTACTTTGACTACTCAGAAGATGAACACGAAATTCTGATTTAACCAGATTATTGGCCTGGTTTTTTCTTCATTCTTGTAGTAGGAAGCTGAAATTTTTCCAGGTGGTTTCTAGGCCCCTATGGACTGTCCATGCAAAATTTCACGTCGATTGAACAAAATTTTTGACGACCACGACTACGCAGCCGATGGTCATAAATTCCGAAGGCTATAAATCAGCAAAAAAATATTTTTATACTTGAGGACAATAACTTTATGTATTATAGGCTTGTTCTACGAAAAATTTGTAGGTGTTTACGCCCATAAGACATGTCGATTGGAAACTGTTTGCTTCGATTTTGACTACTCAGAAGATGAACACGAAATTCTGATTTAACCAGATTATTGGCCTGGTTTTTTCTTCATTCTTGTAGTAGGAAGCTGAAATTTTTCCAGGTGGTTTCTAGGCCCCTATGGACTGTCCATGCAAAATTTCACGTCGATTGAACAAAATTTTTGACGACCACGACTACGCAGCCGATGGTCATAAATTCCGAAGGCTATAAATCAGCAAAAAAATATTTTTATACTTGAGGACAATAACTTTATGTATTATAGGCTTGTTCTACGAAAAATTTGTAGGTGTTTACGCCCATAAGACATGTCGATTGGAAACTGTTTGCTTCGATTTTGACTACTCAGAAGATGAACACGAAATTCTGATTTAACCAGATTATTGGCCTGGTTTTTTCTTCATTCTTGTAGTAGGAAGCTGAAATTTTTCCAGGTGGTTTCTAGGCCCCTATGGACTGTCCATGCAAAATTTCACGTCGATTGAACAAAATTTTTGACGACCACGACTACGCAGCCGATGGTCATAAATTCCGAAGGCTATAAATCAGCAAAAAAATATTTTTATACTTGAGGACAATAACTTTATGTATTATAGGCTTGTTCTACGAAAAATTTGTAGGTGTTTACGCCCATAAGACATGTCGATTGGAAACTGTTTGCTTCGATTTTGACTACTCAGAAGATGAACACGAAATTCTGATTTAACCAGATTATTGGCCTGGTTTTTTCTTCATTCTTGTAGTAGGAAGCTGAAATTTTTCCAGGTGGTTTCTAGGCCCCTATGGACTGTCCATGCAAAATTTCACGTCGATTGAACAAAATTTTTGACGACCACGACTACGCAGCCGATGGTCATAAATTCCGAAGGCTATAAATCAGCAAAAAAATATTTTTATACTTGAGGACAATAACTTTATGTATTATAGGCTTGTTCTACGAAAAATTGTAGGTGTTTACGCCCATAAGACATGTCGATTGGAAACTGTTTGCTTCGATTTTGACTACTCAGAAGATGAACACGAAATTCTGATTTAACCAGATTATTGGCCTGGTTTTTTCTTCATTCTTGTAGTAGGAAGCTGAAATTTTTCCAGGTGGTTTCTAGGCCCCTATGGACTGTCCATGCAAAATTTCACGTCGATTGAACAAAATTTTTGACGACCACGACTACGCAGCCGATGGTCATAAATTCCGAAGGCTATAAATCAGCAAAAAAATATTTTTATACTTGAGGACAATAACTTTATGTATTATAGGCTTGTTCTACGAAAAATTTGTAGGTGTTTACTTTGACTACTCAGAAGATGAACACGAAATTCTGATTTAACCAGATTATTGGCCTGGTTTTTTCTTCATTCTTGTAGTAGGAAGCTGAAATTTTTCCAGGTGGTTTCTAGGCCCCTATGGACTGTCCATGCAAAATTTCACGTCGATTGAACAAAATTTTTGACGACCACGACTACGCAGCCGATGGTCATAAATTCCGAAGGCTATAAATCAGCAAAAAAATATTTTTATACTTGAGGACAATAACTTTATGTATTATAGGCTTGTTCTACGAAAAATTTGTAGGTGTTTACGCCCATAAGACATGTCGATTGGAAACTGTTTGCTTCGATTTTGACTACTCAGAAGATGAACACGAAATTCTGATTTAACCAGATTATTGGCCTGGTTTTTTCTTCATTCTTGTAGTAGGAAGCTGAAATTTTTCCAGGTGGTTTCTAGGCCCCTATGGACTGTCCATGCAAAATTTCACGTCGATTGAACAAAATTTTTGACGACCACGACTACGCAGCCGATGGTCATAAATTCCGAAGGCTATAAATCAGCAAAAAAATATTTTTATACTTGAGGACAATAACTTTATGTATTATAGGCTTGTTCTACGAAAAATTTGTAGGTGTTTACGCCCATAAGACATGTCGATTGGAAACTGTTTGCTTCGATTTTGACTACTCAGAAGATGAACACGAAATTCTGATTTAACCAGATTATTGGCCTGGTTTTTTCTTCATTCTTGTAGTAGGAAGCTGAAATTTTTCCAGGTGGTTTCTAGGCCCCTATGGACTGTCCATGCAAAATTTCACGTCGATTGAACAAAATTTTTGACGACCACGACTACGCAGCCGATGGTCATAAATTCCGAAGGCTATAAATCAGCAAAAAAATATTTTTATACTTGAGGACAATAACTTTATGTATTATAGGCTTGTTCTACGAAAAATTTGTAGGTGTTTACGCCCATAAGACATGTCGATTGGAAACTGTTTGCTTCGATTTTGACTACTCAGAAGATGAACACGAAATTCTGATTTAACCAGATTATTGGCCTGGTTTTTTCTTCATTCTTGTAGTAGGAAGCTGAAATTTTTCCAGGTGGTTTCTAGGCCCCTATGGACTGTCCATGCAAAATTTCACGTCGATTGAACAAAATTTTTGACGACCACGACTACGCAGCCGATGGTCATAAATTCCGAAGGCTATAAATCAGCAAAAAAATATTTTTATACTTGAGGACAATAACTTTATGTATTATAGGCTTGTTCTACGAAAAATTTGTAGGTGTTTACGCCCATAAGACATGTCGATTGGAAACTGTTTGCTTCGATTTTGACTACTCAGAAGATGAACACGAAATTCTGATTTAACCAGATTATTGGCCTGGTTTTTTCTTCATTCTTGTAGTAGGAAGCTGAAATTTTTCCAGGTGGTTTCTAGGCCCCTATGGACTGTCCATGCAAAATTTCACGTCGATTGAACAAAATTTTTGACGACCACGACTACGCAGCCGATGGTCATAAATTCCGAAGGCTATAAATCAGCAAAAAAATATTTTTATACTTGAGGACAATAACTTTATGTATTATAGGCTTGTTCTACGAAAAATTTGTAGGTGTTTACTTTGACTACTCAGAAGATGAACACGAAATTCTGATTTAACCAGATTATTGGCCTGGTTTTTTCTTCATTCTTGTAGTAGGAAGCTGAAATTTTTCCAGGTGGTTTCTAGGCCCCTATGGACTGTCCATGCAAAATTTCACGTCGATTGAACAAAATTTTTGACGACCACGACTACGCAGCCGATGGTCATAAATTCCGAAGGCTATAAATCAGCAAAAAAATATTTTTATACTTGAGGACAATAACTTTATGTATTATAGGCTTGTTCTACGAAAAATTTGTAGGTGTTTACGCCCATAAGACATGTCGATTGGAAACTGTTTGCTTCGATTTTGACTACTCAGAAGATGAACACGAAATTCTGATTTAACCAGATTATTGGCCTGGTTTTTTCTTCATTCTTGTAGTAGGAAGCTGAAATTTTTCCAGGTGGTTTCTAGGCCCCTATGGACTGTCCATGCAAAATTTCACGTCGATTGAACAAAATTTTTGACGACCACGACTACGCAGCCGATGGTCATAAATTCCGAAGGCTATAAATCAGCAAAAAAATATTTTTATACTTGAGGACAATAACTTTATGTATTATAGGCTTGTTCTACGAAAAATTTGTAGGTGTTTACGCCCATAAGACATGTCGATTGGAAACTGTTTGCTTCGATTTTGACTACTCAGAAGATGAACACGAAATTCTGATTTAACCAGATTATTGGCCTGGTTTTTTCTTCATTCTTGTAGTAGGAAGCTGAAATTTTTCCAGGTGGTTTCTAGGCCCCTATGGACTGTCCATGCAAAATTTCACGTCGATTGAACAAAATTTTTGACGACCACGACTACGCAGCCGATGGTCATAAATTCCGAAGGCTATAAATCAGCAAAAAAATATTTTTATACTTGAGGACAATAACTTTATGTATTATAGGCTTGTTCTACGAAAAATTTGTAGGTGTTTACGCCCATAAGACATGTCGATTGGAAACTGTTTGCTTCGATTTTGACTACTCAGAAGATGAACACGAAATTCTGATTTAACCAGATTATTGGCCTGGTTTTTTCTTCATTCTTGTAGTAGGAAGCTGAAATTTTTCCAGGTGGTTTCTAGGCCCCTATGGACTGTCCATGCAAAATTTCACGTCGATTGAACAAAATTTTTGACGACCACGACTACGCAGCCGATGGTCATAAATTCCGAAGGCTATAAATCAGCAAAAAAATATTTTTATACTTGAGGACAATAACTTTATGTATTATAGGCTTGTTCTACGAAAAATTTGTAGGTGTTTACGCCCATAAGACATGTCGATTGGAAACTGTTTGCTTCGATTTTGACTACTCAGAAGATGAACACGAAATTCTGATTTAACCAGATTATTGGCCTGGTTTTTTCTTCATTCTTGTAGTAGGAAGCTGAAATTTTTCCAGGTGGTTTCTAGGCCCCTATGGACTGTCCATGCAAAATTTCACGTCGATTGAACAAAATTTTTGACGACCACGACTACGCAGCCGATGGTCATAAATTCCGAAGGCTATAAATCAGCAAAAAAATATTTTTATACTTGAGGACAATAACTTTATGTATTATAGGCTTGTTCTACGAAAAATTTGTAGGTGTTTACGCCCATAAGACATGTCGATTGGAAACTGTTTGCTTCGATTTTGACTACTCAGAAGATGAACACGAAATTCTGATTTAACCAGATTATTGGCCTGGTTTTTTCTTCATTCTTGTAGTAGGAAGCTGAAATTTTTCCAGGTGGTTTCTAGGCCCCTATGGACTGTCCATGCAAAATTTCACGTCGATTGAACAAAATTTTTGACGACCACGACTACGCAGCCGATGGTCATAAATTCCGAAGGCTATAAATCAGCAAAAAAATATTTTTATACTTGAGGACAATAACTTTATGTATTATAGGCTTGTTCTACGAAAAATTTGTAGGTGTTTACGCCCATAAGACATGTCGATTGGAAACTGTTTGCTTCGATTTTGACTACTCAGAAGATGAACACGAAATTCTGATTTAACCAGATTATTGGCCTGGTTTTTTCTTCATTCTTGTAGTAGGAAGCTGAAATTTTTCCAGGTGGTTTCTAGGCCCCTATGGACTGTCCATGCAAAATTTCACGTCGATTGAACAAAATTTTTGACGACCACGACTACGCAGCCGATGGTCATAAATTCCGAAGGCTATAAATCAGCAAAAAAATATTTTTATACTTGAGGACAATAACTTTATGTATTATAGGCTTGTTCTACGAAAAATTTGTAGGTGTTTACTTTGACTACTCAGAAGATGAACACGAAATTCTGATTTAACCAGATTATTGGCCTGGTTTTTTCTTCATTCTTGTAGTAGGAAGCTGAAATTTTTCCAGGTGGTTTCTAGGCCCCTATGGACTGTCCATGCAAAATTTCACGTCGATTGAACAAAATTTTTGACGACCACGACTACGCAGCCGATGGTCATAAATTCCGAAGGCTATAAATCAGCAAAAAAATATTTTTATACTTGAGGACAATAACTTTATGTATTATAGGCTTGTTCTACGAAAAATTTGTAGGTGTTTACGCCCATAAGACATGTCGATTGGAAACTGTTTGCTTCGATTTTGACTACTCAGAAGATGAACACGAAATTCTGATTTAACCAGATTATTGGCCTGGTTTTTTCTTCATTCTTGTAGTAGGAAGCTGAAATTTTTCCAGGTGGTTTCTAGGCCCCTATGGACTGTCCATGCAAAATTTCACGTCGATTGAACAAAATTTTTGACGACCACGACTACGCAGCCGATGGTCATAAATTCCGAAGGCTATAAATCAGCAAAAAAATATTTTTATACTTGAGGACAATAACTTTATGTATTATAGGCTTGTTCTACGAAAAATTTGTAGGTGTTTACGCCCATAAGACATGTCGATTGGAAACTGTTTGCTTCGATTTTGACTACTCAGAAGATGAACACGAAATTCTGATTTAACCAGATTATTGGCCTGGTTTTTTCTTCATTCTTGTAGTAGGAAGCTGAAATTTTTCCAGGTGGTTTCTAGGCCCCTATGGACTGTCCATGCAAAATTTCACGTCGATTGAACAAAATTTTTGACGACCACGACTACGCAGCCGATGGTCATAAATTCCGAAGGCTATAAATCAGCAAAAAAATATTTTTATACTTGAGGACAATAACTTTATGTATTATAGGCTTGTTCTACGAAAAATTTGTAGGTGTTTACTTTGACTACTCAGAAGATGAACACGAAATTCTGATTTAACCAGATTATTGGCCTGGTTTTTTCTTCATTCTTGTAGTAGGAAGCTGAAATTTTTCCAGGTGGTTTCTAGGCCCCTATGGACTGTCCATGCAAAATTTCACGTCGATTGAACAAAATTTTTGACGACCACGACTACGCAGCCGATGGTCATAAATTCCGAAGGCTATAAATCAGCAAAAAAATATTTTTATACTTGAGGACAATAACTTTATGTATTATAGGCTTGTTCTACGAAAAATTTGTAGGTGTTTACTTTGACTACTCAGAAGATGAACACGAAATTCTGATTTAACCAGATTATTGGCCTGGTTTTTTCTTCATTCTTGTAGTAGGAAGCTGAAATTTTTCCAGGTGGTTTCTAGGCCCCTATGGACTGTCCATGCAAAATTTCACGTCGATTGAACAAAATTTTTGACGACCACGACTACGCAGCCGATGGTCATAAATTCCGAAGGCTATAAATCAGCAAAAAATATTTTTATACTTGAGGACAATAACTTTATGTATTATAGGCTTGTTCTACGAAAAAATAGGTGTTTGGTGTTTACTTTGACTACTCAGAAGATGAACACGAAATTCTGATTTAACCAGATTATTGGCCTGGTTTTTTCTTCATTCTTGTAGTAGGAAGCTGAAATTTTTCCAGGTGGTTTCTAGGCCCCTATGGACTGTCCATGCAAAATTTCACGTCGATTGAACAAAATTTTTGACGACCACGACTACGCAGCCGATGGTCATAAATTCCGAAGGCTATAAATCAGCAAAAAAATATTTTTATACTTGAGGACAATAACTTTATGTATTATAGGCTTGTTCTACGAAAAATTGTAGGTGTTTACGCCCATAAGACATGTCGATTGGAAACTGTTTGCTTCGATTTTGACTACTCAGAAGATGAACACGAAATTCTGATTTAACCAGATTATTGGCCTGGTTTTTTCTTCATTCTTGTAGTAGGAAGCTGAAATTTTTCCAGGTGGTTTCTAGGCCCCTATGGACTGTCCATGCAAAATTTCACGTCGATTGAACAAAATTTTTGACGACCACGACTACGCAGCCGATGGTCATAAATTCCGAAGGCTATAAATCAGCAAAAAAATATTTTTATACTTGAGGACAATAACTTTATGTATTATAGGCTTGTTCTACGAAAAATTTGTAGGTGTTTTACTTTGACTACTCAGAAGATGAACACGAAATTCTGATTTAACCAGATTATTGGCCTGGTTTTTTCTTCATTCTTGTAGTAGGAAGCTGAAATTTTTCCAGGTGGTTTCTAGGCCCCTATGGACTGTCCATGCAAAATTTCACGTCGATTGAACAAAATTTTTGACGACCACGACTACGCAGCCGATGGTCATAAATTCCGAAGGCTATAAATCAGCAAAAAAATATTTTTATACTTGAGGACAATAACTTTATGTATTATAGGCTTGTTCTACGAAAAATTGTAGGTGTTTACGCCCATAAGACATGTCGATTGGAAACTGTTTGCTTCGATTTTGACTACTCAGAAGATGAACACGAAATTCTGATTTAACCAGATTATTGGCCTGGTTTTTTCTTCATTCTTGTAGTAGGAAGCTGAAATTTTTCCAGGTGGTTTCTAGGCCCCTATGGACTGTCCATGCAAAATTTCACGTCGATTGAACAAAATTTTTGACGACCACGACTACGCAGCCGATGGTCATAAATTCCGAAGGCTATAAATCAGCAAAAAAATATTTTTATACTTGAGGACAATAACTTTATGTATTATAGGCTTGTTCTACGAAAAATTTGTAGGTGTTTACGCCCATAAGACATGTCGATTGGAAACTGTTTGCTTCGATTTTGACTACTCAGAAGATGAACACGAAATTCTGATTTAACCAGATTATTGGCCTGGTTTTTTCTTCATTCTTGTAGTAGGAAGCTGAAATTTTTCCAGGTGGTTTCTAGGCCCCTATGGACTGTCCATGCAAAATTTCACGTCGATTGAACAAAATTTTTGACGACCACGACTACGCAGCCGATGGTCATAAATTCCGAAGGCTATAAATCAGCAAAAAAATATTTTTATACTTGAGGACAATAACTTTATGTATTATAGGCTTGTTCTACGAAAAATTTGTAGGTGTTTACGCCCATAAGACATGTCGATTGGAAACTGTTTGCTTCGATTTTGACTACTCAGAAGATGAACACGAAATTCTGATTTAACCAGATTATTGGCCTGGTTTTTTCTTCATTCTTGTAGTAGGAAGCTGAAATTTTTCCAGGTGGTTTCTAGGCCCCTATGGACTGTCCATGCAAAATTTCACGTCGATTGAACAAAATTTTTGACGACCACGACTACGCAGCCGATGGTCATAAATTCCGAAGGCTATAAATCAGCAAAAAAATATTTTTATACTTGAGGACAATAACTTTATGTATTATAGGCTTGTTCTACGAAAAATTTGTAGGTGTTTACGCCCATAAGACATGTCGATTGGAAACTGTTTGCTTCGATTTTGACTACTCAGAAGATGAACACGAAATTCTGATTTAACCAGATTATTGGCCTGGTTTTTTCTTCATTCTTGTAGTAGGAAGCTGAAATTTTTCCAGGTGGTTTCTAGGCCCCTATGGACTGTCCATGCAAAATTTCACGTCGATTGAACAAAATTTTTGACGACCACGACTACGCAGCCGATGGTCATAAATTCCGAAGGCTATAAATCAGCAAAAAAATATTTTTATACTTGAGGACAATAACTTTATGTATTATAGGCTTGTTCTACGAAAAATTTGTAGGTGTTTACGCCCATAAGACATGTCGATTGGAAACTGTTTGCTTCGATTTTGACTACTCAGAAGATGAACACGAAATTCTGATTTAACCAGATTATTGGCCTGGTTTTTTCTTCATTCTTGTAGTAGGAAGCTGAAATTTTTCCAGGTGGTTTCTAGGCCCCTATGGACTGTCCATGCAAAATTTCACGTCGATTGAACAAAATTTTTGACGACCACGACTACGCAGCCGATGGTCATAAATTCCGAAGGCTATAAATCAGCAAAAAAATATTTTTATACTTGAGGACAATAACTTTATGTATTATAGGCTTGTTCTACGAAAAATTTGTAGGTGTTTACGCCCATAAGACATGTCGATTGGAAACTGTTTGCTTCGATTTTGACTACTCAGAAGATGAACACGAAATTCTGATTTAACCAGATTATTGGCCTGGTTTTTTCTTCATTCTTGTAGTAGGAAGCTGAAATTTTTCCAGGTGGTTTCTAGGCCCCTATGGACTGTCCATGCAAAATTTCACGTCGATTGAACAAAATTTTTGACGACCACGACTACGCAGCCGATGGTCATAAATTCCGAAGGCTATAAATCAGCAAAAAAATATTTTTATACTTGAGGACAATAACTTTATGTATTATAGGCTTGTTCTACGAAAAATTTGTAGGTGTTTACGCCCATAAGACATGTCGATTGGAAACTGTTTGCTTCGATTTTGACTACTCAGAAGATGAACACGAAATTCTGATTTAACCAGATTATTGGCCTGGTTTTTTCTTCATTCTTGTAGTAGGAAGCTGAAATTTTTCCAGGTGGTTTCTAGGCCCCTATGGACTGTCCATGCAAAATTTCACGTCGATTGAACAAAATTTTTGACGACCACGACTACGCAGCCGATGGTCATAAATTCCGAAGGCTATAAATCAGCAAAAAAATATTTTTATACTTGAGGACAATAACTTTATGTATTATAGGCTTGTTCTACGAAAAATTTGTAGGTGTTTACGCCCATAAGACATGTCGATTGGAAACTGTTTGCTTCGATTTTGACTACTCAGAAGATGAACACGAAATTCTGATTTAACCAGATTATTGGCCTGGTTTTTTCTTCATTCTTGTAGTAGGAAGCTGAAATTTTTCCAGGTGGTTTCTAGGCCCCTATGGACTGTCCATGCAAAATTTCACGTCGATTGAACAAAATTTTTGACGACCACGACTACGCAGCCGATGGTCATAAATTCCGAAGGCTATAAATCAGCAAAAAAATATTTTTATACTTGAGGACAATAACTTTATGTATTATAGGCTTGTTCTACGAAAAATTTGTAGGTGTTTACGCCCATAAGACATGTCGATTGGAAACTGTTTGCTTCGATTTTGACTACTCAGAAGATGAACACGAAATTCTGATTTAACCAGATTATTGGCCTGGTTTTTTCTTCATTCTTGTAGTAGGAAGCTGAAATTTTTCCAGGTGGTTTCTAGGCCCCTATGGACTGTCCATGCAAAATTTCACGTCGATTGAACAAAATTTTTGACGACCACGACTACGCAGCCGATGGTCATAAATTCCGAAGGCTATAAATCAGCAAAAAAATATTTTTATACTTGAGGACAATAACTTTATGTATTATAGGCTTGTTCTACGAAAAATTTGTAGGTGTTTACGCCCATAAGACATGTCGATTGGAAACTGTTTGCTTCGATTTTGACTACTCAGAAGATGAACACGAAATTCTGATTTAACCAGATTATTGGCCTGGTTTTTTCTTCATTCTTGTAGTAGGAAGCTGAAATTTTTCCAGGTGGTTTCTAGGCCCCTATGGACTGTCCATGCAAAATTTCACGTCGATTGAACAAAATTTTTGACGACCACGACTACGCAGCCGATGGTCATAAATTCCGAAGGCTATAAATCAGCAAAAAAATATTTTTATACTTGAGGACAATAACTTTATGTATTATAGGCTTGTTCTACGAAAAATTTGTAGGTGTTTACGCCCATAAGACATGTCGATTGGAAACTGTTTGCTTCGATTTTGACTACTCAGAAGATGAACACGAAATTCTGATTTAACCAGATTATTGGCCTGGTTTTTTCTTCATTCTTGTAGTAGGAAGCTGAAATTTTTCCAGGTGGTTTCTAGGCCCCTATGGACTGTCCATGCAAAATTTCACGTCGATTGAACAAAATTTTTGACGACCACGACTACGCAGCCGATGGTCATAAATTCCGAAGGCTATAAATCAGCAAAAAAATATTTTTATACTTGAGGACAATAACTTTATGTATTATAGGCTTGTTCTACGAAAAATTTGTAGGTGTTTACGCCCATAAGACATGTCGATTGGAAACTGTTTGCTTCGATTTTGACTACTCAGAAGATGAACACGAAATTCTGATTTAACCAGATTATTGGCCTGGTTTTTTCTTCATTCTTGTAGTAGGAAGCTGAAATTTTTCCAGGTGGTTTCTAGGCCCCTATGGACTGTCCATGCAAAATTTCACGTCGATTGAACAAAATTTTTGACGACCACGACTACGCAGCCGATGGTCATAAATTCCGAAGGCTATAAATCAGCAAAAAAATATTTTTATACTTGAGGACAATAACTTTATGTATTATAGGCTTGTTCTACGAAAAATTTGTAGGTGTTTACGCCCATAAGACATGTCGATTGGAAACTGTTTGCTTCGATTTTGACTACTCAGAAGATGAACACGAAATTCTGATTTAACCAGATTATTGGCCTGGTTTTTTCTTCATTCTTGTAGTAGGAAGCTGAAATTTTTCCAGGTGGTTTCTAGGCCCCTATGGACTGTCCATGCAAAATTTCACGTCGATTGAACAAAATTTTTGACGACCACGACTACGCAGCCGATG
Source organism: Allodiplogaster sudhausi (assembly GCA_945643635.1). Lineage (NCBI taxonomy): Eukaryota > Metazoa > Nematoda > Chromadorea > Rhabditida > Diplogasteridae > Allodiplogaster > Allodiplogaster sudhausi. Next base: position 12,489 of record CALZFC010000098.1, on the reverse strand, counting down.
GTCATAAATTCCGAAGGCTATAAATCAGCAAAAAAATATTTTTATACTTGAGGACAATAACTTTATGTATTATAGGCTTGTTCTACGAAAAATTTGTAGGTGTTTACGCCCATAAGACATGTCGATTGGAAACTGTTTGCTTCGATTTTGACTACTCAGAAGATGAACACGAAATTCTGATTTAACCAGATTATTGGCCTGGTTTTTTCTTCATTCTTGTAGTAGGAAGCTGAAATTTTTCCAGGTGGTTTCTAGGCCCCTATGGACTGTCCATGCAAAATTTCACGTCGATTGAACAAAATTTTTGACGACCACGACTACGCAGCCGATGGTCATAAATTCCGAAGGCTATAAATCAGCAAAAAAATATTTTTATACTTGAGGACAATAACTTTATGTATTATAGGCTTGTTCTACGAAAAATTTGTAGGTGTTTACGCCCATAAGACATGTCGATTGGAAACTGTTTGCTTCGATTTTGACTACTCAGAAGATGAACACGAAATTCTGATTTAACCAGATTATTGGCCTGGTTTTTTCTTCATTCTTGTAGTAGGAAGCTGAAATTTTTCCAGGTGGTTTCTAGGCCCCTATGGACTGTCCATGCAAAATTTCACGTCGATTGAACAAAATTTTTGACGACCACGACTACGCAGCCGATGGTCATAAATTCCGAAGGCTATAAATCAGCAAAAAAATATTTTTATACTTGAGGACAATAACTTTATGTATTATAGGCTTGTTCTACGAAAAATTTGTAGGTGTTTACGCCCATAAGACATGTCGATTGGAAACTGTTTGCTTCGATTTTGACTACTCAGAAGATGAACACGAAATTCTGATTTAACCAGATTATTGGCCTGGTTTTTTCTTCATTCTTGTAGTAGGAAGCTGAAATTTTTCCAGGTGGTTTCTAGGCCCCTATGGACTGTCCATGCAAAATTTCACGTCGATTGAACAAAATTTTTGACGACCACGACTACGCAGCCGATGGTCATAAATTCCGAAGGCTATAAATCAGCAAAAAAATATTTTTATACTTGAGGACAATAACTTTATGTATTATAGGCTTGTTCTACGAAAAATTTGTAGGTGTTTACGCCCATAAGACATGTCGATTGGAAACTGTTTGCTTCGATTTTGACTACTCAGAAGATGAACACGAAATTCTGATTTAACCAGATTATTGGCCTGGTTTTTTCTTCATTCTTGTAGTAGGAAGCTGAAATTTTTCCAGGTGGTTTCTAGGCCCCTATGGACTGTCCATGCAAAATTTCACGTCGATTGAACAAAATTTTTGACGACCACGACTACGCAGCCGATGGTCATAAATTCCGAAGGCTATAAATCAGCAAAAAAATATTTTTATACTTGAGGACAATAACTTTATGTATTATAGGCTTGTTCTACGAAAAATTTGTAGGTGTTTACGCCCATAAGACATGTCGATTGGAAACTGTTTGCTTCGATTTTGACTACTCAGAAGATGAACACGAAATTCTGATTTAACCAGATTATTGGCCTGGTTTTTTCTTCATTCTTGTAGTAGGAAGCTGAAATTTTTCCAGGTGGTTTCTAGGCCCCTATGGACTGTCCATGCAAAATTTCACGTCGATTGAACAAAATTTTTGACGACCACGACTACGCAGCCGATGGTCATAAATTCCGAAGGCTATAAATCAGCAAAAAAATATTTTTATACTTGAGGACAATAACTTTATGTATTATAGGCTTGTTCTACGAAAAATTTGTAGGTGTTTACGCCCATAAGACATGTCGATTGGAAACTGTTTGCTTCGATTTTGACTACTCAGAAGATGAACACGAAATTCTGATTTAACCAGATTATTGGCCTGGTTTTTTCTTCATTCTTGTAGTAGGAAGCTGAAATTTTTCCAGGTGGTTTCTAGGCCCCTATGGACTGTCCATGCAAAATTTCACGTCGATTGAACAAAATTTTTGACGACCACGACTACGCAGCCGATGGTCATAAATTCCGAAGGCTATAAATCAGCAAAAAAATATTTTTATACTTGAGGACAATAACTTTATGTATTATAGGCTTGTTCTACGAAAAATTTGTAGGTGTTTACGCCCATAAGACATGTCGATTGGAAACTGTTTGCTTCGATTTTGACTACTCAGAAGATGAACACGAAATTCTGATTTAACCAGATTATTGGCCTGGTTTTTTCTTCATTCTTGTAGTAGGAAGCTGAAATTTTTCCAGGTGGTTTCTAGGCCCCTATGGACTGTCCATGCAAAATTTCACGTCGATTGAACAAAATTTTTGACGACCACGACTACGCAGCCGATGGTCATAAATTCCGAAGGCTATAAATCAGCAAAAAAATATTTTTATACTTGAGGACAATAACTTTATGTATTATAGGCTTGTTCTACGAAAAATTTGTAGGTGTTTACGCCCATAAGACATGTCGATTGGAAACTGTTTGCTTCGATTTTGACTACTCAGAAGATGAACACGAAATTCTGATTTAACCAGATTATTGGCCTGGTTTTTTCTTCATTCTTGTAGTAGGAAGCTGAAATTTTTCCAGGTGGTTTCTAGGCCCCTATGGACTGTCCATGCAAAATTTCACGTCGATTGAACAAAATTTTTGACGACCACGACTACGCAGCCGATGGTCATAAATTCCGAAGGCTATAAATCAGCAAAAAAATATTTTTATACTTGAGGACAATAACTTTATGTATTATAGGCTTGTTCTACGAAAAATGTGTAGGTGTTTACGCCCATAAGACATGTCGATTGGAAACTGTTTGCTTCGATTTTGACTACTCAGAAGATGAACACGAAATTCTGATTTAACCAGATTATTGGCCTGGTTTTTTCTTCATTCTTGTAGTAGGAAGCTGAAATTTTTCCAGGTGGTTTCTAGGCCCCTATGGACTGTCCATGCAAAATTTCACGTCGATTGAACAAAATTTTTGACGACCACGACTACGCAGCCGATGGTCATAAATTCCGAAGGCTATAAATCAGCAAAAAATATTTTTATACTTGAGGACAATAACTTTATGTATTATAGGCTTGTTCTACTACGAAAAATTTGTAGGTGTTTACGCCCATAAGACATGTCGATTGGAAACTGTTTGCTTCGATTTTGACTACTCAGAAGATGAACACGAAATTCTGATTTAACCAGATTATTGGCCTGGTTTTTTCTTCATTCTTGTAGTAGGAAGCTGAAATTTTTCCAGTGGTTTCTAGGCCCCTATGGACTGTCCATGCAAAATTTCACGTCGATTGAACAAAATTTTTGACGACCACGACTACGCAGCTGGTCATAAATTCGCAAAATTTCACGTCGATTGAACAAAATTTTTGACGACCACGACTACGCAGCCGATGGTCATAAATTCCGAAGGCTATAAATCAGCAAAAAATATTTTTATACTTGAGGACAATAACTTTATGTATTATAGGCTTGTTCTACGAAAATTTGTAGGTGTTTACGCCCATAAGACATGTCGATTGGAAACTGTTTGCTTCGATTTTGACTACTCAGAAGATGAACACGAAATTCTGATTTAACCAGATTATTGGCCTGGTTTTTTCTTCATTCTTGTAGTAGGAAGCTGAAATTTTTCCAGGTGGTTTCTAGGCCCCTATGGACTGTCCATGCAAAATTTCACGTCGATTGAACAAAATTTTTGACGACCACGACTACGCAGCCGATGGTCATAAATTCCGAAGGCTATAAATCAGCAAAAAAATATTTTTATACTTGAGGACAATAACTTTATGTATTATAGGCTTGTTCTACGAAAATTTGTAGGTGTTTACGCCCATAAGACATGTCGATTGGAAACTGTTTGCTTCGATTTTGACTACTCAGAAGATGAACACGAAATTCTGATTTAACCAGATTATTGGCCTGGTTTTTTCTTCATTCTTGTAGTAGGAAGCTGAAATTTTTCCAGGTGGTTTCTAGGCCCCTATGGACTGTCCATGCAAAATTTCACGTCGATTGAACAAAATTTTTGACGACCACGACTACGCAGCCGATGGTCATAAATTCCGAAGGCTATAAATCAGCAAAAAAATATTTTTATACTTGAGGACAATAACTTTATGTATTATAGGCTTGTTCTACTACGAAAAATTTGTAGGTGTTTACGCCCATAAGACATGTCGATTGGAACTGTTTGCTTCGATTTTGACTACTCAGAAGATGAACACGAAATTCTGATTTAACCAGATTATTGGCCTGGTTTTTTCTTCATTCTTGTAGTAGGAAGCTGAAATTTTTCCAGGTGGTTTCTAGGCCCCTATGGACTGTCCATGCAAAATTTCACGTCGATTGAACAAAATTTTTGACGACCACGACTACGCAGCCGATGGTCATAAATTCCGAAGGCTATAAATCAGCAAAAAAATATTTTTATACTTGAGGACAATAACTTTATGTATTATAGGCTTGTTCTACGAAAATTTGTAGGTGTTTACGCCCATAAGACATGTCGATTGGAAACTGTTTGCTTCGATTTTGACTACTCAGAAGATGAACACGAAATTCTGATTTAACCAGATTATTGGCCTGGTTTTTTCTTCATTCTTGTAGTAGGAAGCTGAAATTTTTCCAGGTGGTTTCTAGGCCCCTATGGACTGTCCATGCAAAATTTCACGTCGATTGAACAAAATTTTTGACGACCACGACTACGCAGCCGATGGTCATAAATTCCGAAGGCTATAAATCAGCAAAAAAATATTTTTATACTTGAGGACAATAACTTTATGTATTATAGGCTTGTTCTACGAAAAATTTGTAGGTGTTTACGCCCATAAGACATGTCGATTGGAAACTGTTTGCTTCGATTTTGACTACTCAGAAGATGAACACGAAATTCTGATTTAACCAGATTATTGGCCTGGTTTTTTCTTCATTCTTGTAGTAGGAAGCTGAAATTTTTCCAGGTGGTTTCTAGGCCCCTATGGACTGTCCATGCAAAATTTCACGTCGATTGAACAAAATTTTTGACGACCACGACTACGCAGCCGATGGTCATAAATTCCGAAGGCTATAAATCAGCAAAAAAATATTTTTATACTTGAGGACAATAACTTTATGTATTATAGGCTTGTTCTACGAAAAATTTGTAGGTGTTTACGCCCATAAGACATGTCGATTGGAAACTGTTTGCTTCGATTTTGACTACTCAGAAGATGAACACGAAATTCTGATTTAACCAGATTATTGGCCTGGTTTTTTCTTCATTCTTGTAGTAGGAAGCTGAAATTTTTCCAGGTGGTTTCTAGGCCCCTATGGACTGTCCATGCAAAATTTCACGTCGATTGAACAAAATTTTTGACGACCACGACTACGCAGCCGATGGTCATAAATTCCGAAGGCTATAAATCAGCAAAAAAATATTTTTATACTTGAGGACAATAACTTTATGTATTATAGGCTTGTTCTACGAAAAATTTGTAGGTGTTTACGCCCATAAGACATGTCGATTGGAAACTGTTTGCTTCGATTTTGACTACTCAGAAGATGAACACGAAATTCTGATTTAACCAGATTATTGGCCTGGTTTTTTCTTCATTCTTGTAGTAGGAAGCTGAAATTTTTCCAGGTGGTTTCTAGGCCCCTATGGACTGTCCATGCAAAATTTCACGTCGATTGAACAAAATTTTTGACGACCACGACTACGCAGCCGATGGTCATAAATTCCGAAGGCTATAAATCAGCAAAAAATATTTTTATACTTGAGGACAATAACTTTATGTATTATAGGCTTGTTCTACGAAAAATTTGTAGGTGTTTACGCCCATAAGACATGTCGATTGGAAACTGTTTGCTTCGATTTTGACTACTCAGAAGATGAACACGAAATTCTGATTTAACCAGATTATTGGCCTGGTTTTTTCTTCATTCTTGTAGTAGGAAGCTGAAATTTTTCCAGGTGGTTTCTAGGCCCCTATGGACTGTCCATGCAAAATTTCACGTCGATTGAACAAAATTTTTGACGACCACGACTACGCAGCCGATGGTCATAAATTCCGAAGGCTATAAATCAGCAAAAAAATATTTTTATACTTGAGGACAATAACTTTATGTATTATAGGCTTGTTCTACGAAAAATTTGTAGGTGTTTACGCCCATAAGACATGTCGATTGGAAACTGTTTGCTTCGATTTTGACTACTCAGAAGATGAACACGAAATTCTGATTTAACCAGATTATTGGCCTGGTTTTTTCTTCATTCTTGTAGTAGGAAGCTGAAATTTTTCCAGGTGGTTTCTAGGCCCCTATGGACTGTCCATGCAAAATTTCACGTCGATTGAACAAAATTTTTGACGACCACGACTACGCAGCCGATGGTCATAAATTCCGAAGGCTATAAATCAGCAAAAAAATATTTTTATACTTGAGGACAATAACTTTATGTATTATAGGCTTGTTCTACGAAAAATTTGTAGGTGTTTACGCCCATAAGACATGTCGATTGGAAACTGTTTGCTTCGATTTTGACTACTCAGAAGATGAACACGAATTCTGATTTAACCAGATTATTGGCCTGGTTTTTTCTTCATTCTTGTAGTAGGAAGCTGAAATTTTTCCAGGTGGTTTCTAGGCCCCTATGGACTGTCCATGCAAAATTTCACGTCGATTGAACAAAATTTTTGACGACCACGACTACGCAGCCGATGGTCATAAATTCCGAAGGCTATAAATCAGCAAAAAAATATTTTTATACTTGAGGACAATAACTTTATGTATTATAGGCTTGTTCTACGAAAATTTGTAGGTGTTTACGCCCATAAGACATGTCGATTGGAAACTGTTTGCTTCGATTTTGACTACTCAGAAGATGAACACGAAATTCTGATTTAACCAGATTATTGGCCTGGTTTTTTCTTCATTCTTGTAGTAGGAAGCTGAAATTTTTCCAGGTGGTTTCTAGGCCCCTATGGACTGTCCATGCAAAATTTCACGTCGATTGAACAAAATTTTTGACGACCACGACTACGCAGCCGATGGTCATAAATTCCGAAGGCTATAAATCAGCAAAAAAATATTTTTATACTTGAGGACAATAACTTTATGTATTATAGGCTTGTTCTACGAAAAATTTGTAGGTGTTTACTTTGACACTCGAAGATGAACACGAAATTCTGATTTAACCGATTTTGATTGGCCTGGTTTTTTTCTTCATTCTTGTAGTAGGAAGCTGAAATTTTTCCAGGTGGTTTCTAGGCCCCTATGGACTGTCCATGCAAAATTTCACGTCGATTGAACAAAATTTTTGACGACCACGACTACGCAGCCGATGGTCATAAATTCCGAAGGCTATAAATCAGCAAAAAAATTTTTTATACTTGAGGACAATAACTTTATGTATTATAGGCTTGTTCTACGAAAAATTTGTAGGTGTTTACGCCCATAAGACATGTCGATTGGAAACTGTTTGCTTCGATTTTGACTACTCAGAAGATGAACACGAAATTCTGATTTAACCAGATTATTGGCCTGGTTTTTTCTTCATTCTTGTAGTAGGAAGCTGAAATTTTTCCAGGTGGTTTCTAGGCCCCTATGGACTGTCCATGCAAAATTTCACGTCGATTGAACAAAATTTTTGACGACCACGACTACGCAGCCGATGGTCATAAATTCCGAAGGCTATAAATCAGCAAAAAAATATTTTTATACTTGAGGACAATAACTTTATGTATTATAGGCTTGTTCTACGAAAAATTTGTAGGTGTTTACGCCCATAAGACATGTCGATTGGAAACTGTTTGCTTCGATTTTGACTACTCAGAAGATGAACACGAAATTCTGATTTAACCAGATTATTGGCCTGGTTTTTTCTTCATTCTTGTAGTAGGAAGCTGAAATTTTTCCAGGTGGTTTCTAGGCCCCTATGGACTGTCCATGCAAAATTTCACGTCGATTGAACAAAATTTTTGACGACCACGACTACGCAGCCGATGGTCATAAATTCCGAAGGCTATAAATCAGCAAAAAAATATTTTTATACTTGAGGACAATAACTTTATGTATTATAGGCTTGTTCTACGAAAATTTGTAGGTGTTTACGCCCATAAGACATGTCGATTGGAAACTGTTTGCTTCGATTTTGACTACTCAGAAGATGAACACGAAATTCTGATTTAACCAGATTATTGGCCTGGTTTTTTCTTCATTCTTGTAGTAGGAAGCTGAAATTTTTCCAGGTGGTTTCTAGGCCCCTATGGACTGTCCATGCAAAATTTCACGTCGATTGAACAAAATTTTTGACGACCACGACTACGCAGCCGATGGTCATAAATTCCGAAGGCTATAAATCAGCAAAAAAATATTTTTATACTTGAGGACAATAACTTTATGTATTATAGGCTTGTTCTACGAAAAATTTGTAGGTTTTACGCCCATAAGACATGTCGATTGGAAACTGTTTGCTTCGATTTTGACTACTCAGAAGATGAACACGAAATTCTGATTTAACCAGATTATTGGCCTGGTTTTTTCTTCATTCTTGTAGTAGGAAGCTGAAATTTTTCCAGGTGGTTTCTAGGCCCCTATGGACTGTCCATGCAAAATTTCACGTCGATTGAACAAAATTTTTGACGACCACGACTACGCAGCCGATGGTCATAAATTCCGAAGGCTATAAATCAGCAAAAAAATATTTTTATACTTGAGGACAATAACTTTATGTATTATAGGCTTGTTCTACGAAAAATTTGTAGGTGTTTAACTGTCGACTTTTGACTACTCAGAAGATGAACACGAAATTCTGATTTAACCAGATTATTGGCCTGGTTTTTTCTTCATTCTTGTAGTAGGAAGCTGAAATTTTTCCAGGTGGTTTCTAGGCCCCTATGGACTGTCCATGCAAAATTTCACGTCGATTGAACAAAATTTTTGACGACCACGACTACGCAGCCGATGGTCATAAATTCCGAAGGCTATAAATCAGCAAAAAAATATTTTTATACTTGAGGACAATAACTTTATGTATTATAGGCTTGTTCTACTACGAAAAATTTGTAGGTGTTTACGCCCATAAGACATGTCGATTGGAAACTGTTTGCTTCGATTTTGACTACTCAGAAGATGAACACGAAATTCTGATTTAACCAGATTATTGGCCTGGTTTTTTTCTTCATTCTTGTAGTAGGAAGCTGAAATTTTTCCAGGTGGTTTCTAGGCCCCTATGGACTGTCCATGCAAAATTTCACGTCGATTGAACAAAATTTTTGACGACCACGACTACGCAGCCGATGGTCATAAATTCCGAAGGCTATAAATCAGCAAAAAAATATTTTTATACTTGAGGACAATAACTTTATGTATTATAGGCTTGTTCTACGAAAATTTGTAGGTGTTTACGCCCATAAGACATGTCGATTGGAAACTGTTTGCTTCGATTTTGACTACTCAGAAGATGAACACGAAATTCTGATTTAACCAGATTATTGGCCTGGTTTTTTCTTCATTCTTGTAGTAGGAAGCTGAAATTTTTCCAGGTGGTTTCTAGGCCCCTATGGACTGTCCATGCAAAATTTCACGTCGATTGAACAAAATTTTTGACGACCACGACTACGCAGCCGATGGTCATAAATTCCGAAGGCTATAAATCAGCAAAAAAATATTTTTATACTTGAGGACAATAACTTTATGTATTATAGGCTTGTTCTACGAAAAATTTGTAGGTGTTTACGCCCATAAGACATGTCGATTGGAAACTGTTTGCTTCGATTTTGACTACTCAGAAGATGAACACGAAATTCTGATTTAACCAGATTATTGGCCTGGTTTTTTCTTCATTCTTGTAGTAGGAAGCTGAAATTTTTCCAGGTGGTTTCTAGGCCCCTATGGACTGTCCATGCAAAATTTCACGTCGATTGAACAAAATTTTTGACGACCACGACTACGCAGCCGATGGTCATAAATTCCGAAGGCTATAAATCAGCAAAAAAATATTTTTATACTTGAGGACAATAACTTTATGTATTATAGGCTTGTTCTACGAAAAATTTTAGGTGTTTACGCCCATAAGACATGTCGATTGGAAACTGTTTGCTTCGATTTTGACTACTCAGAAGATGAACACGAAATTCTGATTTAACCAGATTATTGGCCTGGTTTTTTCTTCATTCTTGTAGTAGGAAGCTGAAATTTTTCCAGGTGGTTTCTAGGCCCCTATGGACTGTCCATGCAAAATTTCACGTCGATTGAACAAAATTTTTGACGACCACGACTACGCAGCCGATGGTCATAAATTCCGAAGGCTATAAATCAGCAAAAAAATATTTTTATACTTGAGGACAATAACTTTATGTATTATAGGCTTGTTCTAACGAAAAATTTGTAGGTGTTTACTTGACTACTCAGAAGATGAACACGAAATTCTGATTTAACCAGATTATTGGCCTGGTTTTTTCTTCATTCTTGTAGTAGGAAGCTGAAATTTTTCCAGGTGGTTTCTAGGCCCCTATGGACTGTCCATGCAAAATTTCACGTCGATTGAACAAAATTTTTGACGACCACGACTACGCAGCCGATGGTCATAAATTCCGAAGGCTATAAATCAGCAAAAAAATATTTTTATACTTGAGGACAATAACTTTATGTATTATAGGCTTGTTCTACTACGAAAATTTGTAGGTGTTTTACGCCCATAAGACATGTCGATTGGAAACTGTTTGCTTCGATTTTGACTACTCAGAAGATGAACACGAAATTCTGATTTAACCAGATTATTGGCCTGGTTTTTTCTTCATTCTTGTAGTAGGAAGCTGAAATTTTTCCAGGTGGTTTCTAGGCCCCTATGGACTGTCCATGCAAAATTTCACGTCGATTGAACAAAATTTTTGACGACCACGACTACGCAGCCGATGGTCATAAATTCCGAAGGCTATAAATCAGCAAAAAAAATTTTTTATACTTGAGGACAATAACTTTATGTATTATAGGCTTGTTCTACGAAAATTTGTAGGTGTTTACGCCCATAAGACATGTCGATTGGAAACTGTTTGCTTCGATTTTGACTACTCAGAAGATGAACACGAAATTCTGATTTAACCAGATTATTGGCCTGGTTTTTTTCTTCATTCTTGTAGTAGGAAGCTGAAATTTTTCCAGGTGGTTTCTAGGCCCCTATGGACTGTCCATGCAAAATTTCACGTCGATTGAACAAAATTTTTGACGACCACGACTACGCAGCCCGATGGTCATAAATTCCGAAGGCTATAAATCAGCAAAAAATATTTTTATACTTGAGGACAATAACTTTATGTATTATAGGCTTGTTCTACTACGAAAAATTTGTAGGTGTTTACGCCCATAAGACATGTCGATTGGAAACTGTTTGCTTCGATTTTGACTACTCAGAAGATGAACACGAAATTCTGATTTAACCAGATTATTGGCCTGGTTTTTTCTTCATTCTTGTAGTAGGAAGCTGAAATTTTTCCAGGTGGTTTCTAGGCCCCTATGGACTGTCCATGCAAAATTTCACGTCGATTGAACAAAATTTTTGACGACCACGACTACGCAGCCGATGGTCATAAATTCCGAAGGCTATAAATCAGCAAAAAAATATTTTTATACTTGAGGACAATAACTTTATGTATTATAGGCTTGTTCTACGAAAAATTGTAGGTGTTTACGCCCATAAGACATGTCGATTGGAAACTGTTTGCTTCGATTTTGACTACTCAGAAGATGAACACGAAATTCTGATTTAACCAGATTATTGGCCTGGTTTTTTCTTCATTCTTGTAGTAGGAAGCTGAAATTTTTCCAGGTGGTTTCTAGGCCCCTATGGACTGTCCATGCAAAATTTCACGTCGATTGAACAAAATTTTTGACGACCACGACTACGCAGCCGATGGTCATAAATTCCGAAGGCTATAAATCAGCAAAAAAATATTTTTATACTTGAGGACAATAACTTTATGTATTATAGGCTTGTTCTACGCCCAAAATTTTAGGTGTTTTTCTTTGACTACTCAGAAGATGAACACGAAATTCTGATTTAACCAGATTATTGGCCTGGTTTTTTCTTCATTCTTGTAGTAGGAAGCTGAAATTTTTCCAGGTGGTTTCTAGGCCCCTATGGACTGTCCATGCAAAATTTCACGTCGATTGAACAAAATTTTTGACGACCACGACTACGCAGCCGATGGTCATAAATTCCGAAGGCTATAAATCAGCAAAAAATATTTTTATACTTGAGGACAATAACTTTATGTATTATAGGCTTGTTCTACGAAAATTTGTAGGTGTTTACGCCCATAAGACATGTCGATTGGAACTGTTTGCTTCGATTTTGACTACTCAGAAGATGAACACGAAATTCTGATTTAACCAGATTATTGGCCTGGTTTTTTCTTCATTCTTGTAGTAGGAAGCTGAAATTTTTCCAGGTGGTTTCTAGGCCCCTATGGACTGTCCATGCAAAATTTCACGTCGATTGAACAAAATTTTTGACGACCACGACTACGCA
>CALZFC010000097.1:1245000-1316348 GCA_945643635.1 Allodiplogaster sudhausi | reverse complement strand
AATGTATGACAAGATAATCGAATTTTTGGAAGCAGTGGTGGCGATGACGGTATTGGCGGTAATATAACAAAAACTTCTCGCAGAATACGTCTATAATATTAAAAAGCATGCATGAAAGAGAATCGAATTTTGGATGGCAGTGTGTGGTGGTGGCGGTTTTGGCAGTGGCGATATTGGCGGTGGCGGCTGCGGTAGTGGCGGTGGCGGTATTGGCGGTGGCGGTGGCGGTAGTGCCGGTGGCGGTGGCGGTAGTGGCGGTGGCGGTGGCGGTAGTGGCCGTTTATATTAATAATTAGAGTCCTCAAACATAACAAAAATTCTCGCAGAATACGTCTATAATATTAAAAAGCATGTATGACAAGATAATCGAATTTTTGGAGGCAGTGGTCGCGTTGGCGGCATTGGCGGTAACCTAACAAAACTTCTCGCAGAATACGTTTATAATATTAAAAAGTATGCATGACAAGAGAATCGAATTTTTTTTAGGCAGTGGTGGCGGTGGCGGTTTGGCAGTGGCGGTATTGGCGTGACGGCTGCGGTAGTGTGGCGGTGGCGGTATTGGCGGTGGGCGGTGGCGGTAGTGCCGGTGGCGTGGCGGTAGTGGCGGTGCGGTGGCGGTAGTGGCGTCTTATATTAATAATTAGAGTCCTCAAACATAACAAAATTCTCGCAGAATACGTCTATAAAGAATGTATGACAATAGAATCGAATTTTTGGAGGCAGTGGAGGCGGTGGCGGTATTAGCGGTGGCGGTGGCGGTATTGGCGGTGGCGGTGGCGGTAGTGGCGGTGACGGTGGCGGTAGTGGCCGTCTAATATTAATAATCAGGGTCCTCAAACATAACAAAACTTCTCGCAGAATACATCTATAATAATTAAAAATCATGCATGGCAAGAGAATCGAATTTTTGGAGGCAGTGGTGGCGGTGGCGGTATTGGCGGTAACATAACAAAACTTCTCGCAGAATGCGTTTATAATATAAATAAGCATGCATGATAAGAGAATCGAATTTTTGGAGCCAGTGGTCGCGGTGGCGGTTTTGGCAGTGGCGGTATTGGCGGTGGCGGTAGTAGTGGCGGCGGTGACCGAGCCTATCACCGCAACCTGTTCTCTTAATGCACCGTAAGCCTGAATTTAGTGTCTGTTGTGTCCTCACGTAGGGGACGTTGGGTCCTTCACACAGAGGGACAGGGAATAGAATGGGGAAGACGAGACCAGAGCGGGACAAGGGTTTATTGAGAGGGAGAAGAGGGAAAGGAGAGTCGACCGCTTGTACGAGAGGAGAAAGGAGGGAAGTGACACTTAACACGAAGTAACCGGATGAGGCGGAAAGAGGAAGTGACAATGAGACGGGAAGTGACTGACTACTTGAGTCTGGACTGTCGAGGTTTTATATACCAATGTACTTAGACGAGTATAATGTAACAGGACTCACAGAGTCCATATATAAATGTACATTTCGACTTTGTACAGTGGCCAGGGTAGTCAAGTCCCACGGTAGGGATCTCGCTTTGCCATTTTCCTTGTGATGTCTCGGCGTGCTGAGAATTCTGTTGACACGAACGATGGACTTTTCAGTCTTCTCGAATTTCTCCAGCTTAATCATCTTCAGCTTCGTGATGAAATCCTTGCCGAGCAGCATCAGTGGCGCTTCTGTCATGTAGGACAATTCCCTGTGCACTTCTGCGACCGTATTGGATCTTTGCTTGAAAGCATCCAGTGAGAGCTAGCTTCTGGAAACAAGCGCTGACTGGCTTGCAGTCCTTCTTCTTGCACTTGGCTTGCCAATGCTCTTCCACGTTGATTTTTGAAATCAGTGTGATGTCTGCACCGGTGTCTGCCTGCATGGTGACCTTGGCTCCTTCCATCAACACTTTCACATCGAACGAAATGTTTTGCACCGAGTTCACAACTACTGTGTTCATCCTCGTGCTTTCCTTCACACGTTCGTTTAAACGACGAGTCGTCGTCGTCGTCGTTGTTACTTCTCTTCTTACGCTCGTTCCACGAAGTGTCGCTGTGAGCTTCTTTGCTCCGACAAACCGAGCTGCTGTGGCCAACTTTGCCACAAGCCGTAACAGTTCCTCTCCTTGAACTTGCAGTTCTCTTGCGTGTGCGCTTCCTCATTAGCATGAGCACTTTCTGTACTTCCGAAATGTGAGCAGCTTCCTTCTCGAAAAGGTCTTCGTACTTGTTATACCAAGCATTGAAAGTGCAGCCGTCCTCTGGCTCGTATTCAAAATACTTGAATCGTCCTTTCGAGTGCCATCAATTGAGGGGCCTGCCTTGCTGCATCACTTTGCCTCGAATTGTTTCCATTCTCGGTCGTATTCATCCTCTCGAGTAGCATTTCAACAGTCTTTGCATGCGTTCTTGAATTTCCTTCACCATTGCTGCATTCTGCTCTTGTTGTGCTTTCAAATCAACAGCACTCTGTTCTTGCTGCTCCTTTAGTGCTTGTAAGAATGCTCCATCTCAGCCATCGTTATATTCAACAATACTTAGTATGCTGAACAGAACGAATTCTGATTCGCCAATGTTTTGCTGAACAGAACGAATTCTGAACGCTAATGTTTTGCTGAACAGAATGATTTCTGAACGCCGAGTTATGCTGAACAGAACATATTCTGAACGCCAATTGTCGAATCAGACGGCTCACAAGTCTTCACTTTAATCGTCTTCGCGCTCGTTCGCTTTCACTTCAATGTCTTCAGCCCGTTGACTACCTTCGCCAAACTCCAGAACACCAGAAAACCTGAAAAAGCTTTGGCACGCAGCCTCTTTTAAACAGGGTGGGCACACAGCCTCTTTTAAACTGGTTTTGCACACAGCCTCTTTTAACTGGATGGCAAATGGAAAGAAGCTGGCCAAGAACAGAAATAGCCACACGCGAACGATCAACTGCAGGTAGGGAATCGGTCGCCGCACGAATTTTGAGAGCCTGATCGCCAGTTGTTGGCGAATCAGTCGGCCTCCGCGAGAATTCTGAAGTCCTGATCGCCAGTTGTTGTGTCCTCACGTAGGGGAGGTTGGGTCCTTCACACAGAGGGACAGGGAATAGAATGTGGGAAGACGAGCAAGAGCGGGACAAGGGTTATTGAGAGGGAGAAGAGGGGAAAGGAGAGTCGACCGCTTGTACGAGAGGGAGAAGGAGGGAAGTGACAAGTTAACACGAAGTAACCGGATGAGGCGGAAAGAGAAGTGACAATGAGACGGGAAGTAACTGACTACTTGAGTCTGACTGTCGAGGTTTTATATACCAATTACTTAGACGAGTATAATGTAACAGGACTCACAGAGTCCATAAACAAATGTACATAGTACATATTAACAAGAGTAGATATTCATATCTCTACTCAACAGTGTCTACCGTAATTCTGGCCGGGAGGGCAACGATAGCTTCGCCGGCTATGCCTGCTCTCGACTAGGCTAGGTTCGGTTGGGCTAGGATCGGCTAGATTCGGTTCGTCTCTATCCGCTCGTTTGGAAATCTAGACTCGGCTGGTGGCTGGCTTGGCTTGGCTAGGCTGGGCTAGCCTGGCCGTCTGATAACAAGAGAATCGAATTTTTGGAGGCAGTGTTGGCGGTGGCGGTATTGGTGGTGGCAGTGGCGTTATTGGCGGTGGCGGTGGCGGTAGTGACGGCGGTGGCGGTGGCGGTTGTGGCGGTGGCGGTATTGGCGGTAACATAACAAAGCTTCTCGCAGAATACGTTTGTAATATTAAAAAGCATGCATGACAAGAGAATCGAATTTTTGGAGGCAGTGGTGGCGGTGGCGGTATTGGTGGTGGCAGTGGCGTTATTGGCGGTGGCGGTGGCGGTTGTGGCGGTGGCAGTAGTGGCCGTCTAACATTAATTATTAGAGTCCTCAAACATAACAAAACTTCTCGCAGAATACGTTTATAATAATAAAAAGCATGCATGACAAGATAATCGAATTTTTGGAGGCAGTGGTGGCGTTGGCGGTATTGGCGGTGGCGGTAGCGGTATTGGCGGTGGCGGTGGCGGTAGTGGCGGTCGCGAAGGCAGTAGTGGCCGTCTAATATTAATAATTATACTCCTCAAACATAACGAAAATATTCGCAGAATACGTCTATAAAGAATGAATGACAAGAGAATCGAATTTTTGGAGGCAGTGGTGGCGGTGGCGGTATTGGCGGAGGCGGTGGCGGTATTGGCGGTTTGGTAGTGGCCGTCTAATATTAATAATCAGGGTCCTCAAACATAACAAAACTTCTCGCAGAATACGTCTATAATATTAAAAAGCATGTATGACAAGATAATCGAATTTTTGTAGGCAGTGGTGGCGTTGGCGGTATTGGCGGTGGCGGTGGCGGTATTGGCGGTGGCGGTGGCGGTAGTGGTGGCGGCGGTGACCGGGCCTATCACCGCCCGCAACCTGTTCTCTTAATGCACCGTAAACCTGAATTAGTGTCTACCGTAATTCTGGCCGGGAGGGCAACGATGGCTTCGCCGGCTATTCCTTGCTCTCGACTAGGCTAGGTTCGGTTAGACTAGGCTCGTCTCGTATCTATACGCTAGTTCGGAACGCTGGGCTAGGCTTATGTAGGCTGGGCTAGCCTGGCCGTCTAATAACAAGAGAATCGAATTTTTGGAGGCAGTGGTGGCGGTGACGGTCTTGGCGGTGGCGGTGGCGGTATTGGCTGTGGCGGTGGCGGTTGTGGCGGTGGCGGTATTGGCGGTAACATAACAAAACGTCTCGCAGAATACGTTTATAATATTAAAAAGCATGCATGACAAGAGAATCGAATTTTTGGAGGCAGTGTTGGCGGTGGCGGTATTGGTGGTGGCAGTGGCGTTATTGGCGGTGGCGGTGGCGGTAGTGACGACGGTGGCGGTGGCGGTTGTGGCGGTGGCGGTATTGGCGGTAACATAACAAAGCTTCTCGCAGAATACGTTTATAATATTAAAAAGCATGCATGACAAGAGAATCGAATTTTTGGAGGCAGTGGTGGCGGTGGCGGTATTGGTAGTGGCAGTGGCGTTATTGGCGGTGGCGGTGGCGGTTGTGGCGGTGGCGGTAGTGGCCGTCTAACATTAATTATTAGAGTCCTCAAACATAACAAAACTTCTCGCAGAATACGTTTATAATAATAAAAAGCATGCATGACAAGATAATCGAATTTTTGGATGCAGTGGTGGCGTTGGCGGTATTGGCGGTGGCGGTAGCGGTATTGGCGGTGACGGTGGCGGTAGTGGCGGTGGCGATATTGGCGGTGGCGGAAGTAGTTTCGGCGGTGACCGAGCCTATCACCTATCACCGCAACCTTTTCTCTTAATGCACCGTATGCCTGAATT
Organism: Allodiplogaster sudhausi; assembly: GCA_945643635.1. NCBI lineage: Eukaryota > Metazoa > Nematoda > Chromadorea > Rhabditida > Diplogasteridae > Allodiplogaster > Allodiplogaster sudhausi. Next base: position 1,311,029 of record CALZFC010000097.1, on the reverse strand, counting down.
TAGTGTCTACCGTAATTCTGGCCCGGAGTAAAACGATAGCTTCGCCGGCTACGCCTGCTCTCGACTAGGCTAGGTTCGGCTTTGCAAGGATCGGCTAGATTAGTTTCGTCTCGTCTCTCTCCGCTGGTTTGGAAATCTAGACTCGGCTGGTGGCTGGGCTTGGCTTGGCTAGGCTGGACTAGCCTGGCCGTCTAATAACAAGAGAATCGAATTTTTGGAGGCAGTGGTGGCGGTGGCGGTATTGGTGGTGGCAGTGGCGTTATTGCGGTGGCGGTATTGGCGGTGACGGTGGCGGTAGTGGCGGTGGCGGTATTGGCGGTGGCGGTGGCGGTAGTGGCGGTGGCGATGGCGTTGTTGGCGAAATTCTCGCAGAATACGTCTATAATATTAAAAAGCATGTATGACAAGATAATCGAATTTTTGGAAGCAGTGGTGGCGATGACGGTATTGGCGGTAATATAACAAAACTTCTCGCAGAATACGTTTATAATATTAAAAAGCATGCATGACAAGAGAATCGAACTTTTGGAGGCAGTGGTGGTGGTGGCGGTTTTGGCAGTGGCGATATTGGCGGTGGCGGCTGCGGTAGTGGCGGTGGCGGTATTGGCGGTGGCGGTGGCGGTAGTGCCGGTGGCGGTGGCGGTAGTGGCGGTGGCGGTGGCGGTAGTGGCCGTTTTATATTAATAATTAGAGTCCTCAAACATAACAAAAATTCTCGCAGAATACGTCTATAATATTAAAAAGCATGTATGACAAGATAATCGAATTTTTGGAGGCAGTGGTCGCGTTGGCGGCATTGGCGGTAACCTAACAAAACTTCTCGCAGAATACGTTTATAATATTAAAAAGTATGCATGACAAGAGAATCGAATTTTTTTAGGCAGTGGTGGCGGTGGCGGTTTTGGCAGTGGCGGTATTGGCGGTGACGGCTGCGGTAGTGGCGGTGGCGGTATTGGCGGTGGCGGTGGCGGTAGTGCCGGTGGCGGTGGCGGTAGTGGCGGTGGCGGTGGCGGTAGTGGCCGTCTTATATTAATAATTAGAGTCCTCAAACATAACAAAAATTCTCGCAGAATACGTCTATAAAGAATGTATGACAATAGAATCGAATTTTTGGAGGCAGTGGAGGCGGTGGCGGTATTAGCGGTGGCGGTGGCGGTATTGGCGGTGGCGGTGGCGGTAGTGGCGGTGACGGTGGCGGTAGTGGCCGTCTAATATTAATAATCAGGGTCCTCAAACATAACAAAACTTCTCGCAGAATACATCTATAATATTAAAAATCATGCATGGCAAGAGAATCGAATTTTTGGAGGCAGTGGTGGCGGTGGCGGTATTGGCGGTAACATAACAAAACTTCTCGCAGAATGCGTTTATAATATAAATAAGCATGCATGATAAGAGAATCGAATTTTTGGAGGCAGTGGTCGCGGTGGCGGTTTTGGCAGTGGCGGTATTGGCGGTGGCTATAGTAGTGGCGGCGGTGACCGAGCCTATCACCGCAACCTGTTCTCTTAATGCACCGTAAGCCTGAATTTAGTGTCTGTTGTGTCCTCACGTAGGGGACGTTGGGTCCTTCACACAGAGGGACAGGGAATAGAATGTGGGAAGACGAGACCAGAGCGGGACAAGGGTTTATTGAGAGGGAGAAGAGGGAAAGGAGAGTCGACCGCTTGTACGAGAGGAGAAGGAGGGAAGTGACACGTTAACACGAAGTAACCGGATGAGGCGGAAAGAGGAAGTGACAATGAGACGGGAAGTGACTGACTACTTGAGTCTGACTGTCGAGGTTTTATATACCAATGTACTTAGACGAGTATAATGTAACAGGACTCACAGAGTCCATATATAAATGTACATTTCGACTTTGTACAGTGGCCAGGGTAGTCAAGTCCCACGGTAGGGATCTCGCTCTTGCCATTTTCCTTGTGATGTCTCGGCGTGCTGAGAATTCTGTTGACACGAACGATGGACTTTTCAGTCTTCTCGAATTTCTCCAGCTTAATCATCTTCAGCTTCGTGATGAAATCCTTGCCGAGCAGCATCAGTGGCGCTTCTGTCATGTAAACAATTCCCTGTGCACTTCTGCGACCGTATTGGATCTTTGCTTGAAAGCATCCAGTAAGAGCTAGCTTCTGGAAACAAGCGCTGACTGGCTTGCAGTCCTTCTTCTTGCACTTGGGCTTGCCAATGCTCTTCCACGTTGATTTTGAAATCAGTGTGATGTCTGCACCGGTGTCTGCCTGCATGGTGACCTTGGCTCCTTCCATCAACACTTTCACATCGAACGAAATGTTTTGCACCGAGTTCACAACTACTGTGTTCATCCTCGTGCTTTCCTTCACACGTTCGTTAAACGACGAGTCGTCGTCGTCGTCGCTGTTACTTCTCTTCTTACGCTCGTTCCACGAAGTGTCGCTGTGAGCTTCTTTGCTCCGACAAACCGAGCTGCTGTGGCCAACTTTGCCACAAGCGTAACAGTTCCTCTCCTTGAACTTGCAGTTCTCTTGCGTGTGCGCTTCCTCATTAGCATGAGCACTTTCTGTACTTCCGAAATGTGAGCAGCTTCCTTCTCGAAAAGGTCTTCGTACTTGTTATACCAAGCATTGAAAGTGCAGCCGTCCTCTGGCTCGTATTCAAATACTTGAATCGTCCTTTCGAGTGCATCAATTGAGGGGCCTGCCCTTGCTGCATCACTTTGCCTCGAATTGTTTCCATTCTCGGTCGTATTCATCCTCTCGAGTAGCATTTCAACAGTCTTTGCATGATGTTCTTGAATTTCCTTCACCATTGCTGCATTCTGCTCTTGTTGTGCTTTCAAATCAACAGCACTCTGTTCTTGCTGCTCCTTTAGTGCTTGTAAGAATGCTTCCATCTCAGCCATCGTTTATATTCAACAATACTTAGTATGCTGAACAGAACGAATTCTGATTCGCCAATGTTTTGCTGAACAGAACGAATTCTGAACGCTAATGTTTTGCTGAACAGAATGATTTCTGAACGCCGATGTTATGCTGAACAGAACATATTCTGAATGCCAATTGTCGAATCAGACGGCTCACAAGTCTTCACTTTAATCGTCTTCGCGCTCGTTCGCTTTCACTTCAATTGTCTTCAGCCCGTTGACTACCTTCGCCAAACTCCAGAACACCAGAAACCTGAAAAAGCTTTGGCACGCAGCCTCTTTTAAACAGGGTGGGCACACATCCTCTTTTAAACTGGTTGGGCACACAGCCTCTTTTAACTGGATGGACAAATGGAAAGAAGCTGGCCAAGAACAGAAATAGCCACACGCGAACGATCAACTGCAGGTAGGGAATCGGTCGCCGCACGAATTCTTGAGAGCCTGATCGCCAGTTGTTGGCGAATCAGTCGGCCTCCGCGAGAATTCTTGAAGTCCTGATCGCCAGTTGTTGTGTCCTCACGTAGGGGAGGTTGGGTCCTTCACACAGAGGGACAGGGAATAGAATGTGGGAAGACGAGACAAGAGCGGGACAAGGGTTTATTGAGACGGAGAAGAGGGAAGGAGAGTCGACCGCTTGTACGAGAGGAGAAGGAGGGAAGTGACAAGTTAACACGAAGTAACCGGATGAGGCGGAAAGAGGAAGTGACAATGAGACGGGAAGTAACTGACTACTTGAGTCTGACTGTCGAGGTTTTATATACCAATTACTTAGACGAGTATAATGTAACAGGACTCACAGAGTCCATAAACAAATGTACATAGTACATATTAACAAGAGTAGATATTCATATCTCTACTCAACAGTGTCTACCGTAATTCTGGCCGGGAGGGCAACGATAGCTTCGCCGGCTATGCCTGCTCTCGACTAGGCTAGGTTCGGTTGGGCTAGGATCGGCTAGATTCGGTTCGTCTCTATCCGGTCGTTTGGAAATCTAGACTCGGCTGGTGGCTGGGCTTGGCTTGGCTAGGCTGGGCTAGCCTGGCCGTCTGATAACAAGAGAATCGAATTTTTGGAGGCAGTGGTGGCGGTGGCGGTATTGGTGGTGGCAGTGGCATTATTGGCGGTGGCGGTGGCGGTAGTGACGGCGGTGGCGGTGGCGGTTGTGGCGGTGGCGGTATTGGCGGTAACATAACAAAGCTTCTCGCAGAATACGTTTGTAATATTAAAAAGCATGCATGACAAGAGAATCGAATTTTTGGAGGCAGTGGTGGCGGTGGCGGTATTGGTGGTGGCAGTGGCGTTATTGGCGGTGGCGGTGGCGGTTGTGGCGGTGGCGGTAGTGGCCGTCTAACATTAATTATTAGAGTCCTCAAACATAACAAAACTTCTCGCAGAATACGTTTATATAATAAAAAGCATGCATGACAAGATAATCGAATTTTTGGAGGCAGTGGTGGCGTTGGCGGTATTGGCGGTGGCGGTAGCGGTATTGGCGGTGGCGGTGGCGGTAGTGGCGGTCGCGGAGGCAGTAGTGGCCGTCTAATATTAATAATTATACTCCTCAAACATAACGAAAATATTCGCAGAATACGTCTATAAAGAATGAATGACAAGAGAATCGAATTTTTGGAGGCAGTGGTGGCGGTGGCGGTATTGGCGGAGGCGGTGGCGGTATTGGCGGTTTGGTAGTGGCCGTCTAATATTAATAATCAGGGTCCTCAAACATAACAAAACTTCTCGCAGAATACGTCTATAATATTAAAAAGCATGTATGACAAGATAATCGAATTTTTGTAGGCAGTGGTGGCGTTGGCGGTATTGGCGGTGGCGGTGGCGGTATTGGCGGTGGCGGTGGCGGTAGTGGTGGCGGCGGTGACCGGGCCTATCACCGCCCGCAACCTGTTCTCTTAATGCACCGTAAACCTGAATTTAGTGTCTACCGTAATTCTGGCCGGGAGGGCAACGATGGCTTCGCCGGCTATTCCTTGCTCTCGACTAGGCTAGGTTCGGTTAGACTAGGCTCGTCTCGTATCTCTACGCTAGTTCGGAACGCTGGGCTAGGCTTATGTAGGCTGGGCTAGCCTGGCCGTCTAATAACAAGAGAATCGAATTTTTGGAGGCAGTGGTGGCGGTGACGGTCTTGGCGGTGGCGGTGGCGGTATTGGCTGTGGCGGTGGCGGTTGTGGCGGTGGCGGTATTGGCGGTAACATAACAAAACGTCTCGCAGAATACGTTTATAATATTAAAAAGCATGCATGACAAGAGAATCGAATTTTTGGAGGCAGTGTTGGCGGTGGCGGTATTGGTGGTGGCAGTGGCGTTATTGGCGGTGGCGGTGGCGGTAGTGACGACGGTGGCGGTGGCGGTTGTGGCGGTGGCGGTATTGGCGGTAACATAACAAAACTTCTCGCAGAATACGTTTATAATAATAAAAAGCATGCATGACAAGATAATCGAATTTTTGGATGCAGTGGTGGCGTTGGCGGTATTGGCGGTGGCGGTAGCGGTATTGGCGGTGGCGGTCGCGGCAGTGGCGGTCGCGGAGGCAGTAGTGGCCGTCTAATATTAATAATTATACTCCTCAAACATAACGAACATATTCGCAAAATACGTCTATAAAGAATGTATGACAAGAGAATCGAATTTTTGGAGGCAGTGGTGGCGGTGGCGGTATTGGCGGAGGCGGTGGCGGTATTGGCGGTTTGGTAGTGGCCGTCTAATATTAATAATCAGGGTCCTCAAAACATAACAAAACTTCTCGCAGAATACGTCTATAATATTAAAAATCATGCATGGCAAGAGAATCGAATTTTTGGAGGCAGTGGTGGCGGTGGCGGTATTGGCGGTAACATAACAAAACTTCTCGCAGAATGCGTTTATAATATAAATAAGCATACATGACAAGAGAATCGAATTTTTGGAGACAGTGGTGGCGGTGGCGGTTTTGGTGGTGGCGGTGGCGGTATTGGCGGTGGCGGTCGCGGTAGTGGCGGTCGCGGAGGCAGTAGTGGCCGTCTAATATTAATAATTATACTCCTCAAACATAACGAAAATATTCGCAAAATACGTCTATAAAGAATGTATGACAAGAGAATCGAATTTTGGAGGCAGTGGTGGCGGTGGCGGTATTGGCGGAGGCGGTGGCGGTATTGGCGGTTTGGTAGTGGCCGTCTAATATTAATAATCAGGGTCCTCAAACATAACAAAACTTCTCGCAGAATACGTCTATAATATTAAAAAGCATGTATGACAAGATAATCGAATTTTTGTAGGCAGTGGTGGCGTTGGCGGTATTGGCGGTGGCGGTGGCGGTATTGGCGGTGGCGGTGGCGGTAGTGGTGGCGGCGGTGACCGGGCCTATCACCGCCCGCAACCTGTTCTCTTAATGCACCGTAAACCTGAATTTAGTGTCTACCGTAATTCTGGCCGGGAGGGCAACGATGGCTTCGCCGGCTATTCCTTGCTCTCGACTAGGCTAGGTTCGGTTAGACTAGGCTCGTCTCGTATCTCTACGCTAGTTCGGAACGCTGGGCTAGGCTTATGTAGGCTGGGCTAGCCTGGCCGTCTAATAACAAGAGAATCGAATTTTTGGAGGCAGTGGTGGCGGTGACGGTCTTGGCGGTGGCGGTGGCGGTATTGGCTGTGGCGGTGGCGGTTGTGGCGGTGGCGGTATTGGCGGTAACATAACAAAACGTCTCGCAGAATACGTTTATAATATTAAAAAGCATGCATGACAAGAGAATCGAATTTTTGGAGGCAGTGTTGGCGGTGGCGGTATTGGTGGTGGCAGTGGCGTTATTGGCGGTGGCGGTGGCGGTAGTGACGACGGTGGCGGTGGCGGTTGTGGCGGTGGCGGTATTGGCGGTAACATAACAAAACTTCTCGCAGAATACGTTTATAATAATAAAAAGCATGCATGACAAGATAATCGAATTTTTGGATGCAGTGGTGGCGTTGGCGGTATTGGCGGTGGCGGTAGCGGTATTGGCGGTGGCGGTCGCGGTAGTGGCGGTCGCGGAGGCAGTAGTGGCCGTCTAATATTAATAATTATACTCCTCAAACATAACGAAAATATTCGCAAAATACGTCTATAAAGAATGTATGACAAGAGAATCGAATTTTGGAGGCAGTGGTGGCGGTGGCGGTATTGGCGGAGGCGGTGGCGGTATTGGCGGTTTGGTAGTGGCCGTCTAATATTAATAATCAGGGTCCTCAAACATAACAAAACTTCTCGCAGAATACGTCTATAATATTAAAAATCATGCATGGCAAGAGAATCTAATTTTTGGAGGCAGTGGTGGCGGTGGCGGTATTGGCGGTAACATAACAAAACTTCTCACAGAATGCGTTTATAATATAAATGAGCATGCATGACAAGAGAATCGAATTTTTGGAGGCAGTGGTGGCGGTGGCGGTTTTGGTGGTGGCGGTGGCGGTATTGGCGGTGACGGTGGCGGTAGTGGCGGTGGCGATATTGGCGGTGGCGGAAGTAGTGGAAGCGGTGACCGAGCCTATCACCGCAACCTGTTCTCTTAATGCACCGTATGCCTGAATTTAGTGTCTACCGTAATTCTGGCCCGGAAGGCAACGATAGCTTCCCCGGCTATGCCTGCTCTCGACTAGGCTAGGTTCGGCTGGGCTAGAATCGGCTAGATTAGGTTCGTCTCGTCTCTCTCTGCTAGTTTGGAAATCTAGACTCGGCTGGTGGCTGGGATTGACTTGGCTAGGCTGGGCTAACCTGGCCGTCTGATAACAAGAGAATCGAATTTTTGGAGGCACTGGTAGCGGTGACGGTCTTGGCAGTGGCGGTGGCGGTATTGGCTGTGGCGGTGGCGGTTGTTTCGGTGGCGGTATTGGCGGTAACATAACAAAACGTCTCGCAGAATACGTTTATAATACTAAAAAGCATGCAGACAAGAGAATCGAATTTTTGGAGGCAGTGTTGGCGGTGGCGGTATTGGTGGTGGCAGTGGCGTTATTGGCGGTGGCGGTGGCGGTAGTGACGGCGGTGGCGGTGGCGGTTGTGGCGGTGGCGGTATTGGCGGTAACATAACAAAGCTTCTCGCAGAATACGTTTGTAATATTAAAAAGCATGCATGACAAGAGAATCGAATTTTTGGAGGCAGTGGTGGCGGTGGCGGTATTGGTGGTGGCAGTGGCGTTATTGGCGGTGGCGGTGGCGGTTGTGGCGGTGGCGGTAGTGGCCGTCTAACATTAATTATTAGGGTCCTCAAACATAACAAAACTTCTCGCAGAATACGTTTATAATAATAAAAAGCATGCATTACAAGATAATCGAATTTTTGGAGGCAGTGGTGGCGTTGGCGGTATTGGCGGTGGCGGTAGCGGTATTGGCGGTGGCGGTGGCGGTAGTGGCGGTCGCGGAGGCAGTAGTGGCCGTCTAATATTAATAATTATACTCCTCAAACATAACGAAAATATTCGCAGAATACGTCTATAAAGAATGTATGACAAGATAATCGAATTTTTGGAGGCAGTGGTGGCGGTGGCGGTATTGGTGGTGGCAGTGGCGTTATTGGCGGTGGCGGTGGCGGTAGTGGCGGTGGCGGTATTGGCGTTGGCGGTGGCGGTAGTGGCGGTGGCGGTGGCGTTGTTGGCGAAATTCTCGCAGAATACGTCTATAATATTAAAAAGCATGTATGACAAGATAATCGAATTTTTGGAAGCAGTGGTGGCGGTGACGGTATTGGCGGTAACATAACAAAACTTCTCGCAGAATACGTTTATAATATTAAAAAGCATGCATGACAAGAGAATCGAACTTTTGGAGGCAGTGGTGGTGGTGGCGGTTTTGGCAGTGGCGATATTGGCGGTGACGGCTGCGGTAGTGGCGGTGGCGGTGTTGGCGGTGGCGGTGGCGGTAGTGCCGGTGGCGGTGGCGGTAGTGGCATTGTCGGTGGCGGTAGTGGCCATCTTATATTAATAATTAGAGTCCTCAAACATAACAAAAATTCTCGCAGAATACGTCTATAATATTAAAAAGCATGTATGACAAGATAATCGAATTTTTGGAGGCAGTGGTGGCGTTGGCGGCATTGGCGGTAACCTAACAAAACTTCTCGCAGAATACGTTTATAATATTAAAAAGTATGCATGACAAGAGAATCGAATTTTTTTAGGCAGTGGTGGCGGTGGCGGTTTTGGCAGTGGCGGTATTGGCGGTGACGGCTGCGGTAGTGGCGGTGGCGGTATTAGCGGTGGCGGTGGCGGTATTGGCGGTGGCGGTGGCGGTAGTGGCGGTGACGGTGGCGGTAGTGGTAGTCTAATATTATTAATCAGGGTCCTCAAACCTAACAAAACTTCTCGCAGAATGCGTTTATAATATAAATAAGCATGCATGACAAGAGAATCGAATTTTTGGAGGCAGTGGTGGCGGTGGCGGTATTGGTGGTGGCAGTGGCGTTATTGGCGGTGGCGGTGGCGGTTGTGGCGGTGGCGGTAGTGGTCGTCTAACATTAATTATTAGAGTCCTCAAACATAACAAAACTTCTCGCAGAATACGTTTATAATATTAAAAAGCATGCATGACAAGAGAATCGAATTTTTGGAGGCAGTGGTGGCGGTGGCGGTATTGGTAGTGGCAGTGGCGTTATTGGCGGTGGCGGTGGCGGTTGTGGCGGTGGCGGTAGTGGCCGTCTAACATTAATTATTAGAGTCCTCAAACATAACAAAACTTCTCGCAGAATACGTCTATAATATTAAAAATAATGCATGGCAAGAGAATTGAATTTTTGGAGGCAGTGGTGGCGGTGGCGGTATTGGCGGTGACGGTGGCGGTAGTGGCGGTGGCGATATTGGCGGTGGCGGAAGTAGTTTCGGCGGTGACCGAGCCTATCACCTATCACCGCAACCTTTTCTCTTAATGCACCGTATGCCTGAATTTAGTGTCTACCGTAATTCTGGCCCGGAGTCCAACGATAGCTTCGCCGGCTATGCCTGCTCTCGACTAGGCTAGGTTCGGCTTTGCTAGGATCGCCTAGATTAGTTTCGTCTCGTCTCTCTCCGCTGGTTTGGAAATCTAGACTCGGCTGGTGGCTGGGATTGGCTTGGCTAGGCTGGGCTTGCATGGCCGTCTGATAACAAGAGATTCGAATTTTTGGAGGCAGTGGTGGCGGTGGCGGTATTGGTGGTGGCAGTGGCGTTATTGGCGGTGGCGGTGGCGGTAGTGACGACGGTGGCGGTGGCGGTTGTGGCGGTGGCGGTATTGGCGGTAACATAACAAAGCTTCTCCCAGAATACGTTTATAATATTAAAAAGCATGCATGACAAGAGAATCGAATTTTTGGAGGCAGTGGTGGCGGTGGCGGTATTGGTGGTGGCAGTGGCGTTATTGGCGGTGGCGGTGGCGGTTGTGGCGGTGGCGGTAGTGGCCGTCTAACATTAATTATTAGAGTCCTCAAACATAACAAAACTTCTCGCAGAATACGTCTATAATATTAAAAATAATGCATGGCAAGAGAATCGAATTTTTGGAGGCAGTGGTGGCGGTGGCGGTATTGGCGGTGACGGTGGCGGTAGTGGCGGTGGCGATATTGGCGGTGGCGGAAGTAGTTTCGGCGGTGACCGAGCCTATCACCTATCACCGCAACCTTTTCTCTTAATGCACCGTATGCCTGAATTTAGTGTCTACCGTAATTCTGGCCCGGAGTAAAACGATAGCTTCGCCGGCTACGCCTGCTCTCGACTAGGCTAGGTTCGGCTTTGCAAGGATCGGCTAGATTAGTTTCGTCTCGTCTCTCTCCGCTGGTTTGGAAATCTAGACTCGGCTGGTGGCTGGGATTGGCTTGGCTAGGCTGGGCTTGCATGGCCGTCTGATAACAAGAGATTCGAATTTTTGGAGGCAGTGGTGGCGGTGGCGGTATTGGTGGTGGCAGTGGCGTTATTGGCGGTGGCGGTGGCGGTAGTGACGACGGTGGCGGTGGCGGTTGTGGCGGTGGCGGTATTGGCGGTAACATAACAAAGCTTCTCCCAGAATACGTTTATAATATTAAAAAGCATGCATGACAAGAGAATCGAATTTTTGGAGGCAGTGGTGGCGGTGGCGGTATTGGTGGTGGCAGTGGCGTTATTGGCGGTGGCGGTGGCGGTTGTGGCGGTGGCGGTAGTGGCCGTCTAACATTAATTATTAGAGTCCTCAAACATAACAAAACTTCTCGCAGAATACGTCTATAATATTAAAAATAATGCATGGCAAGAGAATCGAATTTTTGGAGGCAGTGGTGGCGGTGGCGGTATTGGCGGTGACGGTGGCGGTAGTGGCGGTGGCGATATTGGCGGTGGCGGAAGTAGTTTCGGCGGTGACCGAGCCTATCACCTATCACCGCAACCTTTTCTCTTAATGCACCGTATGCCTGAATTTAGTGTCTACCGTATTCTGGCCCGGAGTCCAACGATAGCTTCGCCGGCTATGCCTGCTCTCGACTAGGCTAGGTTCGGCTTTGCTAGGATCGGCTAGATTAGTTTCGTCTCGTCTCTCTCCGCTGGTTTGGAAATCTAGACTCGGCTGGTGGCTGGGATTGGCTTGGCTAGGCTGGGCTTGCATGGCCGTCTGATAACAAGAGATTCGAATTTTTGGAGGCAGTGGTGGCGGTGGCGGTATTGGTGGTGGCAGTGGCGTTATTGGCGGTGGCGGTGGCGGTAGTGACGACGGTGGCGGTGGCGGTTGTGGCGGTGGCGGTATTGGCGGTAACATAACAAAGCTTCTCGCAGAATACGTTTATAATATTAAAAAGCATGCATGACAAGAGAATCGAATTTTTGGAGGCAGTGGTGGCGGTGGCGGTATTGGTGGTGGCAGTGGCGTTATTGGCGGTGGCGGTGGCGGTTGTGGCGGTGGCGGTAGTGGCCGTCTAACATTAATTATTAGAGTCCTCAAACATAACAAAACTTCTCGCAGAATACGTTTATAATATTAAAAAGCATGCATGACAAGAGAATCGAATTTTTGGAGGCAGTGGTGGCGGTGGCGGTATTGGTGGTGGCAGTGGCGTTATTGGCGGTGGCGGTGGCGGTTGTGGCGGTGGCGGTAGTGGCCGTCTAACATTAATTATTAGAGTCCTCAAACCTAACAAAACTTCTCGCAGAATACGTCTATAATATTAAAAATAATGCATGGCAAGAGAATCGAATTTTTGGAGGCAGTGGTGGCGGTGGCGGTATTGGCGGTGACGGTGGCGGTAGTGGCGGTGGCGATATTGGCGGTGGCGGAAGTAGTTTCGGCGGTGACCGAGCCTATCACCTATCACCGCAACCTTTTCTCTTAATGCACCGTATGCCTGAATTTAGTGTCTACCGTAATTCTGGCCCGGAGTAAAACGATAGCTTCGCCGGCTACGCCTGCTCTCGACTAGGCTAGGTTCGGCTTTGCAAGGATCGGCTAGATTAGTTTCGTCTCGTCTCTCTCCGCTGGTTTGGAAATCTAGACTCGGCTGGTGGCTGGGATTGGCTTGGCTAGGCTGGGCTTGCATGGCCGTCTGATAACAAGAGATTCGAATTTTTGGAGGCAGTGGTGGCGGTGGCGGTATTGGTGGTGGCAGTGGCGTTATTGGCGGTGGCGGTGGCGGTAGTGACGACGGTGGCGGTGGCGGTTGTGGCGGTGGCGGTATTGGCGGTAACATAACAAAGCTTCTCGCAGAATACGTTTATAATATTAAAAAGCATGCATAACAAGAGAATCGAATTTTTGGAGGCAGTGTTGGCGGTGGCGGTATTGGTGGTGGCAGTGGCGTTATTGGCGGTGGCGGTGGCGGTAGTGACGACGGTGGCGGTGGCGGTTGTGGCGGTGGCGGTATTGGCGGTAACATAACAAAGCTTCTCGCAGAATACGTTTATAATATTAAAAAGCATGCATGACAAGAGAATCGAATTTTTGGAGGCAGTGGTGGCGGTGGCGGTATTGGTGGTGGCAGTGGCGTTATTGGCGGTGGCGGTGGCGGTTGTGGCGGTGGCGGTAGTGGCCGTCTAACATTAATTATTAGAGTCCTCAAACATAACAAAACTTCTCGCAGAATACGTTTATAATATTAAAAAGCATGCATGACAAGAGAATCGAATTTTTGGAGGCAGTGGTGGCGGTGGCGGTATTGGTGGTGGCAGTGGCGTTATTGGCGGTGGCGGTGGCGGTTTTGGCGGTGGCGGTAGTCGCCGTCTAACATTAATTATTAGAGTCCTCAAACATAACAAAACTTCTCGCAGAATACGTCTATAATATTAAAAATCATGCATGGCAAGAGAATCGAATTTTTGGAGGCAGTGGTGGCGGTGGCGGTATTGGCGGTGACGGTGGCGGTAGTGGCGGTGGCGATATTGGCGGTGGCGGAAGTAGTTTCGGCGGTGACCGAGCCTATCACCTATCACCGCAACCTTTTCTCTTAATGCACCGTATGCCTGAATTTAGTGTCTACCGTAAGTCTGGCCCGGAGTCCAACGATAGCTTCGCCGGCTATGCCTGCTCTCGACTAGGCTAGGTTCGGCTTTGCTAGGATCGGCTAGATTAGTTTCGTCTCGTCTCTCTCCGCTGGTTTGGAAATCTAGACTCGGCTGGTGGCTGGGATTGGCTTGGCTAGGCTGGGCTTGCATGGCCGTCTGATAACAAGAGATTCGAATTTTTGGAGGCAGTGGTGGCGGTGGCGGTATTGGTGGTGGCAGTGGCGTTATTGGCGGTGGCGGTAGTGACGGTGGCGGTGGCGGTTGTGGCGGTGGCGGTAGTGGCCGTCTAATATTATTAATTAGAGTCCTCAAACATAACAAAAATTCTCGCAGAATTCGTCTATAATATTAAAAAGCATGTATGGCAAGAAAATCAAATGTTTGTAGGCAGTGGTGGTGGTGGCGGTAATGGCTGTAACATAACAAAACTTCTCGCAGAATACGTTTATAATATTAAAAAGCATGCATGACAAGAGAATCGAAATTTTAGAGGCCGTGGTGGCGGTGGCGGTTTTGACGGTGGCGGTGGCGGTATTAGCGGTGACGGTGGCGTTGTTGGCGGTGGCGGTGGCGATAGTGGCGGTGGCGGTAGTGGCCGTCTAATATTAATAATTAGAGTCCTCAAACATAACAAAAATTCTCGCAGAATTCGTTGCTAATATTAAAAAGCATGTATGGCAAGAAAATCAAATGTTTGTAGGCAGTGGTGGTGGTGGCGGTAATGGCTGTAACTTAAAAAAAAATTTCTCGCAGAATACGTTTATAATATTAAAAAGCATGCATGACAAGAGAATCGAATTTTTGGAGGCAGTGTTGGCGGTGGCGGTATTGGTGGTGGCAGTGGCGTTATTGGCGGTGGCGGTGGCGGTAGTGACGACGGTGGCGGTGGCGGTTGTGGCGGTGGCGGTATTGGCGGTAACATAACAAAGCTTCTCGCAGAATACGTTTATAATATTAAAAAGCATGCATGACAAGAGAATCGAATTTTTGGAGGCAGTGGTGGCGGTGGCGGTATTGGTGGTGGCAGTGGCGTTATTGGCGGTGGCGGTGGCGGTTGTGGCGGTGGCGGTAGTGGCCGTCTAACATTAATTATTAGAGTCCTCAAACATAACAAAACTTCTCGCAGAATACGTCTATAATATTAAAAATCATGCATGGCAAGAGAATCGAATTTTTGGAGGCAGTGGTGGCGGTGGCGGTATTGGCGGTGGCGGAAGTAGTTTCGGCGGTGACCGAGCCTATCACCTATCACCGCAACCTGTTCTCTTAATGCACCGTATGCCTGAATTTAGTGTCTACCGTAATTCTGGCCCGGAGTCCAACGATAGCTTCGCCGGCTATGCCTGCTCTCGAGTAGGCTAGGTTCGGCTTTGCTAGGATCGGCTAGATTAGTTTCGTCTCGTCTCTCTCCGCTGGTTTGTAAATCTAGACTCGGCTGGTGGCTGGGATTGGCTTGGCTAGGCTGGGCTTGCATGGCCGTCTGATAACAAGAGATTCGAATTTTTGGAGGCAGTGGTGGCGGTGGCGGTATTGGTGGTGGCAGTGTCGTTATTGGCGGTGGCGGTAGTGACGGTGGCGGTGGCGGTTGTGGCGGTGGCGGTAGTGGCCGTCTAATATTAATAATTAGAGTCCTCAAACATAACAAAAATTCTCGCAGAATTCGTCTATAATATTAAAAAGCATGTATGGCAAGAAAATCAAATGTTTGTAGGCAGTGGTGGTGGTGGCGGTAATGGCTGTAACATAACAAAACTTCTCGCAGAATACGTTTATAATATTAAAAAGCATGCATGACAAGAGAATCGAATTTTTAGAGGCCGTGGTGGCGGTGGCGGTATTGGCGGTGGCGGTGGCGGTATTGGCGGTGACGGTGGCGTTGTTGGCGGTGGCGGTGGCGATAGTGGCGGTGGCGGTAGTGGCCATCTAATATTAATAATTAGAGTCCTCAAACATAACAAAAATTCTCGCAGAATTCGTCTATAATATTAAAAAGCATGTATGGCAAGAAAATCAAATGTTTGTAGGCAGTGGTGGTGGTGGCGGTAATAACTGTAACATAACAAAACTCCTCGCAGAATACGTTTACAATATTAAAAAGCATGCATGACAAGAGAATCGAATTTTTAGAGGCCGTGGTGGCGGTGGCGGTATTGGCGGTGACGGTGGCGGTATTGGCGGTGACGGTGGCGTTGTTGGCGGTAGCGGTGGCGATAGTGGCGGTGGCGGTAGTGGCCGTCTAATATTAATTATTAGAGTCCTCAAACATAACAAAACTGCTCGCAGAATACGTTTATAATATTAAAAAGCATACATGACAAGAGAATCGAATTTTTGGAGGCAGTGGTGGCGGTGGCGGTTTTGGTGGTGGCGGTGGCGGTATTGGCGGTGACGGTGGCGGTAGTGGCGATGGCGATATTGGCGGTGGCGGAAGTAGTGGCGGCGGTGACCGAGCCTATCACCGCAACCTGTTCTCTTAATGCACCGTAAGCCTGAATTTAGTGTCTACCGTAATTCTGGCCGGGAGGGCAACGATGGCTTCGCCGGCTATGCCTGCTCTCGACTAGGCTTGGTTCGGCTGGGCTGGGATCGGCTTAGGTTCGTCTCGTCTCTCTCCGCATGGTTGGGAAATCTAGACTCGGCTGGTGGCTCGGCTTGGCTTGGCTAGGCTGGGCTAGCCTGGCGTCTAATAACAAGGGAATCGAATTTTTGGAGGCAGTGGTGGCGGTGGCGGTATTGGTGGTGGCAGTGGCGTTATTGGCGGAGGCGGTAGTGGCGGTGGCGGTGGCGTTGTTGGCGGTGGCGGTGGCGGTAGTGGCGGTGGCGGTAGTGGCCGTCTAATATTAATAATTAGAGTCCTCAAACATAACAAAACTTCTCGCAGAATACGTCTAAAATATTAAAAAGCATGCATGACAAGAGAATCGAACTTTTGGAGGCAGTGGTGGCGGTGGCGGTTTTGGCAGTGGCGGTATTGGCGGTGACGGCTGCGGTAGTGGCGGTGGCGGTATTGGCGGTGGCAGTGGCGGTAGTGCCGGTGGCGGTGGCGGTAGTGGCGGTGGCGGTGGCGGTAGTGGCCGTCTAATATTAATAATTAGAGTCCTCAAACATAACAAAAATTCTCGCAGAATACGTCTATAATATTAAAAAGCATGTATGACAAGATAATCGAATTTTTGGAGGCAGTGGTGGCGTTGGCGGTATTGGTGGTAACCTAACAAAACTTCTCGCAGAATACGTTTATAATATTAAAAAGTATGCATGACAAGAGAATCGAATTTTTCAAGGCAGTGGTGGCGGTGGCGGTTTTGGCAGTGGCGGTATTGGCGGTGACGGCTGCGGTAGTGGCGGTGGCGGTGGCGGTAGTGCCGGTGGCGGTGGTGGTAGTGGCGGTGGCTGTAGTGGCCGTCTAATATTAATAATTAGACTCCTCGAACACAACGAATATTCTCGCAGAATACGTCTATAAAGAATGTATGACAAGAGAATCGAATTTTTGGAGGCAGTGGAGGCGGTGGCGGTATTGGCGTGGCGGTGGCGGTTGTGGCCGTCTAATATTAATAATCAGGGTCCTCAAACATAACAAAACTTCTCGCAGAATTCGTCTATAATATTAAAAAGCATGTATGGCAAGAAAATCAAATGTTTGTAGGCAGTGGTGGCGGTGGCGGTATTGGCGGTAACATAACAAAACTTCTCGCAGAATACGTTTATAATATTAAAAATCATGCATGACAAGAGAATCGAATTTTTGGAGGCAGTGGTGGCGGTGGCGGTATTGGCGGTGGAGTATTTAAAGAAATTGACTATAACAATGAAGTATTTAAAAAAAAATCGATTTATTGAACGTCATTTAAACAAATTACAGCGATGTAGAGGCATGCTTAAATATGTTTAAACAGGAACTTTATCAGAATTTAGCAGAGAAGATGCTAATAATAATCAAAATCATAACAATGAAGTATTTAAAGAAATCGACTTATTGAACGTCATTTAAACATATTACAGCGAAGTAGAGGCATGTTTGAATATATCATAGCAGACTGTATTGTGCGGGAACTTTATCAGTATTTAGCAGAGAAGATGCTAATAATAATCAAAATCATAACAATGAAGTATTTAAAGAAATCGACTTATTGAACGTCATTTAAACATATTACAGCGAAGTAGAGGCATGTTTGAATATATCATAACAGACTGTATTGTGCGGAAACTTTGTCAGAATTTAGCATAGAATACGCCTGTAAAACTAAAAATCGTAACAATCAAGTATTTAAAGAAATCGACTTATTGAACGTCATTTCAATCTATATCAACGAAGTAGAGGCATGCTTAAATATATCATAGCAGACTGTATTGTGCGGAAACTTTATCAGAATTTAGCATAGAAGACGATAAAAATAATCAAAATCATAACAATGAAGTATTTAAAGAAATCGACTTATTGAACCTCATTTAAACATATTACAGCGAAGTTGAGGCATGCGTAAATATATCATAGCAGACTGTATTGTGCGGAAACTTTATCAGAATATAGCATAGAAGATGTTAATAATAATCAAAATCATAATACTGAAGTATTTAAAGAAATCGACTTATTGAACGTCATTTAAACATATTACAGCGAAGTAGACTGTATCGTGCGGAAACTTTATCAGAATTTAGCATAGAAGATGCTAATAATAATCAAAATCATAACATAGAAGTATTTAAAGAAATCGACTTATTGAAGGTCATTTAAAAACCCCCCATATTAAAAAAGTGAAAGCACCAAAGGCAAAAAGAGTTTCTGCCGAAAAATAGTGAAGATCCAAGAATGTAATATAGCTACAGCCTCTTTTTGTGTGTCAGGACATGCTGAATAAGATGTTATGTACCAATTTAACAAATATCGCGGATGAAGCCAGATAGGTTAAATGGGATTTTCCGAGCAGGCCGCACTTTGAGTGCGCGGTTCAAGCAGACATATCGAAGCCTTCCCGTAGCCCAATTCGGCAGCTAAATAGTATATTACACGTATAAAAGACTGGGCTTTCACGTGGCATAGGTATTTTGGCGTATTCTTTCTTTCTTTTCTGACTACATGGGCTAATCTCTCGAAGGTCGGCCTGAAATACAGTTTTTGTCGAAAAAGTCGAAAAAAAGACTCACAATGTGAGAAATATCCCTGAGTATTCTTTTGTAAAATGAATAGACGATTCGAATAATGTATTCAAAGTCCAAACTTTTAACTTTAAAACGAGTTATGGTCAATTGTATGCCAGTGACCTACCGTAGATGACAATGTTCATGTTAAAATGAATTAAAATGGGGAAAGGATTTCTGAATGAAAGGCAACTAATTAGGGTTTTAAATGTCGCTCTTTCTCGTGGTGCTTTCACTTTTTTAACATGGGG
Organism: Allodiplogaster sudhausi; assembly: GCA_945643635.1. NCBI lineage: Eukaryota > Metazoa > Nematoda > Chromadorea > Rhabditida > Diplogasteridae > Allodiplogaster > Allodiplogaster sudhausi. Next base: position 1,292,287 of record CALZFC010000097.1, on the reverse strand, counting down.
GGTTATTATGCCCCAAACGCACCTCTTAAAATGTTCAAATGCCAAAATGAGGCCTTTAATGAAATATTTTATAAAAGTCTATTAGACCATTTTTGTGCTGGTTTTTTTTCAACTCGTTTTTGGGATCTTTATAGGGTACTACATAAGCCATTAGAAGGAATAAAAAAATCAAAAATTATTTTGTTCCCGACATGCCGATGCTCGAGTCTCTCAGATTGGCTCTCTTAATACTGTTTTTTTAATGTCTTCTCCGTTAAGCTGACGTTTTTTTTTTCGAACAGGCACGATCATAAAGAAAAATATAAATGTCTTGCATGTATGTACATATAAAAGTTAGAATGTTAGCTAACTGTTTCAGTGTTTGATACAAAAGCTCGTCCATCTTTGCTTTTCGAGGTCTTTAGTATGTACAAATGAACCGTCACTTCAACAGAATCATATCGCACTGATAGTTGTTTAACGAGCAAAAAAACGTTCGCACAACTAATATGACAATGATAAATTCAGGCAAAATGCCTTCCTAATCTTATATCCTGGCTCTTTGCGAGAATGCTCATTCGCATATTGATGGACTCTGCCTCTATTTCCAGGTCTTAATAAGACAGCTTTCTAATTTTCTCTTTCGTTGGATCTTCTTCTCATCTTCTCAATCCGATACTATTTCGTCGTATATATGTACATATAAGTCTTGTAGGCATGCGCGTATAGTAAGACAGAGAGAGAGAGAGAAAGAGAGAGAGAGAGAGAGACGGAGACGAACATAGATACATGAAGTGAACGAGAGGGATTATGAAGGGAGGAAAAGATTTGGATAAGGGAAAGAGCATGTCAAAAAGTTACCGAGAAGCAGAGAACTCTTCATGTACGGGAGGGGCGGGGCTAGTTCGTATCTTTCTCATACTCGATTGCCTTGTGAATCTACTTTTCCTGCTGAAATCTATTTATGTCATTGATTTGCCCTATTTTTTTATCGCAGTAAATTAAATTTATATGAAGCATGTGCAATCCACCTTTTCGTGAACAAAAGTGTATAGAAGAACGGTTCTATGAATACCCTTCTCAGCATCACAGCTGTACACGACTCGCATTCATAATTAAAATTCTAATCGAAATAAATGTACGCTACATGCTTTTCTGTTTGCATATTAGTTTTGTTATCATTACGCACAATTATTTTATATTATCATGTCTATAATTCGCGACTGAAAAATGATTGATGAACCTTTTGCTTGGTTTCACGTTACTCTTTCAGCTTCTAGTATTTGCTCGAAAATGATCATGTGAAATATAAGGTATTTTCCAAAAAAAAATTGCTTGATGTAGCCGTCAAAATGCAGTCGAGGGCTCTGAATGCCAATGGTAGGAAATGATAAGAAAACAGTAATTTGAATTTTGCCCAGATTCAAATTTTGCCACATGTTTCTATGCAGAGCCTAAATTGGATGAAGATTTTTTTTTGGTTATTGCACAAGATTACATGAAACGAATATATTAAGAGTATGTTTTCAGATAAGGCGAATGACAAAAGACTGAAAGAAAGAAGCTGACAGAGAATGCGCATCCTGGCCGCATTTCTCTCCGTGCTCTTCCTCTTTATCAACCCTACAATGATTGTAAAAGGTTTGCTGTTTGTTAAAACATTTTCGCAGTCTTTTTTTTTACCTAAATGAATACTTCAAAAATCTTAGCATCCTCTATTGTATGGCACGTTATTGTTTCGTAAAAAGCAAGTTGACCAAGTGTTCTGAAATTCGTTGTCCTGACACTGAAAGCTTATTTCCCTTTGTGATAACTGGAGAAATGCCTTGCTATAGGTTGTTGCCATCGATCTTGATACTTGCTTCATATACATACATACAGAGACGTTAGAAGGAGTGCGAAATGAAAGAGTAGAGGTGTGTGCATTGCTGCGAGGATTAATGGAAGAATAAGAAGCAGGATGTTAGATACGATGAGGCAGGATTCATCCAATTTTCTGTTTCTCGGCAAGATTAGCGCCCCCTCGCGCACTCATAATTTCCAATAATTTGCATCTAACGTGTTTGTCCTTGTACATATATACATATGTGTATCTAATAACTGAAAAAAGCAGATGTAGGAAGATAAAGATGGGGTAGGAAGATAAAGATGAGGGGAGGATTTTGAGGAGTAGTAAACATATTCTAAAATAGCTACCCTATTATATTTTTTCCACTTTCTATTTTCATCGAACACATAGAGTTTAAAGAAATATCCTTCTTACTAAACATTCCCCTACAGCTCAAAATATCTATGGTTTATTCTCTTGAGATTTTGAGAACATACCAGAAATTGAGACAAATTTGTAATATTCGCGTTTTCTGAGTGACTTTTATGTTTAATAGTGGTCTGATTCTCATGAATGCTCTTTGAGTGACGCGTGACTTCGAGTGCGTCTTGCTCGGCGACTCTCCGATGTCGGCGCCGTCGATGGCGGGTTGCGGCGCGTCGCACGCGAACGCGACCGCGCTCGCGTCGCTGCGACCAGCCGCTCTCCGCTGGCTCGCCGCTACTCTCGCGCCCGCTCACGCCGACGGCTCTCTCCAGCTGCTCACCAACGTCACGTGTCAGAGACACTCTTGCTCGGTTCTTTCTTGTATTTTCTCTCGTCCATCATTCGTGATGTCATTTAAATGTCAGACACGCGTGCTCACTTTATTTCAAAGCATTTCTTTTGTCGATAGCGTATTTCCGCTCTCTTGCTTTCATGTTACTTAGGCATGCTCGCTTAGGAGCGCTGCTCCCTTCTCTCTCTCTCTCTCTCTCTCTCTCTCTCTCTCTCTCTCTCTCTTTCTCCCTCTCTTTGCAGGACACATAAAATATCAGTGTATACACACTGCATCTTCTTTTCTTCTGCAGCAAAAGAAGTATAGTTAGTGTTAAAGGACAACCCAGTACACGCAACAACGATTTCTTTCATTCTTGCGTTCTGCTTTATCATTCAATTCAGAGGTTGCAATTGAATGCTAACCTTTAAACTGTGTAACAAAAGCAAAATACGGGAATTCTATCATGAGTTTAGCAATTTCAATATACTCAAAACCTTAATTATTGAAATCGAACTAATGACCAGTGAAGACTTACGTTTCTCTAAGGATTAAATACAAAGCTTAGCTGTGACGCCGACGGAAAGGTAGCTTAGACTGAACAAAGCTTAAACTTTAAAGAAAACGCGAAAGATTAACAAAAGTTTGAATCGTAGCATTGACTAACAGCGTGATTGTAACATAGAAATATATTTGCGGCGAGATGCATGCGATATTCCGACAATCGGCAAGCTTCAACCGCCGAGATTAGATTAGTCCCCCTTTCCATCCAGCACTCTACATTCAATCTCTCCCTTGATCCCTCTTACGGCAATCCGGGAGGAAATCTAGTGAATAAACCTTCCCGCAATGCCTCTGCCTCTATATTCATCCGACGCGCGCAATTTACACATTCGCGCATATTCTGGAGCTATCTTCTTTTCGGCATCTCTCTCTCTCTCTCTCTCTCTCTCGATCTCTCTTTCCAGATGCATCCTACGTCCTGCATATCTCTTTCATGTCATCTGTCTAGCTCACATATATTCTTGTTTATCTCTCTATATCTCTCTCCATTCGGCAGTCTCCTTCAATTACATTCTCGCCCACTCTGACGTATTGCACATAAGAGCATAGTTCAAATGATTTGTTTCCTAACATCGTTCTTTAAATTGTCGAAAAAGAGCTAGGTGTCATTAATTCTCACTTTTTTAACATTGGGCGAACAAAACAACACTATAGTGCAACAAATAAACGAATGCCTTTAGGAGGAATATTTAGAAGAAAAAAAAGACGAGAACACTTTTAAAAATGATAAATGGTCTTCAGGAAGCAAGGTGTAAATGCATCCGTCACTCGTCAGTATTCCAACGTATTTTCAGTGATACTAACAACACTCGTCCATGCGTTGCTCACAGGATTCCACATCTACGGAATCTACTCGTGTCGGCCAGCCTTCGTGCGACCTATGGTGACTTTTGCAATGGCACATAGTAACAAAAATATGTCTCATAATAAGGGTAAAGTATATTCTCTAACAGCGGTGGAGCTAGCAAGCGTTAAGGAAGGGTTCGAAGGTTATAACTTTTGTATCGTGTAGGTGGTTTTGTATCTTTGAATATAATTCTTGAATCGGGAACCTTTTAGTGGTAATGGCAGACAGGAATAGCCCACTGAATATTGTGAGTATTTAGAAAGTTTTAAAAAAGGATATAAGACCTTCCTTTTAGTTTTTCGTCGTTACGATGGCATCTTCTTCACCGAGAGTTTTCAAGTATTCATTTTTTCCAAGAGATTATATGAAACAATTGACAATGGAGAAACCATTGGGATTAGGGTATGGCATGAGGTATGGGAGTCTATATACGGCCTCCTTCGGGGGGGGGGGGGGGCAAGAGATTGGTGATAAGAGATGGAAAAACATAATTAAAAAATTGTTCCTCTTACTTCCTTCTGACTGCGATTTATATTATATACTTTACTTACGGACAGAACGTCTTAGACAGAATTTAGTGGTAGATTTAGCAGAAGAGAGTAGAGCGAAAAAATAAGGAAAATGGCAATGATTGTTAGAGCTCGTTGCAGCTGGCGGACGCTGCGTGCTCGCTCGGCTACCTGACCGTCTTCGTGTTCTTCAACGTGCTGCTGCTCTTGCATGCCAATGCGGCGCGCCTTCCTGCCGGCGCCGGCTCCACGCTGCGTGCGCCGCATCAGAAGGCCGTCTACGTGGGCGCCGCCTTCCTGGTCACCTACGCTCTCTGGATGGCCGTAAATGGTAAGGAGTATGTGGCAGGTTCATGCGCCATTAAAGGAGAGTTGAAGCATTGCAAAAACTTGGACTTTGTAACTTGTTTTCATAGTTGAAAAAATCACCATGCAATAGTAGAAATGGATAATAATTGTCTGTTTTCTATTAGTCGTGTTTTCTGCATTTTAGTTCTAAAAATGAACATGTGGTATTTTGCAGTCTCTGCATACGTGGATGTCAACAAGCTGCACGCCGACTTTATGTATTGGATCGTCGAGGAGAGGACATCAATGAGGCGTGGCTCGCTGCGTCTCTCCACGGATAATCGGTACGCTTTCATGCAGTCTCTGTGAAATTTTCGTATCAGCATTTGTGAAGATAGCAGTCTATACTTTTCCGCCTAAAGGACAGGTGCATTTAACTGCACTCTGCTAGTGGTAAGACTTGTATGTACTATGTATATATTCATTCACAACCTCTACATGAGTCGACATTTCATCTCTCACCCCAGTAGTCTTGTACTCCTCACGCATGCTGCAACCTTATCGCAATAGTGCGTTATCTTGCGTACGATGACATTTAGCTACTTATCCTTCCTGCATTCATGAAAGGGGAAAACTCTTCTTTATCCAGCATATCTGTCCTTGCGGATCATACATACGTTAAGATGGAAGCTAAATATTAGGCAGAATGAAACATCCCAGAATAGCACATAAGCTGCTCTCGCGGAGCGCTGGCTGGTTCTCTGGAACAAGGATCGATATTAATATTTACGAGTGGAAAGGCCGAATGCAAAGGATTCGGCCGGCCGAATTGCTCAAAGTTTTCAAAGTTTTTCAAAGTTTATTCCACAATCAGGAACTGGGCCCGGTGGGTGAAGGCAAGATGAAAGAGGCATCGGCTTTCATGACTGCGTTTCGCATGCAAGTAGTGGACAGGTTTCGGTCGAATTCGAAACGCCATCGTTCTCGGGGACGTCCAGCATTGCCTTTTCCACTTCCACGGTCTCCACTCCACGGCTCTTCGTGTCCAGCGTCCTCCATCCATTTTTGCAATCATTTCCACTTCCTCTCCATGGCTCCATGGCTCAATTACTCAAATAATCGACAAATCATGTGAGAAGCGAATACGTTGATTCGTCCGTACTGGTTACGGCGCATTCACACAATGGCCGCCTCGATTTTCCGAACTAGGGCGACCTTACATATAAAAATGCCCTTTATCGAACACAGTTGTGCGTTTTGATAGAAGCGCCTCATTAGAACTCAATGCTGAGGATAGGATAGCACTTTTTTTTAACACTTTCCGGCAAACAGGTTCAAGGATGCTGTCATCAATGCATTTCACAAAACTTCTGAAAAAGTATATGGAAAATAGTCTAAGGTTGAAACTAAATTTACTCGAATTTATAGAGGCACCGTCTTTAATAAGACGCCCTCAAGAGGAAAGCAAAGCACAGGCAATTCTTATGGGGGTGCAAAACACGGTAAATATTTAAAAAAAAAGTTAAATTGTTTACATAGAATTGTTTATTCCTTCTTTTTTTTTAGCTCAGAACGTTCGTCCAAGTCTTCAAAGATGAGCAAGAACTCGACACGGAGTACAAAATCTGAGCATAGCCGACCAAATTCGGCTGCCGCGTCCATTCCATCGAAGAAGACATCACTTGCGAATAATCGCCTTTCAGTTCCACTCTGATCGACATGTGAATATATCATCACCAAGAAACGAAATCGGTGCTAAATTTCATTGAATTAATAAATTACCGATCTGTAAATATCGTATGCATTAAACGAAGCGGTAGCCATCAACTAGCGGTAAATATTAATTTTACGTTATCATTATTTCAAATTTTAAGTTTCTTTTTTTGTACCTTGCATTATCGTTTGAAAGTCTATTTAGGTACCGTGCAAAAGCTTTGCAGCATTGCATTAGAATCATGACCGTAATAAGTTGAATTTTTTGCAGTTATTTTATATCCGTTTTGTATTGTATTAACGATTTGAGGCTTTTAAGTTTTAGTTTTTTGAAGAATTAATTAATCAGCGAGTTTGAAGAGAAGCAAGCTAAACTTAGGCACATTTTTCAACTGATTCGAACTTTGGACTCTTGACTTATTATGAACAAATATTTGTCTACCCTTCGCTCATGATACCTGTGATCTAATTGCTTTTGCTGCTCAACATCATTTGCATGCCTTTCTATATTTTCAGATTTCATAATCCGTGTTAAAATATGAGTGAATATCGCCCGTTTTTTCGCATTAATGCATAAAGTAAATTCATTCGTGGGTAATTTTTCGTCGTTCTCCTTGATTCGCCTATTAATTATTTACGAGGAGCAATGATCTTGCATATTAGAAAATGAGCTAATCATTTTAAGAGAAAACTTTAGAATATTTCAGATGGTGAGGAGGAAGCAAGCATATCCCAAGTTCTCTCCTTGTTTGAGTAGATATTCCACGCCGATCTCTTTCATGCATAGGCGTGTGAACTCCTTTCATGGAGAATGGGAGTGTGTACACTGTCCATTGTGCGGCCACTTCCCTCGAGCCAGACAGACAGACAGAGAGAGAGAGAGAGAGACAGAGAGAGACAGAGAGACAGAGAGAGACAGAGAGACAGAGAGACAGAGAGAGAGACAATCGCATTCGGACGCTTTCAAACTTACCGAACCGGGATGAGGAAGATGCGATTGAACTGGTAGGCGAAGACGGGCGAACTTCAAGGTGAGGAGAGCGTACAATGTGAAAAAGAAGACGATTGCAAGAGCAGGAAATCTTCGAGCTACTCTGGCCACACTATACTTGTTGTGCGCTAACGAAGAGTAATACTTCGCTTCTTTGCCATGCAATTTGTCGTCCACATCATTCTTCTGTCCATCACCACACTGCAACTGATCGAAGCAGTTAGCAACCTTTTAACTCAGTTGCTTGACTTTAGGGAAGATTGTTCTGCTGCGTCTCTTCAGATTACGCGTTCTCTCTTTCCGTTCCTTTCCCCTATGCTTGATTGAGTGCTTTGCGTGGGGCGGCTGTGGCTGGGGTGGATGCGGCATGCCGTGTTTCGGAGGTGCGATGCCTTGCCGCCGTCATCGGGCTCGTGGCGCCAAAAGCCTCAGTGGCGATCGTGAAGAAGCACCTCGGATTGTGGTAAAGGCCATTTTATGATATTATTTCAATAAAGCAAAAAAGACGGACTCCGTTGTAGGATCCTGACGCCCAGTTCTTAGCCTGCTGCGAGGAGAGTCGCCTGCCTCAAGCATGCATTTCTAAGTGTTCCTATCGAGCGTTCACGAAAGACGCGGTTAGTCATTGCAAGAATTTATCAAATTTGGAGATTCCAGATTCACTCAAATGTGGCTTTTATGTAATAAAATATAAAGCAATGTACAAACATAGAAGAGGTGCCAACTAAAACATTCCGACTTTTCATTATTCCAATCATCAAGAATGACACAAATAGTCGTTATTCCGGGAATCTTTTTTCGCCAATTCTTAAAAAAAATAACGTTTAGTTGACATCGTCTTATATGTAGACCATTGATATAACGATTCGTTGCAATCCTTCATTCTGGCAAGTTTGGTGTTCGGAATTCGCTTGATGGAACTCCTACCACGCTACTACAGCTTATTGTTAGTAATTATTAGCTGCTATCAGGCAGAAGAACCTAAACAACAAAATTATTCCAAAAGATATGCGAGTTGTCGCACGGGCATTATGCTCGTTAATATTTTACTCACAGGCTAAATCCCGAAATTTTCTCACAATATTAACAGTACGGCAGATTCATAATCCAGCTTATGGTATGCGACCCAGCAAACAAACATCTTTAGCCACATATTTCCCTTTAGAGTGCTGTAATGCAGAGTTGGAGTGACGTGCCTTGATTTGAGCTGAGCTTCAAGGTGGTTTTCGTGATCTTTTTGCTTGCACCAACCCATTTCTCGGAATGGACAAAGAGAGTTATCATATCGAATTTTGGAATGGTTACGCTGCTGAATTATCACGCCAATTGTCTAAGGACGTGTGGTCAATATTTTCCACTCTTATTAAAACAAAGAAAAATGCGATAATTGCTTGCTGGAGCATAAAAAAGAAGAAAGAATGTCTCTGTGATTGCAGCTTGTCTCGATGTTTCTTCACGCAGATGCATGTCCACTCGTCGCCGCAATCAATCTGCAGAGGTTGGCCATCATGTACACAGCGGAATCCGGTAATACCATAGAATTTGCGCAATGGGAAACGAAGTATGCTTATATTAAAGGAACCATACACTGAATGATTCTACAGTAGTATATTAGGACCATTTTGAACGCGCGCCCTCAAATATACAAGTAGACAAAATGGTTCAAACTTTCAATAGGTATGTTTTAGACAGATACGAATAGATTCACATTCAGAAAACCATAGGTTGATAATTCAGTGTACTGCACCTTTAAAGACTTTAATGTTTAATGTTTATTTAGATTTTTTTTTAATGAATTTTAGCGATTTGCAAGCTACATATTAAAAAAAAAGTATGGTATAAACCCTCGAAACATGAATGATTAATAATAATGAGAATTAGATGCGCCTCGCGAGGCCGCGACCACCGCGACTGCTGCCGCCGCAACGCCGTCCATCTCACGGCGGCCGGTGACAAGTGCCTCCTCTTTTGTCAACAGGCACATCAAGCTCTTGTTTCCGCATTCTTAGGCCATTTTGTATGCTACGTTTCTGTACAGCGCAATGAATAATCTCAATTGTTATTTGCATCCTGCATAAGATACACAATAGTATTCGTGTATCTTATACGTACAGGCAAGTAGTTTATATAAATAGTTAATAAAACTTATCACGCTCTGCTGCTTATATTTTTTTAATGTGATGGATAGTTCAAGCAATCATCGACTGATATTTTTATTATAAAATAGACCTAGTAAGTCTGCTATATTTTTATTTTTTTTATTTTTCTTTAGCCAAATCTTGCAAACGTGACACTCCTTGACCTTGCTTACCTGCCCTGCCTCGAGCGGTTCGACTCGGTGAACAGCTGCTTCTGGCACGACGCTGTCAAAGAAGCAACGGAGGAAGCTGTTGAGGCCAGTGGCAAGGAGGTGTGTGTGTGTGTGTTTCATGCTGCTTGAACACTCGTTCTCGTATTTTTTCAGACAACAGGAAGACGCTTGGGGAAGCTAAAGATGCGAGATGACAGTGCATCGTATAAGACAGCCAGCGAGAGCGACCGAACGGACGAGGAGCTGCACATGATTGAGGAGAGCGAAGCGAAGTGGAGCGAGGCAGCGCGTGCAGTCGACCAAATTGTAGAAGAAGATGTCGTAGAAAACAATTACTAGATTCTGGATTTACTTCGTAATTTTCAGTTTCTTGTTTCAATTCACGGCCAATACAACCATATCAATACGTTTGTACAGACTGTCCGCCGAATTTTTGATTGTATCAATTGCCTCAAAGTTCAGCAATACTTACGTCCAAATTAGCTTGCTTGCATTACAGATCATAAATACTTCGCATTTTTTTTCTAAAAATTTATCTATATAAACATAAACATCACAATCTGCTTTAGCAAAAGAATCACTCACTTTCCTATATTGGTGAATGCACAATAATTCCAAATAAAGCGAAACAAAAAAGTGTGACCAAATCGAAAGCAACATATAAATCTTTTAAATCTTCCTGCTTAATATTACTTATGAATAGCTCATAGAGCTTTATTCTAGATATCTATACTGAGAAAAAAATTTCCAAAATTAAAATGCATTATATAATTTCTACGATAACATTAAGGATATAGCAAATATACGCCATAAGCAGGATACAATGTACATACATGTTATTGAACAACAAGTCCAAGGTTTTGACGCAAAATTGGGGACCCTGAGGCAAGCTATTGAGCAGGTAATAATTAAAATAGTGTGAATCGGTACGTTTATAGCCCGCCTGATAAACAAATATTCATTAAATGCAAAAGATTTCTTTTATTCTAATTAGCATCGACTATTGAACGGATTTAAATATTCTACCTCCTAAAAGATTCCACCGGCTTATGGTTAGTTGCTGCGCGGAGAAGATCGTGCGCAGACAGGGAGAGGTGCCGAGAGACGAGTGAGTGATGATGGAGAGGCGAAGAGGGCGCCGAGCAGGAGGGACGGCGAGTGGCTGCCACCGGAGGGGGCAACGCCGTCGGCTCGATCTCGACAGCCACCGAATAGCATGGGGGAGCACCGACGGGCGGAGGAGGCGTGCTGACGGCTGTAAATCAGAACTGGTCAGAACAAAAAATCTTGGGCACATTCATATGAATGTTCAGCGTTAGATAATGCTTTGTCATCCATTCTCCTAGCTGCATATCATTTTTTTTGCAGATATGTTCGCTTCTATCTCTGCAATCCTAATTTGTTTTTACTAAATAAGAACCAAATTCGATGCGGAACATTTAGTATGGCATATTTTGTAGTAATTTAGTAGGGATTGGAGAAAAATGTAAATTTTTTACACCATGAAATTTATCGTCTTTTATCTTCCGTTATGGTTATGCACATCAGACTGTATGCGATGATACGGAAACGAATGCACAGGCTGACATGAAGAGGCGAGAGTACGATGAGGGAGGACGGAGTAGCGTGGCGGGCTGCTGCCGCTCTCTGCGTTCTGCTTCGCGCGCATCGCATCCTCGTACTTTGGCGGCACCGACGCGTAGCGCGGATGGAAGTCTGCAAAAGAAGGCATCTTCGACGTGTGCATCTAATAGGAGCCAGAAACTCATTTTTGAATTCGCGCCTTTTTGCCTGACACAAAGACGACGACTACAATGGACAGAAAAATTCGAATAGATTACGGTTGAGTTTCGTGCTCCTTAAATCACATTTATGTGATATTATGATAACCAAATACGAGTAGTGTAAATAGAATAAGCTTGCAATTTTTTTAAACACCGATCCTTGGACGAAATATTCGAGCGTTTAGACCAAGGCGTAAGGGGATATGCTAGTAGATACAGTGGAATTGGAATGCAGGAAGAATAAGGAGTTAAAGAGAGGAGAAAGAGTGTCGAAGAGCCCGCTGAGTGAGCTGCGATTTATTAATCGCAACAGTCACTGCTGGCAATATAGTTAAAGAGCTGCCAACGCTTTAATCCTACTCTCTCTCTCAATCTCTCTCACCCTTTATTTATCTTTTTCTCTCTTTCTCTCTCGTTCTCCCTATTTCTCTCACTATCTCTCACATTCTCTTGCTTGTATCAAGTACCGGCCATCCGCAGCGGGTCCTTTATGACCTCTTTCTCTTCTACATGTCCGTTGCTGCTGGTCTAGTTGAGTACACCGAGGAAACTAGCATGCCGTTTGTTACGTCACTGTGTCTCCATCATACTCAGAGCGCTAATAACCGTAGAATGTGCCAACAGATGTAATTATCTAACCTCGTTCGACTCATTTTTGTCTCTTTAATTACTAAAAGGTTTAATTATTAATGTGTGTTTATTATATACTCTAATTGTAAGTGAGACAGCTCTTCTATGCCCTCTCTCTCCTCCCTCTCATCCACCCTCCCTCCCTTTCTCCTCCATCTTTGTCTCTCATTCCCTAGGACCTCTTTCCTGACCTTGGAATGCCAGGTTGCGTGTCTGGTCTGCTGCCTCGCACACATTCACTACCACACCTATCCCGGTCTCAGTTTATCTTGCCTTTCAATCTCCACGCGCCCACATCCAAGCAGCGCTCTCGAGAATCTGTAAACTAGTGCTGAAGAATAAAATAAACTTGAGAAGCCTTTGCAATTTTTATATATATGTATCTTCACAGGTATGAGCAGTTTAAGCACTCCATTAACATTTTGTTCATGTAGTGATCATTCTGTAAGTTGACCTCATTATTATTTTTGAATAATTTGTTCGCTTGCCTCGCCGCTCTTGTAGTTGCTAAATGCACTGCCTCATCACACAATGTGTCATCACCCCCTTCTCTTCCCTTCCTCTTCGCCCTTTTTCTCCCTCTCATGCTTTCTCCTCTATCTCTCACTTTCTTTCCCTCTCTTTGTCTCCTTCCCTCTACTCTGTCTCGTACACTGGCTGCTCCTTCGCACAGCGCAGTGCCCCATCTGCTATTTGTTATCCTCATTCTGGCAGCTCGCATTCTTCGACTCTTCCTTTTCTCAACAGCTATTGCGCTGCATTGAGCACAGAGGATCCCTAATCGGCGTTTTCTTTCTTTCTTACATCTGCTTCTTAACTTTTTCTGTTTTTATGCTAGTAAACTTCTAACTTCCAGTGTTAGTCGGGCTGTTTGTTTTCCCAAAGTACTCTTTATGGTTTCAAAATTTTCGCCGAACTCATTTTCACTTCTCATTTCTCCTTTTTCACATTTTCATTTAGCGAGCGCATTCAATCCATTGTTATAAAAGGATGCGCTGATATCCAACTCTCATTCTTATCTCAGAACATTTCTACTTTGACCAGCTTATGTAAACAATGTTTATGGATCGCGTCCAGTTGATATAAAAATACGTTTATGCAAGTTTCTGCCTTTTCGAAATTTTTTACCACTCTCTCGATAATAGACACTATTATTTTCTTTGGCTGAACAATGCTTTTCCGATGTATGTAGGCTCGTTTGATTAGAGATTTGGCAGCATCAAAATCCTTCCTGTTAGCTTTTGAAAAATTCACGCCGTATCTCTTCTTGCAGAACGGTTCATCCATTATTGCATCTTCCGCCATCGAGAAGATGACTCAGCAGCTGCAGCAGACACAGTCCCGCTTTCGTCGCTCTGCTCGCCGCGCACTCTTCCGCAATCAGATGACGGTGCGAACAAACTTTTATTTTTAACTTTTAAATTCTTATTCTTTTTAAATCTACTCTTTTCGAATCTTTGCGCTAGGATTTGTTGTTTAGGCCTTTTTATTTATTCGATTTTTTATTGGATTAAGTTTTTCAGCTTTTGTTTATTGCTTTTAATTTGCCACTCCCTGGAATGTACATAATCGATGGCATTAAGACTGGTCGGCCATCAATGAATCTCCGTGAGCATCTCATACGTCTTCCGTCGCCCCCCGTTGAGCTGCGCAGCCAGATCACACGACGATCAATCAAGGTACTTATTCCCCATTTAAATTATATTCAAAAAGACACCTTCAAAAGCAAAGCACCCGTTTTAGGATTCTCTTCGCTACCCGCCGAGCCAGGTTACACCTTCAGAGCAGCCATCCACGGATCGACAGACCGGTGGCTATGCTCCTTCGTCAGGGAGAACGCTGCTGCCCGCAATTAGCACGCTCTTCTCGCAATTGCATGGCGGCAGCACTCATGCGAGTGACCTCTTCCCTCCATTTTACCCTTCCTCCTACCCACTTGAGAACTCCTTCAACAGTCAGGCCTCCGTGCCCCCCGCCTATGCCACCTCAAATGCAACAGCAGCGTATTCTCTAGCCAGCATTCCTGCATCCGCAAATCAAACCTTTACCTCCTGCCAATGTTTCCAATGCTCTTCAATCAATTACTCTTTGCAACACACGCAATAGCTTCCGTTGTGAAAACTAAACAATAATGATGCTTGGTTTTCTTTAGCATTTGTATGTTAATTAGTCAAATCATTTGTTTTTTTCTCTTTTGCTGCCAAAGACATCGATACGTGTTTGCAGACGGGTTTGCAATTAATTTTTTCTGTGCGTCAAAGCCCACAAATTTAAGCTTTGTATGTTAATTTGTGGCATTTGACGCACAGAAAAATTAAACCTTTCAGAAATTAGCACCTCTTACTGACGTAAAATTTCAAGAATATATTTTCTGCTTCTGTATACTCCCCAATAAAATTACGATAAAGATTCTATGAATTAAAAAAAAAACAACGTCAGAAATAACAGTTTAATTTTACCTGCTTTAAAATAAATGGTTAACAAACTGAAACGAACAGTGCAGCAGCAATTATACTCACCAAGCGAGGGGAACATGGCAGAGGTGGTTGTCGAGGGCACCGGCCGAGGCAAGCCACTCGAAGTAGAAGTCGACATGTCTGACAATGAAGGTAATGTTGGATGCGAATTAAGATGTGTAAACTGTTCATACTGTTTTCTCATCTGACAGAAATTTGATATTCTGCCAGATGAGAAAACAGTAAGATACATACGTATGTAGTTGGTAATGCGCGTCTATTTCTGCGAGATATTAACTTTGAAACTTTGAAACTTTATTTGTCAACCTTTATGAAGGGGCTTATAAATGGTTCATATGAAACGACGTCAGATCATTGTAATCTTGAAGATAGACAGATTAAGGAATGGAATAGATCTTAACCATGCTCGACATAGACATCGACGTGCATGCGAGAGAGACACGTCCGGATGACGATGCGGCAGAAGCACGCGAGAACCACGAGAACGATGCAGATTGGAGTGAGGAAGGACAGCCAAGCAGGCTCGGAAGAGGCCGATGAGAATGATGACATCTTAGATGCTTAAACATATGCAGTTGAATTAGGAGAGTGTAACACGTTTCTTAAAAAAATAAATAACGTTGAAATATAGCAAAGCAAACAACGACATTAATCTGCATCCTTATATTCCTTCATGCTCGACATTTCAGAAATGTTTTGGGAACATGAAAGCCAAATTTAAATCATCACTTCATGTCTTAAATGTACATGCATATATATACATATTTCATTCAGGCATTCTAGGAGCCTTGGATATGAAATATTGCTGAAATGGAACATTTGTCATGCTTCCCTTAGCTGCAAGCGCTATAAATGCTAATGAACGTTATTGTTAGCTTATTTCATACATACATATGTAAAAGGCGAACTGCAAGTTGCAAGCCTAAATCAATATAGACTGATTACATTCTATGAAAGTGCAAGTTGTCAAGGGTGTCTATTTTAAAATTCAGTAATTTGTGAAGTCGGAAAAGATAAATTGTGTTAATTTCTACAGTTTGCAAATGAATACCTGCCTGCATTCTTTTTCAGCGAATACTGAAAAATAGGTTTGCTCTTAGTGGCCGGAGTAACGCATCGTTTTTATGCGTATATATAAATAAGTGTTGCAGGGGGGAAGGTTTGTGAAACAGTGGAGATTTCTACATGGGTTTGGCCGATAATTCAAGCGGAGTAAGCAAGAGTGAAAAAACGCCAGTAAAATCTAACTTCTTCGGCAAAGAGAGAAAGTTGGAAAAGGCAAGGATATGATTGAAGTAAAAGAAGCTGCCAAATGAATTGCAGTAGGCTAAAGTATTAAGAGCGGAAGGAGAAGAAAATACAAAGAAGCGGATTAGCAAGTAAGCGTGGGCAGAGGAAGGATAAGAGAAGGGTGCGGATGTGGCCAAGTCGCCGGCATTGTTGCAGCCCACATACATGATACGATGGATACATAGCGTAAATATCCGGTGAGAAATAATCCTGACGAATTGTATCATAAATCAGCCTAAGCACGTGATAATTGGAAACCATTCGATATCCGGCATCTTTTAACTGATAAAAATGAATTTCGGTAAAGGCATTAAATATGTATGTAGGTAGAGATACAAATGGGAATGTCAGTAGCGTTCAAGGCCAGGGTTGTAAATGATGTACGGATGTAATCGAAAATGCAGCACGCGCCCACAATTACATCACCCAACAAAATCGTGAACATGCCATTTGGGACTGGAACACTTGATTCGAGAATTCACATTTGCTCCAGTCTTTACCTCTCTGCCTTTCTTTTCAACTTGCTCGCTCTCTTTCGCTCTCCTCTCGTTTTTCAACCCATGCACAGAGCCCTGCCTTCTTTCGCTATCATCTTCTCTCGATTTGCATATTCTGTCAGTATAAAACAGTTTGTAAGGTTATTGGCGGTCGCAAAATGATCATACGAAAAAAAACGAATACCGAGAAAGTTGAGGAGGGAAGAGTATTAGCAAGAGAACAAAAGCATGGGCGAGGTCGTGGAAGGTAAAGTTACATATGTATCAGCCTACTAGTTCTGCGTGAATGAAAGAAAGTATCTAATCAGACACCCTTTCATGAGCCCAAATCCAGCTCCGACTGAAAAATGGCCTGACTCTTAAAATTTTTCAGCAAAGTGCTTCTTTTGTTCGAGATATTACTATTTCACGGACTTCTCTAATTCTCTCTCTCTCAGTTTACCGCAGAGGCTAAACAATTTCGCTCCCTTCTTTCCCTCCCTCACTTGGTCTCTCTCTCTCTCTCTCCCTCTTTTTCCACTGTCTGAAAGTCACTGAATGCAGCAACGCTTCTCGCAATGGGTGACAAAAACGGACAAATATAGCCTCTGTGTGTACCCTCCGGCTATGCCCCCTTTTGCATGGACATCCTGACCAGTGGCATGAGCCACTAGTATACCACATGCTTCTCAGTCTATCTGCTGCTCTCTTTCTCTCTAACTCTCTGTCTCTCTCTCTTTGTCTCTCTTTCTCTCTTTCTCTCTTTCTCTCTTTCTCTCTTTCTCTCTTTCTCTCTTTCTCTCTTTCTCTCTTTCTCTCTAACTCCCTGTCTCTCTCTCTTTGTCTCTCTCTCATCCTCTTTCTCTCTTGAGCAGTTAGTTACGCACACATTTGGAGGCCACAATGTCGAGTTGTATTCGATCAAAACATAGGAAATGAATTTGTGCAAATTGCAATCAATTTCTGCGGAAAAGAGAAGAAGTGAAGAAGTTGATGGAAAAGGTTTCCTAGTCTGACCATGAGAACGTGGTCGATTTTCAGTCGTTTCCACTGACGCCAGGCAACCAGCCGTTGCCAGCTGATTTTCGGTGGCTCTTTCCAACGATTTTAATACTTTCAAACATAGGCTCCTTTTTGATTTCGTATTTTGATGAAAGGCATCTTTATGGTTTAAAGGAGGTATCCGGGGAATAATTAACCTAAGTGGTTTTCTATATTAACATGTTCATCTTGGCGTAAAACATGTATCCAAAAAGTTTGAGCGATTTTCTTCCATTATATTCTGAGCAATAGTAAAGTGAAAACAGGCGGGTAGAGAATTAGCTACGGTAGTTCAGAGCCGCCCTCCTATTTCACTTGCTCTCTCGACCGTGCGACAGGCAACTTTATGAGCGCGCGCATTCAAACTCGTTCTCTAGCGCTACTGTAGAATTATTCGCCAGATACTTCCTTTAATAGAAAATTTGTGTTGTACACCCAGAAGCTGACCTTACGTTAGTTGAATTAAAACATCACTTACACTTCGTTGCGTTATTCCATTATTACTAGCTAGCCTAGTCTAATCCAATCCCATGTCATGCATGCTCCTTACACACTCCCCATTCCTTCCACTCCAGCATGCTACGGATTTTCACCCACCAAGACCAGCCCTCGCCCTCCTCGGGAAAGAATCGAGACTACTTCCATTCTCTGACAGTGAGTGACGCGATGGCACACCGAGTTCAAGGCTCGGCTTGGCGCAACTATAATTCATTCTTTGCTTTCTCGCACTCATCCTTAGCCGCGTCATACTCTTGCAATCTCTTCTGTATTCAAACTCTTCCCTTCTCTGGTCTGCTCTTCTCTCTTTCTGTTCTAGTTCCAAACATCTCTCTCTCTATCGACGATCTCTCTCAACCTCTTTCTCTCTCCGTTTCACCGTCGCATATCTCTCTATTCGCCTCGCGTCTTCAATTACTGCCTCAATCTCTGTTTCTTTCGCCTCCCTTTCCTCTTTGTGCCCCTTTCTCTTCCCTCTCTGCAATGATCCAGAGTGTATCCTCTTCCTTTACTTTTTTTTATACAACAAGTCGCCCGCGTTCGCCGCAGTTTCCCCCTTATTCGGCAACAGTTGCTGCTCACAATTACCACAGTCGCGCCGGTAGAGAGAAGAGAGTCCAGACTCAAGCGAGAGAGAGAGAGAGAGAGAGAGAGAGAGAGAGAGAGAAACGGAGAGAGAGAAGAACAGGGAGGAAGTGGAGGAGGTGGAGAAAGAACATAATGGAAAAGTGATAGATAGGTAGATGGAGAGAGAAATATAGAGAGGAAGAGAGAATGAAAGAAACACGACTTCTCTCAAACCACCTCTCGCTTCCTGGCTGTTTCCTTTTATCCTTCGCCAAGCCTTCTTCTAGTCTGGCGATTATGTCGTGGGCGTGTCTCTGCCTCTCACATTGTCATCTCTGCCTTTCTTCACCCCTTCTGCGTCAAGGTCTAGATCACCAAAGGGGCAGTTGTATCCGGCAAAAACAGCCGGGCCCATTGCACACTTGCTCCTCTCTTGCTGCCTCAGGTGTAGGACTGGAATTGGCTTTCACAGCCTGGTGTAGTCAAAATACGGTTCGAGAAACTGATGTCAAGTATGTATGTATATTCATGGTTGGGTGAAATTAGTTTTTAATAGTACTTTCAAATGAAAAAGTCTTCGTCTCGTGGAATGCGCTTTACTTTGAAATTTTTTTTTAAAGATATTAGGAAGATTTAAAAATAGTTCTAGGCGTGAATGAAGGCCTTGCTTGTGCTGGTTGCTGCTGTGCAGCTGCTTCCTCGCTGTGTCTCGGGTGGCTCTTGCATGCCATTCCCTTTTCCGTCTCGCTGCCAGCCGCGTCCCTTCTATCCGTCGTATCATCAACAACAAGGCGGCGGCTACGCGAGTCCCTACGGCGTTCCGGTCGGCTATGGCAGTAGCTATGGCAGCAGTGGTTATGGAACACTGCCGGTTGGCTACGGGCCGGGACCGGCAGCCGGGTACGCCACGGCGCCCCAGCCGCATCCTCAGCCTCTTCCGCAGCCTCAGCCACTTCCGCAGCCTCAGCCTCTTCCACAGCCACAACCACAGCCATACGTCGGCCCCTTCACGAATCAACAGACTCTAGTGCAGCCAGCACCACATCAAGGTTATAAATTTAGCATACATTTTTGCACATCATTAATTGCTGTAATGTTTATTCACTTGCATATCATGTTTTTATAAATGAAATAAAAAAATGGGACAGTTATTTCATTCGTCCACAATAATAGGCATGGAAATAAGTATTTTTTTAATGATAAATAAATAAAAAACATTACAGCATGGGTGTCTCAATACTTCAAAAATTCACAGGTTCAAGTGAGCGCGTGGTTAAATATATTACAAGTTTATTTCACAATCAGGGACTGTGCCCGGTCAATATTCATAAAATGGTACAGAAGAATATTCATGTTTTTTTTCTCTAAAAAGAATTCTTTTTCAGGCACGTATGTCGTTCCGCCACTGGTGCAGCCGCCCCTGTCGGTAAGTTATAGTAACAATCACATTAACAATGAGAAAATCCGTGACTCTGTCTAACAGTTCTTTGGTTTGACTTCATACACAGTTCTACCCGCTCCAACATTTGCGTCGGGAAAGCTATTTTTGTTATTGCTTCCCAATAGGCTATTTCAAACGATCCTGCCCTTATTTTTTCTGTATAATCTGAGATCAGGTGGCTTGCTTCCTTTCAAGTTGTCCTCATCTTTGTAGCTCCGACGCGTGTTGCGCCGCCGATGCCGTCAGAGGATGAGGAAGAGAAAGCAGCCACGACGACTCCTCGGCCCACCGCCGTCACGGCTGTCCCTGATGAGGCGGAGACGCAGAGGACGGGTAACAGCGACGACTCCGCCAGCATCAAGGACATTGCTGTCCGTTCTTCGAGCACTTTCGCCTAAAGTAACTTTGAAATAAATGATTCTCAGAATTGTCTTTAAAAAAATTCTACCATATTCGTATAATTGTGGTTAAATAAGGTAAACATAAAATTACGAGTGCCGAGTTGGGCACCACGTTTGTTTAAAAGACGTGCGAATTGGCGCGCTCCCATTCTCACGTGACATACACCGACACATGAAAATAACGGGCGCTAATGAGAGTGCGAAAGGCCTCTGCTTGTTTGAGGTCTTTCATAATTGTCTCCTTTAAGGACATCTTTGACGAGCTGGACACGAAGGAGGAGCAAGAGCTCCTCGCCTCGGCTGCCGCCGCCGCATCAGAAGCCTCCGAGAAAGCCAGCAAGCCGCATCGGACGGACACTTCCAGCGTAAGCGACTTTTTTTTTGCATTTGCCATGAAAAGAGATTTCTCCTCCTGCACCATCTCCGGTTTAATCATAAGTGAATGGAAATGATTGTTAGAGTTCATCGGGTTTTTTTGGCAATATAACTTGTATTCTCTCTAATTTTGGAATTGTTTCTGCGTTTTGGGGAGGGGGTGGAATAGAAAGATGTCGAAGTTAGTGAGAAGGAAGCAGAAACACTCATTCCATTCTCACCATTTTATTATGTATGCATGTGCACAACAAAAGTGTTTGCTAACTCTGATTGGCTGTACAAAGGTGTACAACTCCAATTTGTTTTCGTCGTTTCTCGCTATCCAAGCGTACAATTGTCTAGCTCAAGGGCTTTTCTCAGTCAGTGATCATGTTGGTTTGAAATGGCCTAGTGCTGGCTGTTTCCCACTTCTCTCGCGACCTTGAGCGCCGAAGCGCCGACAACACGCCTCGGGCCATTGCCAGAGTCAGAGTAAATAATAGCACACACACAGGCATACAAGGCCTTCTTACGACCTTAAGTCGCCTCCCCCCCTCTTCTGAGGGCGGAGAAGATAGATGATGGTGGGGATTAAGCGTCGACCGATTAGTCGCACCACCACTGATCGCGAGCATGACGGGGAGTTTAGGAGCGCGAGGTCGGGAAGTAGTTTACTGCTTCAACTATTGTACAAGCACAAAAGAGCTGGTCACATCATGAAGACATGCAAAATGTATCGTTAGAAAAGCCAACGTCTTTTCTATACCAAGGACATGCTTTACTTGCGGCCGTTGGATGCCGCGACACGCAGCGGACCATATAGGCCAACACTCATTGTCAGTTTATGAGACTCTATACTATTATTTGTATGCCATTATGCTTGCTGGCTGTCCCTATTGTTATCGTCTCAAAGAGTGACACATTGCTTCGACATACTAATCCATTTCTTGTAATTCAATGCATTTGACTCTCTCTCTCTGCTTCAGGGCAGTATGGACGACACTTCAAAGGGAAGCGTATCATCGTCCCATCACGTCGAACAGGCACTCATACCACAGTCCAAGCTGGTCCCAGACCCCGTCATTGAGACTTCAGCACATGGTGTTCACCCGAGTTCTTCGGCGAGTTCAGCGGGTGCAGAAATATATACAATTAAAAATTTCATTACAATTGCACAAATTGGCTCAATTAACACGAAGGAAAAGTCTTAATATCAACAACAACAAAATAATAACGGTAATGAATAAATAAGGGTCGTACGCCGTCGCGCCGGCGCCTTCTGGTTCTTCTGTGATCTACACTCGTCCGCAGCCGTATTACCCCTCTGGTCCCTACGTCATTTCCCAGCCCGCTCCACAGAGCTATGGAGCACCGTGCTCAGCACCAATATATGCACAAGGTATTATCACCAGCCGTTGTGCCTTGAGATTTAATTTAAAAAAAATAAGTTTCGATATTGTTGTGATACTGCTATACAATGAAAGGCTACTTTTCCTACGTAAAACTTTTAGGCGGACCGCTCCCACTGATGGACTGCTGCAGCAAGTGTCGTAATCCGTGCCGCTATCGTGTTAAGCGACAGGTACATTATACATATTGCACCATTTATCGGTAACGAGAGAGGCATCACTGATCACGAAAGACAATGGAGAACAGAATTGAATGAAATGTAAACGAGGGCAATTAATCGTTTGATTGAATTCAATTTCAGCTGGGCGCGCGCACATTGGATGGTCGCCGAGTGACGGACACGCCGCCGGTCGCCAAGGACAGCCGCTGCAACAGCTTCGAGCTCAAGCACATCATGATGAAGGTTGAGAAACGAAGTATTTAAGACGTGCTTTATTATGGGACATCATTGACGAATGAAAATATTTTCGGTGATTATGTATGCTTCTGAAGAGCAGTTGTTTCTTATCGGCGAATATTTTTTTTATACATTTTAATATTCTTCTAAAGCTTATCCATACCCATACATGTATTAGGTAACGACAACCACTCCGGCCTTGTCGAAACGGCTGATTCAGAAAGCCGCAGAGGAGCAGCTTGGCGGCCTCTTCTCCGTTTTCTGCTCAAAAGAGGTATGCTCACGGAAAACACGTCTGAAATGATCATTTTATATTTACTCTCTGTACATTTATAGTTGGTTTTGACATGATTATGACTACATTTAGGACTTCACTTACACATCTCGCGCCGAATTCTTCTGTCAAACAAGCAGGAATGATGTGGTCTGCTTTGCTTTCCGACATTGATTATTGTTAGAAGAACAAAATTCTGCCGTGCTCAGTATCCACTGAAGACTGTGAATAAATCTACATATCTCCGAATCAAATGTACATGTCGCTTGTAGCGATAAACCAGCTCATTTCTTGTCTTTCACTCTAGCATTTATACCCATTAATACTATTTATCGTTGTGCATATACATATTGCCGTCATTTTTGCTGCAAAATTTGTCAATGCATGAATCTTGAATGTTTTATTACTTATGATTTTGTATTGAAAATCGAATGCGTTGTACATTTACATTATATTATGATGTTAGCGTAAATCAAGGAAAAGGAGAAAGAGCGACCATTCAGTGTACTATGTGTTCGTCAGAAAACATGAGACTCAAACAAGCTCTACTTCACTTTTGAAAATACATAATATCGCCTTCAAATTTTAACTTACAACTGAAAAGGAATGCCGACAATTAAACCGCAAGTTATTCTTGGTCTTCTCGGATCTAGGAATCCTTGTGACTGTTACATTTCTATATTATCTTTGTTGTGATACCGCGTCATGATATGGAGCGAGAGTGAGGAAGGTTAAACAGTAGAAGCGAACTACATACATACTCACAGAAATATACACATTTATGAATTTCTCCCACCGTGTCGCTTAATCGCCGTAAGGCTGGAGACCAGTAGTCTTGTAGCTGCGAGAGCATTCGCGAGTTTGCATATTACAATGAATCGAATCGTACATGACAAATATGTATATGACCATTGTAATAAGAATTAGATCGGCAGTAGAGCAGTTTTGAAAAGAAAGAGAAATAAACAGCTATACTGAGCTAGTGGCAGACTCAGAGCGGCTCCTAAAGGCCGGATTTTCTATTCCCGTCAGTTTTGATGGATTCGTTGGCATATCCTTTATCTCCACCTGAAAGAAGAGAATGGTAAAAAATACGAGCCTTTCGATTTTCAGGGATTGATTGCAGCGCGTATAATTTAATTTTTTCAGGTTGCACAACTTAAGGTTGATCAACAAAAAAAACTAACACGCCCTCCATCGTCATATTGCACGTTGTAATAATCACGCTGGGCGTCCAGCTTGAGGTAAGAGTACTCTCCGGTTACCTAAGGCAACCGTTGATACCAGCAAAATGGAACTAAATGTTCTGCTACGAAAGATTATCCATAAAAAGAAGTGCATAATTGCTGACCTCCTCAAGCAGCGAGGCTAGCCTCTGTCGAAGGCTGCTAAAGTCGGGCCGAAGTTGCTGCGCGCCCGACCAGCAGGCACACATCATTTCATATCTTAAGAAGGCCCTCGATTCTCTTTCTTGCCGGCTTCGTTCCATTTTAATGATTCTCTACGTGAATGGCACTGACATTTCATCTGGACAGTTATCCGGCTGGCCGATCCGCTCGCCCTTCTCAAGCCTCATGAGCACTTCTTCCGCTGGCCATTCTGGGTAGGGTGACCCGCCCAGAGTGATGATCTCGAAGAGCAGGATGCCGAACGACCATCTAGAAAAGTTTCGTGTAAGAGAAGATTATTAGATTATCCTTGGGTATTTAAAAAGATTATATCTTTCTAACAATTACAATTTTTCAATATTTGGTCAGATTTTATGTAGAAGAATTTTTTATGGAATTAAAGATGTTCTCTTACACATCGCTCTTTGTTGAGAAGTTGTAGTTGCGAATCGCCTCAGGAGACATCCACTTGAGAGGAAGGCGGCCACCCTAAGAGTAATTTTTTCTCATGTAAATTTTCGAAAACACGGTTAATGTGATGTTAAGTCAAAATGGTCGTTAGTTGAAACGGCCCTATTTGCATAGTCATATCTATGATAATGCAAGGTGAGATGGGATCATTTCTGCTTTCTCATAAACGTGGCTCTTGGGATGAGCTCGGAAGCCAGCTGCCCACCCTGCTCATGTAGTTGGCATCGGCCGCGTCCATGCGGCGGCAGAGGCCAAAGTCGCCGATCTTGCACTCGTTGCCCGTGTTGACGAGCACGTTGCGCGCCGCTACGTCGCGATGCACGAAGCCCTTCTGCGAGAGATACTCCTGCAGAAGATGAGAAGAGGTCAGAGATCGGAGATCAGTGAGAATGCTCAGAGAAAGAGAGAGAGAAGAAAGATTCGCTTACTGCACTAAAAGTCAATTGCATATGAATGTCGGATGAGAAAAAAAAGCATAGATAGAGAGGTTACAAATAGAAATGGAATTCTATTAGGCCCACCAGTCCGTAGCTGATCTGAACGGCGAAGATGAGAAGTTGCTTAATCGTGACAATCAACTCGAGATCGACGTTGTCTTCTGGCCGCGGTTCGACATAGCTGATGCCCATCTCGTCCAGCTTCATCATGTAGTTGCACCTTAATAAATACAGTAACAATTAAAATGCTTTTATAGGTGAACGTATAAATAGAAACATGTCCTTTTTTTGGACTTTATACATTTTCCGTTAGAAAGAGGAAGAAAAAAATGCAAATTTGCACTATGTATTATATGAAATTGTCTTGCTAAAAATGTGTGTGAGCAACAAGGTGCAGAAACGAAGAGGGCAAATCGAAATTGATGCCTGTGTCGCAGGAAGTGCAGGAGGTCTCCTTCGGCGCAGAATTCGACGACGAGGAGCAGCGGCTCGCTCTTCGTGACGCACGCGAGCAGATTCACGAGGCGTTCGTGGTAGCCGAGCGACTTCATCAGCGAGATCTCGCGCAGGAACTCTTCTTTCGAAGCGTCGTCCGCCGACTCTGCATATTGCATTACATTTCTAGAGATTTCATGGCATTAAGAATATGATAGGAAATAAGTTTTTTAATTCTTTCAACACAAATTCTAGGAAATATGCTCATATCGTTCCAAATCTTCTTTCATACTTTATATTCCCAGAGCAATAACGAAATGGAATCTTCTTTACCAACCTGGAAGCATCTTCACGGCGACCGTGCAATTCTCGGTGCGCATCAGATTTATGCCGAGAGGAGAATTCGCATCGGGATGGCCGAGGCTCTTGCCGATTAGCTTCCCTCAAAATAAAAACAGCAAATTTTTCGCAGCGAACCAGCAGCAACGAATAATACATTCTGTTATCATTTTTCTTCTATTGATCAGTGTAACCACAAAGAGATTCGATGTATGCATGTATACAGTTCCATACCTTGATACACTGCTCCAAATGCGCCTTGACCAAGCTTCTTGCTTGTGTGTACATCCACATTTCGCCGATCAATCTCCCAAATGTCGTCTCTTAAGGTTAGAAGGTGCTTCATGGTAGCGTTTTTCCAAGTAGTATATAACTAACTGTTCGTATGTACATCAGTAAATAATAAAGAGTCAATTTGAAATGGACCTTTCTTTCATAAATGGCATGTGGTTAGAGCTGACACACAAGAAAAAATTGCAGTAAAGCTACGAAATCGCAATACCATTGGTGTAAAACCGTTGCAACTGATGGATATTTGAACATACTTTTTGGGGAAGTCGGTGTAGCGCGAGAGTTGATGCGCTTGCGCTATTTGTGCCTCCTTCAGCTGCAGCGTCGCGTTCATGCGTCGCTGGCGGCGCTGGAAGAAGACGCAGATGACGATGACTGCAGCGACGGCTGCGACGGCTGCCGCGAGCGAGAGGCCGATCGCGATGCCCGTGTGAGACATTCGATACACTGCACAGGCATTCTTATACTTATACTTTCTTTATGGCGCCGGAGTGACACGTGGGCGGAAAATTAGCTATAATAAATATATAAAAGCAATTCAAGCAAACTCTACTCGTTCTCATGTGGCATTTAACACTCCTTCCGCTTCTATTTGACTTTGATGCAGTAAAAGTGAAACGTTTAAAGTATTACGTCGCGACCGAAGAAAGAGAACAAATTAAGACAACCTTCAGAGCTGATGTAGAGTTTCGATGCGTGCGGCTTAGCTGATCGATTATCTAGCTCGCTCAGGTCTGGGAACGTCAGGTTCCTAAAGTTCGGATACTTATTTGGAGGGCAAATACTGATAGTCATTCAAATTCATTGAGATGAACCAACATACATACATATGTAATCCAAAAATATGTTGCATGTGTATACTGTTTTTTGGTGATGTGAAATGAAAAAAATTCACATGAGGAGCTACATGCGTACTAAACCAGTAACTACAACTAGCTTCTTTTTTGCAATAACACAATTAAATAGGATTCCATGTTACCTCGTATCTTTGACCGCGCAAATCGTAACTCCATAGAGTGTGTCCAAGTGAACGCCGTAGAGTACAAAGGTGTTATTCGACTCCTCCTGGAAGAAGCAAGTGTTGTTCCATGCAGATTCAAACTTGGAAGAACGAATTAAAGGGGCAAGCAGCCTGACAATGCATGCTCCGTCACGCGCGAATTCCATGCAAGTCGTTGAGTTTCCAATGACATCCGTCTGGTTGACGCCGGCGATCGATTCCTGAAGTTGATTATGAACAGGCAATGACTTTTGTATCGCGCTTTTTGAGGTCAAAACGCACTAGAAAAGAGGGCGTTAAGAAAGAGGCTGCAGCATCAGGTGTCTGTAATGTCTCTCTTGAGGATTATTCTTCTGAAGCTCCGCCCACCCGTCCAATTTTTGGAACTGACCTCGCTGCCGCTGCTGTATGAATCGGCGTGTCCGAAGAGTGCGACGTAGTAGAGAGTGGGCGGCTCGCGCGCGCGAGGAGGCACGGCGCGGAACTCGACGGCGATCGCCAGCTCGGCGGACGTGTCGTCCGCATTCACCGTCTGGTTGAGAACCTGATGCATATTAAAGTGTCTACTTGATTTCATCATCGTTCTTACAGTAAGTACATACTACTGGAAATTTATGTGTTGTTTTTTATTAACTCAAGTTTTTTCTTCCACTGTTACACATAAACATTATTACCTCGGTAGTGAATTCCAAAATCTGTCCGCAGATTGGCTGTGGAAAGAGATCGACGTGTGGGCACGGATTATTGTCGACGTTGGCGCAGCCTTAGAATGGATTGCAGGTATTTATGTCACTGGCACAACATTTTACCTAACCCTGATCCGCCAGCTCTTCTGTTTTACTGTCGAAGAACACTGAGTAATTTTTATCTTCAGAGACTACGAAATGCACTGATTTTGACGAATTGCTGGGTTTTTTTTCTATTTTGATCCATACTACATATTAAATGGTCGTTAAATATGGAATAAATGGAAAAGATTGAAGCTGACTGATGTCAAGTGTCTGGAGGGCGTCGGCGGGCGGTGATGACATGTCGAGGATCGTGTCGCATGTCGCACTCCGCGCCGACTGCACGTAGTACACGTAGCGACAGCGTCTGAACATGACCGATGCGCCGAGACGTGTCTCAAGCTGCCGATGCTGCGGCACGGCGCGCTGCCAATTAGTACATCTTCATAAATGATGAAATTCGCTGATTTTCTCGCTTTGTGTTAGCTTTATATTTGCTCGAAGGTCGTGAGGCTGTCTGCACTTCTATCACGCGTCTTGACTGGAAGTGACAACAAAATTCTCACAAGTAAACCGAATGTGATGAGACTAATAATCCTTCAGAGCAAGATAGGGGGAGTCTGCACTGACAAATTCTGCCATAGGATCACTGCGCGACAAGTCCACCTCCGCACAAGAGATCATGTGGAACATGGGCGAGATCTCGAGGTCATCGTCTCCGAGGGGCCAGTCTGTAAGCATGAAGCTCTTCCCACTATTCAAAAGAAGAAATGTGTATTCATAGAAACGCTGACTGACGTCGTCCATCAAATTCGAATGTAACGATGACTGTGCCATTGTCGCTCGAGAAGTCGGATTCGAAGCGCTCGGCCTGAGAAAGTATTATTAATTCTTGAAATCGGAGTGAAATGTTTGATATATACCCTTTCAGAGAAAATCATTGAGCTGTATTTAATTAGAGGAAATCGCTGGACTACGCACAAGATACATATGTATATGGCGGAAAACACTTACATATAAATATTGGAATGACTGAATGGTTATTCAACCCAGTGGTTATTAGAGAGAGTGAATATTCGATATCTGGTACCGAGTATCGTAGGCTGACGAGTTTGAGACGCGGCGAGACGTCCGGCCGGGGCGCGTCGACTTCGCGCTCGTCCGAGAAGGCAGAGACGGCATCGACCGAGGCAGCGGCGACGCGGATCTCGAAGGGCGCGCAGAACTCGCCCGTCGGATTTGAGAGGCCAGAAAGGGACGGAGTCGTCGTTAGCTGAATCATTTTTTTGTTGTTTTGCACTATTAAACTTGGAAGTATAATTATGCATGGCTTATGCAATATTAGTAGTTATCGTAGAAAAAATAATTTTAGTACATGAAAAGGTTTTTGAAACATGCTCTTGGAAGTGAAAAAAAAAACGAAAAAAAAAACCATGCTGCGCAGATCGGAGAAAGCATTGCTACGATGCGTCTTGTACTGGACGGCGTAGACGAGTGCGCCAGGCACGGGCTGCCAGTTCATGGCGAGGACACCGTTCGCCATCGAAGCATTCACCTATGGGAATTGAGTGGTTAAGCTTATCTGTTGTGTTATCATGCAATCTTCATATAGAAAATTTTGTTTAAGAATAACTTTTCAACAGAGGTGAAGGAACGCTCTTAATTAATAATAAAATAGTACTTTTCCTGGCGCCGCGAGCGTCTCAGAAGAAGGCGCTCCAAGAGTCTTACAAATCGACCAGCATGCGGTGTCGTTTTTTGCCTCAAGTAATATGTACATATTATTTCTCATTAAAATCTTAAAGTCTTCTACCGTTTCGTTAATCTTGCAAGATACCGAAAAACCAGAACTGAGTAAAATATGAACAGTTAAAAATAAATTCTTCCTGCATGTTTTTTTCTACGGATAATGGCTTGGTCAAATCCTATAGGGAAACTTTGATATCTTTCAAACCGAGCACATCATGTAACAATGATTGAATTTTTTATTATGTACATTTAATATATACAGATGTACAAATAATAAGATGATAAAGAAAACTTACACATAGGCGATCGCCTTCGTAGGGTTCGCACTCGGCATCACAAGCGGACGCCTTTGCAGTAGCTGGATCCTGTTGAAGAAATAGTCATGCCTAGTTTGCAATAATGATATTCTTTTGTCATAAACACAATAGCCACATAATTTCGTAAATGAAATTTTCTTGCATCATTTTAAAAGTGTATAACTTTGCATCATTTAAGCAAACAGACCTGTTTGCTGACACACTTGGCGACGCATCGCAGATGGCACGCCTCCCACGGCGACAGGATCTTCTCTCCCTGGATGACGGAGCAGGCGAGGGAGAGGATGGCGAGGAGGAGACGGTGGAAGGAGCGAGGCCGACGTGGACGCGGCACGGCGCCCTCGCGGCTCACATGCATAAGCTGGCGAGGCTGCAAGGGGTGGAATGGAGGGCCGTTTGAGATCTCCCCAGAAACTCTGATCTTTTATTAATTTCATTCGATGCAAGATCAAACATATTTCAACAAGCACGACTATCACTTGACCTAAACAAATAGTTTTAAATGAGCGATACTGGGTTGACTTCTGTTGTGTCTCTCCAGATACGGAGAGAATGATGTGTGTGGGGGTATGCCTAGACGAGAGGCGGGTAGAGGTTAAATACATGGGAAGAGAGCACCGCTTGTGTGGAAGAACAGGGAACAAAGTGATATAAGAAGCACTGTGGAATGAGCGAGACTCATGTAGGCAGTGTTCTTATATTAATTGCGTAAATAAGACAATACTACGCCACTAATTGTAAGAGATGAGACTTACGAGTAAGAGATTAGAGATACTAGTCAAGTAGAGATGAATCGACAACAAACTACGATGTGTCATGGCTTAAGGCTATCTCTAAAACAACTTGTTATGAAAACATGTTCTGAAGGAGAGAGAAAGAGAGAAAGCGAGCTGAAATTGCTCTTTGCAACTGCGAATATACTATACTGTTTAGGAAATCGAAAAGATATATTCACATACAATTTTGACGCTTGTTCCTACTTTTTGAGCACATCTTCTTCTTTTTTTCGTCACATGTCTCTCAATCGATCTTCCACGAGTGCACTTACACGCAATGTTTGCGCGTACTGAAGAAACAAAAGCGATCTTTGCCACTCAACTTTTTAGATATATACGTCCTAAAACAAAAGGAGGTAGTATAGAAATTATTTTAAAAAAAATATATATATATACATATATACAAATTTGAATAGAAGTTTCAAAAATAAAATAAAATGATATTCACAAAATTTTATAAGGCACAAGGTTATACAAAATTTTTTTCATTTTACACTATCCAATGCCTAACTGTTTTACTGAATTTTTTTTCAGTCAAGCGGGCCAAAATCAAAGAAATGTACAAGTCATACTTTCTTCGGGATAATCGAGCAACCGGACAGACTAAACTTCGAAAGGAGAGACAATGCTGTGCTTCCTTCAGCTTGTCATTATCTTTTCTATTTCAAATATAAACATTTCATGAAATTCATAAACTAAGCTACTTAAAAGTCATAGCGAGCTGGACAGTATCTTTATGTTTGCGATCAAAAATGAATTTTTTATTAGTCAAATGACTGAACGAGGACACACTGTTGCATGCCCCTCTACGAACCATCACTGAACTCTATCACCGAAAGTAAAGGGATTCGCTTCTCTCCAGCACTCGGTCGTGAATGCTGCTGAGTTGAGTACCAAATCGGATTGCGACTAGGAGACCAATCGTGATGGAGAAAAGAGAATAAGAGTGGATGAGAATAATAGGTAAGGGATTTAGAAGAGCAAAGAGGGAGGAGTGAAAGGCAAGAGAGAGAGAGAAAGAGAAAGAGAGATGAATACCAGAGAGGAGCATATGCATGACCTTGCTGACGTATTCATGGACATTCCAGAGGGCGAATATCAAATGGAGTGCTGGATGATAGTCATCAACATATTTCTAGCTGATCTTTCTCTCTCTCTCTCTCTCTCTCTCTCTCTCTCTCTTTCTGCATCTCTCAAGAGCTCTCTCAATTTCCATTTGTCACCTTGGCCCCTCGGCGGGGATATAATTGGGCACTAAAGGCATCATGTGGCAAGTATGTCTATGTACAACACATACAAACAGCTAAAACTGCATCGCCCCTATAAATTGTTGAATCGATCCAATTTTTATATCGATAAAAAAATGAATATATTAGCGATAGGCTAGAAGTGGGATACAAAAGATAGTAGATGGTGATAATTTTTTTGTACATAGCTTTAAAGTGTCAACACAGAGGAACAGAGACAATTCACAGCTAAATGATGAGAGGACTGAGAAAGCCATCATCAATCAATCTTCAATAGGAATTATGCGAACATGTCGGTATTTCGAAGAAATTTTTGATCTTGCAGACGATCTCACTCAGAAAAAATTGAGTAATGAGTACAGAGAGGGATACATTTAGATTTAAACAACAAAAAAACATATGCTGAACCATACAGCGAGAGATTAGAGAATGAGAGCGACTTATGGATTAGGAACGTTACGAGGGCAGAGCATCCAAACGATTCGCTTTCCGCCTGCGCAAGGTTCTCTCTCATGTCTCTTTCCCTCTCTCTCTCTCATCTCTTTTGTCTCTCACTCTCTCTCTCTCATGTCCCCCTCTCTCTCACCCTTTTCTCCTTCTCTTTCTGCCATTCTTTCTCTCTTCTTCCCTACTTGTGACCTGCGAAGCACAGCAAAGCGACAGAGACCAGCGGAGTGCGAGAAAGGCAAACAGAAGCGAAGATGGCGAATGATGTGAAAGGATTCAAGGGGAGGGGGAGGGAAGGGATAGACAGACAGAGAGAGAGAGAGAGAGAGGTAGGAAGAGAAGACAGAGAGGGAGGGCAAAGCAGACGGTTATGAGACTGTCACGGCACAGCCAAACTCGCGTGCAGAGATTGAAATGGATAGAAGGGCAAGAGAAGAAGGGAAGTGAAGATCAGTTTGGAAACATGGAAAACGGGAGATGAACATGATGACATATATTTATGTATGTTTAAGAGGGCAAAGGGTGTTTCTTTTTTTAATTTATTAAATATAAGTAATTATTTTTCACGATTCTTGATTTAGAGAATCGAAGAGCTTGGAAACAATTCGTAGAAAACGACTGCCTAAAAAAGTAGAGCGGAAGAATGAAAGTTATTGATTGATTCCCACTGAACTCGGCTAAAGTCACTTTTGCCGACTCTTATCGTCAGAAAATGCGAATAAGGGCGAGCTGTTTCGAATAGCGGAAATTGAGTAATGTGAAGGAGGGAGGAAGAGCAAAGCCTCTTAAGGTGACGTAGGGAGAAGGACATTCATGAGAGGATAAGAGAACATGGTGATGGGAGAGAGGGAAGATCAGGGTCAGTGGTAAGATAGGGGAAAAGAAAAGAGAAGGAGTCAAAGAGAGAGGGAGAGAGTTAGAGAGTGCAAAGGGAGAGAGGAATCAAGAGGATGCGAGAGTAGGAATTAGAAAGAGATGGAAGGAGGTTGAGAGATGAGAAACTGGTAAGAACAGAGAGCATAGGAAGAGAGAAAGAGAAAGAGAAAGAGAAGAGAAGAGAAGAGAACGGAACCGGTCTTTTTGTCTCGGTCTGTGCGCATGCGCCATGGCAAGGTGCAGCAGATGAGCAGTGAGGAGAAGAGGAGAGGAGGGGCCGGAGGGGCTATGGAGCTGCTTCTTGCGCCTCTCTCTTCTCTTTCTCCCTCTCTCTGACCAGTGAGAGATCTGAAGGCCGTGGGGGAGTGGTGGGGTAGAAAGTCAACGTTGCTCTCTGTCGCCTAGGCGTGCATGATGCGTGAGCTTGAGGTATGTATGTACATAGAGTGACCAAAGAGAGGAAAGAGTGGACACCAGGTTTTCACAATGTCTGATTTTCTCCGTGCGTCTTAAGAGAGAGAGAGAGAGAGAGAGAGAGAGAGAGAGAAAGAGCGAGAGAGAGTAAGAAAGAGAGAGAGAATTTAGAGAAGATATGCTGATAATGACAAATCGTACTGCCCTGGGGTGCGCGGTTACGCGCACAGTGATGGTCAATAAAAATAAGGGAGAACGGGCTGCGCTAGAGATAGACAGGGACAGAGACAGAAATAGTACTTCAGACGAAATCGAGGGATGGAGAGAGATGGGAAAGAGCGCCAAGAGAATATCAACGATAAGAGTGTGTGTGTGCAGTGATTTGACACCAAGGTAGAACGGTCCTGTAGAGAGAGAGTTTGCCTGACCGGTAAAACGGCAAATAAACGCGAGAAGCATCAAAAAATGGATGGGCGCTGTCCGGGGAGGAGCAACATGATAGTCATTTTTCAGCCTTTCAGTCTTTCGATGTAACTTCATAGATTCGACAAAAACATGGATTGTAAAGATCCACACATACTTATACTTTTAAGCAGAGTAAATAGCTTTAAAATTTCAGGTAAGGTGGTGTACCTCGATTTGACTTTATTAAACATATCTCACATGAATAAAATTATTTCCGCATTGACATTGTTGAAGTCGATTCCGGGAGAGCGAGAGTAACAGAGCGGATTTGCCAACATGAATGTGAGTGCACTGGAATTGAGAGACGGAGGGATGGAGAGTTAGAGCAGCTGACAATGAGAGATGCATGTGAGAGATGAACTGGTTGATGACTCACTCAAGCAACAGCCGCCAACCTCAGCCATTCGGCCACGCGTGACGTCGCATGCAGAGAGTGAGAGAGTTAGAGAGGAGGGATGGAGGGACAGAGAAGAAAAGGGGAAGAAGAGAGAGAGAGTGTTGAGAGAGATCACAAGAGATAGAGAGGGAGAGAGAAGGAGAAAGAGGAATTTGGCTAATGTATGTACATTTGAAATGTATGTATGAATCTGATAAGAATTGCTTGTTACCGACAGTGATGGCAAATTGTAATCATATTGAAAATACTTAACAAATTACGGTATTTTCAATATACCGTAATTTGTCTATCAGAACCCCCTCCTAATAGGACCTCCCCTTAAATATGTATGTAAGCATTAAAAAAATAGTACTGTCAATCTAATAGAAAGTCAATGTTTCGTTAATAATGATAGTTAAAATGTTTCAATATTATCATACCAGTTTGACCAAAGTCAATGCAAAAGGCAATATTAGTGCTGTAACCCTCATTTAAATGTCGACAGAGCGTATAATGAAATTTACGCGAAGTAATATCATCTTGCTGAAGGTTATGGTTATTCAAAATCGGTGAAGAAGAGAAAGACGAGGAGGCCTGTCATGAGGCCGAGGGTGAGGCCGCCGATGGCCGATGCAATCAGAGTGTACTTGCGATTCAGCAGCTGCTCCTTGATGCTCTGCTGGTAACGAGGATCTGCGAGAGTTGAACTTATGAGAGGGGATATTGAAGAAAAAACGCTCCCCAAATAATTGTACTCCAAAAATGTAAATTTAAAAAAAAGAAAATTGCCGAGCAGGTATTTTTGATCGTTCTGATTATAAATTCCCTTTAAAATTCTTTTCCTGACATTTCTGACATTTTCCAGTCAAGGTGAAAAGTGTTCAAGTTGGGTCGCACCAAAATTGGGTGTAATTAGTGTGCGAACACACCAAATTGCTTGGTGTAGTAAATAAACTAATTTAATCTATTGAGTGATTAGTGTAATAAATAAAATAATTAATAAATTTATTAATTAAGTAAAATTCACTACCATGCCGCTGAATTTGGCTGGGTTGTTCGCGTCGCTCGGAGCGGCTCTCGTAGCCAGGCAAAGGGTAGACCTCGTAGAAGCTGGTGGGCTTACGAGCGGCCGAGGGTTGGTCGAGATGGTCGACGCCCGTGTGGTGCACGCTGGCTGGCCGCTCCAATTATATTGATTATTAAAATACCTTTAATTGTTACACCTAAAGGATTAGATTCGAAAAAAAAAGAAATTTGGAATTTTATTTTACATAAAAAAAAAACGTCAGCAAGAACCTTTTTATGGACAGGTGCTACATGTAGCTGCTGCAGTCGGCCAGGCGCGATATACTTAGATGTATATCATTAAATATAAATTCAAGTTTAGCCATTTTTTTAATTGGAAGAATTATCCTTTCAAGGAACCGTTGGAGGAGCAATCGTAATTATACATTTGTCTGTATATGATGAGAAATGCACGAACTGAATGAAATCGCGGCCGATCGACGGAGGCGCTTGGCGCGGCGGCGAATGAGAGACCAGCTTCGCGTGCTCGACTTTTACGTCTCGCTTTTGCCTACAATATTCACATTTTGTGATCAAGGATAATATTGATAGGATAATATTGATCATCTAAGGTAAGGTCTTTTCATCATGATGATGTAATAAATCATTTGATTAAATTTTTCCAACGTTGGATTCTTTCATTTTTGAATAGACCTCATTTGTATCTTTTCTATTATTTTGTATGCATGTTAAAAGTGTTAACTTGCCAACTTTCAAAGATATATCAAAAAATGGAACAAATACCTCTTCGGGATCTGCATCGCCAGCCACTTCAACAATCTGAATGTCTGGCGCATGCGAGAGAGCGCGCTCCCGGGAGCGCCCGTCCGGAGCATCAACATCGATTGACAACGACATGTACACGTTCTCGCATCTAATTCTTCTTTAAGCAGCTATTAATTCGGCTAGACACTATCAATAAAATCCTCTTTAATTAATAAAAGAAAATGTACAGGTCAGCTGTTGAGTAATGTCATTTCAATAAAGGAATCTTATGGAATGTTACGGAAGAAAGAGTACAATCGTAATTTGAGATCAAAATGAGTGCTTCGCAAAGCCTTCACTGTCAGCAGAGAAGAGAAACGAAATGAGTTCGATTTGGCAGACTCCGCGTGTGCCAACTGATAAGGATGCACGCTTATTTAATCATCTTCTCGGGAGAGGCAATCTACCCCTTCGGAAATGTTTTGGTGAAAGGGAACGAACGATGCGAATTGGCTACATTTCTTTTTTTTCTATTTCACTGTCACATATTTCAATTCTTTGCAATCATAATTAATTAATGTATGATGTGACTTTGTAAATATTTCCCATCTCCACATTTTCTGCAGCGCTCCATTTGAGTGTTCTTGACATTCCATTCGTTTTATTCTTCATCAATTCCCGGGATAACATAAACAGGCAGTAACAGTCCCCTCTCTGTCCTTTCCTTGCTCTTCTTCCTGTTCTTTATCGTGCAAGTACATTTGTATGCAGGAGAGCGGCAATCCTGTCGCTTTCGTGTCCATTACTTTTCGTCACTCTATTGTCTACTCGGAGGGCTTGTTTTCAGCGGTGCGTCTGACTAGAACCAAGAGATTCTAACTCTCTCATCTCTTTTTCTCTCTCTAACTGTCTCTCTCTCTCTCTCGCTCCCTGTTTTTTCTCTCTCCTTTCTCTCTCTCTCTCTCTCTATCTCTCTCTCTCTCTCTCTTTTTCTCTCACTTCTCTTTTCATTCAGTTTTCCACTCCCTTCACTTACTTTTGCATTGTCATTTTTCTCTGTCATTCCATATGATTTTCTATTACTCGTTTCCGTTCACCAACACAGTGTTTCTCCTCTGGATGACCCCTGCAACTATCTCTTACGATCTCGTCCCTGGCATCTCGATCGGCTTTTTCTTTCATTGAGCATAACAGTAGCAGTGTCTAAATACTAAATACTTCATTTGTGTAATAGGATTGTTTGTTATAACATTATTACCACTCTGCAATAGGAAAGCTTTTTGACTTTTTAAAACTAAGTGGCATTGCCATATTTGTGTTGCCTTTAAACTATTTTTTTATTTCTGTTTGGTTACCCAGAATTGCTCCCTTGTCGTTTTCTCTGATTTCATAGAAAGGCTCACGAGGATGCTGACTCTCGAGAAGATAAAAGCTGCTCATCTTTTGTTTTAAAAAAGTGATAGGATCTATAGCAAAGGATAAGTAGGCACAGATCTTGGGAGCCCGATAATGAGAGATATCATTAAAGTTGGCGAGTCTGAGAGAAAACGGTGGGGGGGGGGGAGAATGGAGAGAAACAATCCCATGACATAGTTGTTCCAATCTCAGCTCTGGCGGAGCGCCTTTCCATTGGCACAGTGAAATGCAAACATCCAACTGGAAGTTATGGAACAAGAAATTTGTTTCATTTTAATTATTTCTTTCTTACAAAATCAATTATTGTCTGACTGTTGCATTGAGATTTTAAGTTTTTATGATAACATTAATATTTTCCAAACAGTCTCTTGTTATTGCGTTAAAATTTTTTTACATTTGTCCGATTTCCCGGCATTGCTCGTGTCTTGCAATGAACTCGTGGTGAGTTTGCCGTATCCTTGCACGGCCTGGATTGACTCCCCTCCTTGTCTGCCTATTCTGCCCTCTGGCCCTGCTTTGCGATGCATGCGACTCCATGAGCTTGATGCTGCAGCCGTCGCTGCCTTGCTACTTCCAGCGAAGGCCTCTCTCTCTCTCTGCTACTCTCTGTTCTCTTTTCCTCTCTCATTCTCTCTCCCATTCTCTCGCACTCTACTTCCCTATTTCTTATTGCTTCGCAACATCTTAGATGGATTGCTGCCACATACATCTGCTCATCCTTTCTTGACTCTTTCTGTACTTCTCTCTGTTCCGTCTATCTATCTCTCTCCGTTCCTAATTCTATCTCTAAATGTATTCGTCAGTCTTTTATTGCAGCTCCAAGATTGTATCACGATTCTTGCAAGCTTCAATTCGATGGACTTGCATTGCGCAGTTATTGTGCGCCTTAATGATAAGATAGTCGCCTACGGTGATGATCGGAGAAAATGTCTCAATTCGTCTGATCTCCCGTACACTGCTCTTAATCTCTCTCTCTCTCCCTCTCTCTCTCTCTCTCTTTCCCTCTCTTTCTCTCTCTCTCTCTTTCTCACCTCTCTCTCTATTTTTGCTCTCTTCGTTTATCATTTTGTCGGAGCAAGCGAATCTGAGATTTCTATACTATTTTGAACACGTTCGCTCACACGGACATTTGTGCAAACATAATGTAGCTCTCACTAAGCTGTAGAGTCGGACGGAGCTTTGTTTGTCTCTTTATGCCTCATCTCTCTCTCTCTCTCTCTCTCTCTCTCTCTCTCTCTCTCTCTCTCTCTACTTGGCTATCTCTCTTACTCGCAATGCTCCCTGTGTCCCTCTCTCCCTCTCTCTCTCTCTCTCTCTCTCTCTCTCTCTTTCTCGGTACCTCTCCCGTCTAAGTCCTCATTATCTTTTCTACTTTTCCTGGGGCGCTCCCCGATTCAACCACAGTGACCGGCCGAACATCAGAGTTTTCTTCGAAAATTGTCTTTCTCCTTTTTCTTATCTCACCGCGGACAGTTAACTTTTCAGTTTTTTTGCTATTCTTTACTTCAACGGACCTTATTCATACGTTTAGCAAAGGATTCTACCATCAGCATCATGCCAGTCTCCATTTATTTAGTACTCTAATCATTTCGGAGCATTAGAGTTCTATGTATGAAAGCAGAACAATTACATTTCACTTGTCTCTTCAAATTTTCTCTTCAAATTTTAGCTCTTCAAATTTTAATTTCTCTCATTTCTATTCTCTGACGTTGAAGCCTTCTCATATGCATAGATAGCAAATTGTTGAAGGGCAGCAAACTCACTGATGCTCCCAACACAGTCATCGGTGCAAGCTTACAGAAGATGACGATTACTCTCCTTCCAATTGCGTTTCTCTCGCTTCCTCTCTCTTCCCCTTTTTCTCTATGTAGTTTCCTCTCTCATTCTCTTTATCTCTCGGTTTCTCGCGCTCTCGCTCTCTCATCCTCGTCCTCTTCTTGTTATAGATTGTCTCTTTCTATCTCTCCTTCACCATACTTTTTCACCCTCGCTCTTGTTCTTCTTCTTCCTCTCTTTCTCTCTCTCTATCTCTCTCTTTCTCACTCTCTCTCTCTCTCTGTCGCTCTTCAATTCTCTGTTCTCACTGCCCGTCTCTTCTATTTCAAATCCGCTTTACAAATGTGCGACTGTTAGCGAATTCGTAACGTCGATCTAAATGAAATGATCACCTTTTGTGGTTGCAGTGTAAAAATTACACGCCGAGTTTACATTGCTCTTCTGCTATATTTTTGTTTATGTTCCCTTGTACCGCACAGAAGTCGTTAATAGTATTGAATTTACTGTTTTATTGTCATTTGTGATTTTAATAATGTTGTATTAATTCCTCAGTAGCACTAAAACATTCTCGTAAATTCGCCGACTGTTTTGACGAGATTTAGTTGATGGAATGTACAAAGTTATTGCCTTTGCTAGTAGTTATTGCCTTTGCTAGTATTTGCTAGTAGAAAAAGTGCGTAGAAGAGCGAAATAAGGGAAAGAGTGAGAAAGAGAGTGAGAGAAAAAGCGAGAGAGAGAGAGAGAGAGAGAGAGAGAGAAAGAGAGAATATAACTACTCGTTTCGATGTCATGGATAACTTGCAAGGGACTACATATTGTAGTGTTCTGAACAGTGGATTCTACTTGTCCTTTTTCCTTTTGGGCGGTGCTCTATGAAAACTTTGTACACTGCCTTTTATCGGAGATGTAATGCATATTTGTTTTTTTTTCCTTATTGTTGACTTGAATTCATGACAGAGAAGAAATCTCGCAGAGAACAGCAATAACTTTCAGAAAGATGTTGCTCATCTCGTCTGGTTGTTTAATATTACATTCAAAATTTTTAAAGTGTCGCAACTGTTCGTCCATATTCAAAAGTTTCCCATTTACTCGATGAGTCAGCATTTATGAAATTGGAACCTGATTGTGAGATTTGCGTGAAATGTCTGGCGACTTTGTCCAATAATAAAATTATTGTAAGAAATCTCATCTATTTAATTTTCTCTTTGAATTTTCCTTCTCTTCTCCGTCAGCATATATTAGAATTGTGCTGAAAACCAAGATTTCTTCTGTCGACTCCGCTTTGTTCACGCGAAAAAATATGGCTCTAGCTAGCATAATTTCTGCAATCGATTAGAAATTATGGGGTTAAAGGCTCACTCCCATAATGTCAGTGCCGACAACCTAGGGATCGTCGTCTTCAAT
Organism: Allodiplogaster sudhausi; assembly: GCA_945643635.1. Classification (NCBI taxonomy): domain Eukaryota; kingdom Metazoa; phylum Nematoda; class Chromadorea; order Rhabditida; family Diplogasteridae; genus Allodiplogaster; species Allodiplogaster sudhausi. The sequence goes on along the minus strand of CALZFC010000097.1, from coordinate 1,251,338 downwards.
CTCAACAAAGTCTCTTTCTCCTCTCACCTCTCGCTCTCTCTCTTTCTCTTTCTCTCTCTCTCTTTCTTTCTTTCTCTCTCTCTCTTTCTCTCTCTCTCTACCTATCTCTCTCTCTCTCTCTCTCTCTCTCTCTCTGAAGGTACATACATATCTCTCCACTTTTTTTCCGCTTTCTTCTCGCAATTTACTTGGGCGCTTGTATGTGTTTTTAATTCACTTTGTGTTTATTGCTTTTTTTTAATAAAACAGAACACATTATCCTTTATATTAACAACATGATTTATTTCGAATAATTTTATGATGAGTAGTAAAAAGTGACAAGTCGAAAAGAGTGTTTGCTGAAGATGGGTGGGCAGGACGGGCTCGGCTCGCATGGCCGGCCGCTCTGCAGTCGGCTTCTGCTTGTCATCGTCGTGGTCGCCGTGGTGTCCGTGCTGATCTCCTCGCTCGTCACGTATCTCATAGTTCGTCCCACTCCGGAAGTCGACATCAACAAGTATGGCGATTTGCTCAAGTGTTCTTTCTTGTAAAGTTATTGATTGGTATTTTAATATATTGAATACATTAATCAAGTTCATTAAAGATATTTTATATATAAACATTGAGAGTGGAAAGAGAAAAAGAAAGAAAGTATATTTGAATACATTTTGATACTCAACTGTGATCAATTTGAATTTTTAAAAATATCGTTGTCGCGCCTTATTATTCTTCGAAAGGCACGAAATCATCAATATAATTACATAAATGGGTTTTAGTACCGCTTTCCCTCCAGGGGTACCCATATCTTTCCTCTAAGTCGTCCGTTTGAGCCGCGAGTCCGTGATGGAAGAAGCGGTGGCCGTGCCGGGGCCCGCGGCTAGTGAACTGCGCATCCCGCGTGCTCTCCAGCCCGACACGTACTCCCTCTTCGTCAGGGTCTTCCTGCCTGGCTACGAGGCGGTCATTCCGGCCGAGCGAAATCTCACATTCGATGGCGAATTACGTGTCACATTCATCTTTTATGTTTTGTTCTAATCCAATTTGATACAGAAAAGAGCCTTTAAATCGGGAATTAGCATATTTACATATGTATCTTTCTCATAAATATTTTGATATATGTTCATCCTTTTATGGAGTTCTTAGAAGTATAACTTATTATCTATGTATATAATCTCTAACAATAAGATTTTAATATTTCAGTTGGCCATTAATTTCACCGCTTCTGACGTCACTGACGCAGTCGTCCTAAATGTTAAGAACCTCACATTCACCGATGAATCTTTCGTCGTCGAAAAAGAGGTTTTAGATCAATCACTTCGCATAACGATAAAAACTTGAAAAGTTGATTTTTTTTTCTCCCGTATAGCGTTTTTTTAACAATGTTTTTTTTCGGCAAAATATTAGATGATTGACCGTAATTCAGAAGTGCCCAATAAGCTATTGAAATAAGCTGGTGAAGATAAAACTGCCAATATCATGCAAATTACCACCGTTTTAGACTCCTGAAGGCATGAAACAAATCGATGTCAGAAGTTGGAAAGTCTCAGATGAACTTGAGAAACTGACGATTGAGCTGGCCGACACCGTTGAAACAGGAGACAAGATAAGAGTGCAGGCCAGTCTGATTAACATTTTGGGTATAGATTACAATTCCATGGTTTCCTCTATCTGTTTGTCAGCAAATAACAATTGTAATTTATGCAGATTCACTACACGGGACTTATCAGTGACATTCTCGGCGGACTCTACCAAGCAACGTACACGGATGGCACGGGAACGGCGAGGTTATAGAGGATCATTTTGGAATTGTTGAAAGAAAATATTTGTCACAATTTAAGGCGATCACCGAAAAATATTTAATGCAGGTTCGAATTTTCTGTGATTCCTCACTCTCATTCTCGCGTGCTATTTCGCAAACATGCTGCACGAAAATAGCACGCCCGAATGAGAGTGCAAAGGACCGCGGCATTTTGAAATATCACATAATTTCTCGGTGATCGTATTTCTTTAAGGATGAAATGTCACATTTTGTGTCGTACAAAATTTCCTTAAAGTTGTATGAAAAAATTTAATGTATATAAGCTTTTTCAGGCAAAAAGGTGCCAAAATTGAATTTTCTTACCCGTTAAACTTGAGGATCGCGGCGGTGACCCAGATGGAGGCGACGGACGCGCGGCGCATGGTGCCTTGTCTGGACGAGCCGGCGTTCAAGGCCACCTGGGATGTCGTCGTCGAGCACCCGAAGGGCACCACGGCGCTCTCCAACGGCATCGAGGACGGCGAGGCTGTCGAGTACGACCATTCCATGCGCAATTCTTTGTAATCTTAGCTCTTCTGTTAAAGGAGGCACATATTCCTTGGGATCAGAGGCATTCTCATTATCGCGTACTATTTCGCAGGGTAGCACAAGATCGATGGGTGAAAATAGCAAGCACGAATGAGAGAGCAAAGTTGTTTTTTAAATGTAGCTATCGCGCTCCTTTAATGCAACCTTAATCTCTTTTTTATCTGAATTTCCAAAAATGATCATCAGATGGAAAAGGTTGTTATATTTATATTTATATGTAGATGAATATAATGATGTCATCTGGCATTGTTTCAGCAGCACGGAATCTGGCTGGCTGCGCTCAAAGTTCAAGAGAACGCCCAAAATGTCTTCCTATCTCCTCGCCATATTTATTGGCAACTTTGACTACTCCGAACAGAGATCGCTAAGTGGAACCAGGGTATATTTGACGGAGAGAGCATTCTTGCACTTTTTTTTATGTATACCTAACAAGAAAATAGACTGTTGTCAGGGATATGCCATTTCTCTGAACAAGTGTTTAAAATTTGAATACGTTTAATGTTACACCTAATTAAATACAAACATGCTTCTTTTTATTCGAGGTTCGTGTGTGGTCCCGTCCCGAGTCGGTGAACCAGACGAGGTATTCGGTAACAGCGGGAGCGAAGGTCCTTGCATACTATGAACAATTCTACGGCATCAATTTTCCTCTCGAGAAACTCGGTTTGTTCATCATTCCGAAATGCGATAAGAAAGGAAGTGGGTTGCATTCCTCAAACTTGGGTTATTATTCCGCCGGGGTGTAAATATTTGCACTTTCTTGCACCTCGTCTATAATAGGTTCCAAATGACATATAAAGAGTAATAATTTTCAACACGGGCAGAATCACTATGAATAGTGAGAGAGTGAAATTAATAGAATTAATGGGATAAACTACTAAATATCAGCTCGTTTTCCAGACATGGTGGCCGTGCCGGACTTCTCAGCAGGTGCCATGGAGAACTGGGGTCTGGTAACATACCGAGAGACTGCTCTGCTCTACGACGAGCGATGCTATGGAATGGGTGAGAAGCAGCGTGTCGCTGTCGTCGTCGCTCATGAACTCGCGCATCAGGTTTTTCTCTCGTTCACTCATCAAACATCACTGATCAAACATATTTCCATTTAAACATAATTGACACACCAATGAAATTAGATCATTAATTTATTTTGCATTACTCTGTTAAAAGATTTCTTGAAATTGCATTCATACTTGAAGTGGTTTGGCAACTTGGTCACGATGGAGTGGTGGGAAGACTTGTGGCTGAATGAAGGCTTCGCAACGCTTGTTGAATACATAGGCACGGATGTTATCTCGGAGAAGAAGTTTCATATGGCTAGTCTATGCATTTTTATCCATTAGCTCTGTGTGTTCCATTTTGCTTGGATGTGATTTTCATTACAAACTTTGTTTTTTTTTTAGAAACATGTTTGTTTTCTCCTTTTTTTTTTAAGAAAAAAAGTAGTGATATTTAGAATAAGTTGTATAAACTTTTATTTTTGTTGTTTTCAGACTCAGCAGTTCATTGAAGACGCGCAACTGGCAGCGCAGACCATGGATGCGCTCTCCACGTCCCATCCGCTCTCCTTTAAGATTGAGCGTGCGATCGAAGTGAGCGAGGCATTCGACAGCATCACCTATCAGAAGGTTTTCTTTCATTCTTTTTTTCTTTTCAATTCTTGTTTCAAATTTAAATAATATGTAAAGTTATAACAAAATAGGAATGTAAAAATGGAGAGAACGACACTTTTATTCTCAGGGCGGCTCTGTGCTCAGCATGATCCGTGCGGTGATGGGCGAAAATGCCTTTCTCGAAGGCCTCAAGGTTTGCTTCTGGCTAAGTGTACTCCGGTATTCATGTAGATTTTCCTTCTAAAAATTAACAAATGTAAATGAGAACTTTTAAATTATATTAAGAGTGCACGAATCTTAACAGTAAAAAATAATTTAATTTTCCAGTTTCTCAAAATCACATGCTCTCATGATCTTGTATAAGGCCAAAGATCGCCAATTCAAAGATGGGTTTTCTTATCGGCCTCTAGGTATACCTGGCGCGTCACTCGTACGGGAATGCGCGTGCGGCTGACCTGTGGGTCGCGCTAGATGAGGCTGCGAAGAAGGCCGGCATCCGCGGCCCCGACGGTCAACTCATTGACATTCCGCACTTTGCCACACAGTGGACTACACAGGTTATTTTCCAATTCTTATATCTTCCTTCTTGCGGCTGACTTGATTTACCACCTTAATATCCATCGAAATCCCCCCCCCACATCCTACCTCGACCACTTGATTAACTGTACAAAGCCCATTTAAAACGTTTAAGAGAGTATCTCTGTAAGGATCAAACAGCCCTCAATGGGGGCCTGCCCCCATTGAGGGCTGCTTGAAAATTTTCTGATTCAGTTATCCAAAATTTTATGAGGGGTACCTATACGCACTGTAGGGAACATTTGTAGATCAATTTTGTTATAAGAATTTTTTTCTTGCCTAGGCATGCAAAAGTAAGGAAAAAGTATAATTCGCCATAACTTTCTTCATCATCAATATTTTTCAATTTTCTTTTTTTTATTGGCATCCCCTTTGAATTCTAAACAAGCGCTCTCTTGATGTATTTGTTCAAGTACTTTATTTTCATATCGAAAAATTATTTTAAATATTTCAATTTGACCCTAAAGTACCTTAAACTCATTTAGTTTTGGGTTTTATATCTCAAAATGTAGAGCATTAAAAACTGTATAACTTATCTTCTTTTCGTTTAGCGTAGATGTCCCTAGGTGGGTTAAAAATAGGCTCAAATAGTGGTACCTCGGATACGTCGGATTCAAGGAATGCTCGAAGAACAGATTAATTTCTAGTTGTACATAAAATGAACCACTTCATAAGATTCAGCGCGTGTTCCTTGTCAAAAAAGCTATTCAACAAATTTCATAATACTGTCGTTTTCCGTGAAAAAACCTATTCTTCGATATATTCGCTGTTGACAGAAAATGACCTAAAACTATTCTAATCGCTGTATTTTCAACATTTTCAGCGAGAACAGAATACGGAAAGTACTTTTCAGTACGCGACAACATTCTCTACAACATACAGCGTTTTCATCGGGATAGGGCGTCCCTACTCATGACAGTATCGATTTTCCTATGGCGGTCACGCCAGAACTGTCTGATCCGCATTTTGAAACTTTTCGTGCAATCATAATGTTTCTTACTCATCCAATACACCATTCTGCTCCACGAAGCATCCTGAGATCAGAGCCGATGTTTATTTTGCATATTTCCCGTGGTAAAAGCCCGCAAAAGGGTTTGCATGCGCGCGGCATCGAACCTGCGACCCATGACATTCGACATGCACAACCAATACGACAAAATTACATTTAAAAATTCATTTCTCGAGACTGCTTGAACCAATTATAAAGGTTGAACTATCAATCGATAGCAATTGTTGCGCTCTATCGAAATAAAAATATACGTCAAAAAGTGTAAAATTATGGTAAGGCCGAATAAGACGCCAAAATATTCGAAAACAAAGAAGTATATCATACAATTTATTCATGAAGAAGTGATGTATGAGAAAGATGTTCGTCTTCGCGAAAGCTATCTAATAGTTTTTGTAGTGTGGTGATAGGTTGAATATGCGAGAAATAGCTGCTGCGGAACTGGCCTCTTAAAAAAATTTAATTTGCAAAGCCCCTCCGGGCAATTTTCCGGTACCCAATGGGAAGATAAATTGCGGCTGGCACGGCATGTCCTAAATATTGATAATAGTACCGGAAAAGTGCCCGGAGGGGCTTTGCAAATTAAATTTTTTTAAGAGGCCAGTTCCGCAGCAGCTATTTCTCGCATATTGCATATTCAACCTATCACCACATTACAAAAACTATTAGATAGCTTTCGCGAAGACGAACATCTTTCCCATACTTCACTTCTTCATGAATAAATTGTTTGATATACTTTTTGTTTTCGAATATTTTGGCGTCTTATTCGGCCTTACCATAATTTTACACTTTTTGACGTATATTTTTATTTCGATAG